>CM042163.1:86563284-86590744 GCA_023376005.1 Doryteuthis pealeii | reverse complement strand
CCGTCAAAAAAATAACGTAAGTTAAACCATTCCCAATTCATACCTATAGTAAAACTCTTTTCAATGCATTTCAATAGTAAAACCCTCCCGAATGTATTCCTTTAGTTCAACCACTGCCAATACATTCCTATAGTAAATTAATTTCCAATGTCTTCCAATAGTAAAACCATTACCTCTATCTTCACATAGTAAACCATTCTCAGAGTATTCCTATAGTAAAACATTTTCCATTGCATTCCTATAATTGAACCATTCCCAATGCATTCATATAGTTAAACCCTTCCCGATGGATTACTATATCAAAATCATTCCCAAGGTCTTCCTATAGTAAACCCTTCCCAATGTCTTCCTATAGTAAAATCATCCCAGTTCATTCCTATAGTAAAACCATCCGCATTTAATTTCTATAGTAAAACTCTTCCCAATGCTATTTCTCTGAATTTTTGAGATGAGGCTTGATAATTAGTTTTATTTGTTTTATTCGAATAATCGTCCTCATCATCATTGTTATCTGTTAGACGATGTGCCTTATTCAGGTATTTCGGAACCATCTCGGACTCGGGAACCATCTCGGACTCGGGAACCTTCTTGTCGTAATCGGGAGCCATCACAGAACTTTAAAAATAACCCTTTATTCAGTCCATAGTGGTATCCTGTCCTCGTTCCGCTACCCATACTGGGGTACAGGTGTTAAGCTGAGTTAATTATTATTCTATGTTGCTGCTGCCCATAACCAGGATTGAACCAGCAATCTAGAGATAACTATCATTTGAACTGTCTTAACCTAGCACCTTTATCCACTAGGCTATGTGTCCAATTGGACATATAGTGAAACCCTTTCAATGAATTTATATTGTTAAACACTTTTCCCGTGTATTCCTCTAGTAAAACCTTTCCCAATGCAATCCTATAGAAAAATATTTCCAATGCATTCCTATAGTAAAGCCATTCCCAATGCATTTCTATAAAACCATCCCCGGTTCATTCCTATAGTTAAACCCTTTCCAGTGCATTTATATTGTTAAACACTTTTCCCGTATATTCCTCTAGTAAAATCTTTCTATTCTCAGTGAGACTGACTTTACTCATCATACCTCTGTGGCAAACACTGGTGCAATTTTGTATGTATATGGAGAGAATAAATTGGAATAATTTATTCGATGGTGGAAGAAAGATGAATCTCACAGGAACCGGGAGTGTGAAAGAACATTGGAAAATTCTCGAAACCAATACAACTTCTCTGTGTTTCTCTATTTTAAAGAAGAGACAAGGACACACTTAAAGATGCCGGTCCTACCGACTACACCCCCTACCACCACCACCACCACCTTCATTGCTACTTCTCCCCCTCCTCCTTCTCCGCCGCTGCATCTACTGCCACCACCACTACCACCGATTCCTTTACTCGATGTTCGTTTTCTCTGGTGGAATATGACGTCAGAATTGACGCATGCGCACACAACGCTTCCTTATCTCGCCGCCTGGGAAAAAGAATTAAAGCACACATACATACATAAACACACACACACATGCAGGCACACGCGCACTCAGACGTACACAGCATATACGCATATGCTTACACACACATACAACACACACACACACACGTGCGCCTGCGCACTGGCACACGCATACACAGGTGAGGACCGAAATGCTAAGAATCATGAAATCTTAAGAATACACAAAGAAGACGGAACGAAAAATAAAATGAAATTCAAAGATGGAGCTGATAACAATGCAGTAGTTTTAGAAATAGCAGCAACTGAAATACTCGTCTCCGTCGTCAGCTCCATTACTACTGTTGTTGTTGCTGTTATTACTGTTGTTATAATAACTAAAATGGTTACAAGGCGTTGCCCGGTAATAATAATAATAATAATAATAATAATAATAATAATAATGCAAAAAATTAAACTTTGACCATACAACAAAATGGTATATGCATAAACCAGAATCTGTTCTTGAGAATGAAACGCATAAAATTCTCTGGGACTTCGAGAAAAAGACGGATAACCCTATCCCAGCCAGGAGACCAGACCTAGTATTGATTAACAAAAAAAAAGAGAATGTGTCAACTGGTGGACATTGCAGTCCCAGCAGATCACAGGGTGAAGCTGAAGGAAAATGAAAAGATGGATAAATACCTGGACATTGCCAGAGAATTGAAAAAGCTGTGGAATATGAGAGTGAAAGTGATACCAATTGTAGTTGGTGCACTTGGAACGGTAACAATAAATTTGGCAAAAAGACCGGAGGATCTAGAAATCAGAGGAAGAATAGAGACCATCCAGACTACTGCACTGCTGCAATCGGCTAGAATACCCAGACGAGTCCTGGAGACCTGAGGAGACTTGTTGTCACTCAGACTCCTGTGAAATACCATCAGCTAACGCTAACGTAAAAAATGCCAAAAAGAGCAAGGTAAGATTAATTACAACAGCCTAGAACAGCAATTGCAGAACCATACGTTTGTATTACAAGGGAAGAAAGGGAAGAAAATGGACATGCCACACATAAAACATCACAGGCTAGTGTAATCTACTCATATATATAAAATACAATGTGACGAGAGAGAAGGAGAGAGAGAGAGAGAGAAGGAGAGAGAGAGAGAGAGAGAAAGAGGAGAGCATGAGAGAGAGAGAAGAGAAAGAGCTGGAGAGTGAGAGAGAGAGTGAGTGAGAGAGAGAGAGCAGATGAGAGTAAGTTGAATTGAGTAAAAGCAAATACAAACATTAAAAGAGTAGAGTTTAAAAAGAAATAAAGATGCTCTTCCAATTGTGATCGACCGAATGGGAATGTGGAATTCCTTCTTCATCACCATTACTCCCAGGTCCTCTCTGATCTGGAATGGTAGTACCTGTTAGAGTCCCATCTATGGGTTAAATAGAAATGCGTTTTAAAAAAATTGCATTCCCATGATACTCTCACACCACCTGCCCCTATCATCACTCCTGGCAAGTCCTACTCAGTAGTATCTGCACAGAGCTGTCTTTCTTGGTTGAACCACTCTAGTATGATCACATAAGCCCTCTTGACACTTATCTGACATCTGTAACAAGACTTAAGATAATGTGTTATTGGCAAACAGGTTCAACTTCTACTGCCATACTATCAACTATCATTTTTCGGAATGGCAAAATTCAACAACACCCTTCTACTTTGATGCCAGAATCCATTTTGCGCCTCAACTGTTGTGACAAGTATTATAAGCTCATATTCATCTTCATAAATATGTTCAATGTAACATCAGCAGGAGCTCAAAGTATGGACAAGCAGAAAAACGACAAAATCGAGAAAACTGAAATAGCAAAAAAAAAACCCAAAAAAAAACCAATTATATGAATACTTCAAGCCAAACGTTGAAGAGATTGCACATGAAAAAGACCTGAACATGGTTGAGAAAAGGAAACCTCAAGAGAGAAACTGAATCGCACATAATTGCAGCACATAACAATGTCATAAGAACAAATTATATCAAAGCAAAAATAAATATGACACAAAAGACAGTGATGTGACGATCAACCACAGAATAAACGAATTATTTAATTGATTTAAGTAACAGATAGGACTGTTATCAACCTGATATCAGATTGACTTAATTCGACATTAAACGGTCCGAAAAAGGTTAGTGTATCTAATTTTTAAACACATTTTGCTATTTAACCTATGATGCGACCGTAAAAGGTACTAGTACTACGTGACAGAATGGACCAGGAAGCAATGAGGATCAAAGGGTGGTCCACATTGCCCAAACCTCCAAAACTGGAACTTCACCATCAGATAGAGTTTAACGTCATCCCAAGACATGAAGACCCTCAGTCACCAGCCTTCTATCACACATATTATAAAAAGCACACATATGATAACTGCAATAGGGTTGGGGCAATCATATAGGTGTTAGGGCTTGACATGAGCAGCCGTCTAGCCTAAGTAAGTGTCTAAGGGAGTGTTGTATGTCCGTCCTTAGGCATCACAGGTTGCCACCCACGGCCAACAGGTGGCCCCATTGGGGGAGTCTTCCTCCTGTGCAGAAGTTCAGTCGGTGTATTCTAGAGCCAGCCGATCTGACAGGACTCTCCAAGACAGAGTTTGAACCAATTCACCCATTCCATTGTCGGTCCCACTAAACTTTATGCCGAGCAACACCTCAAAAAGACACAACTGTTTACATTTTCTTTTATCGAATAAGTAATTCTCTTTTAGACTGTCTGCAAAGAAACGTCAACTCTGTTTTGTAATCGAAACGGAATTATTTATAACCCCCACTCTGCACTGAAACAAAATAAAAAAAGAAAATATTCAAAGAAAATCCGTTTTGAAAGTGAATTTTATCTATATTTAAAGCAATTTCTCTATCTCTGAAAAGAATCGGCTCAATATCTACCTGTCTTTGGTGGTAAAAAAAACTATGCATGATTTTACCTTTTCCTATGGTTGTGTTAAAAAACTTGTTTAACATGCTGTCAGTGAATTGGTTAGACCGAATCGCTTTGCTAATTATATTACATAATTTGTGGGTAGCCTAAGCATTATGTATGTAAGTGTCGTTAGATTTTGAATTGAACATTCAAAAGCGGAGGGGGTATATTGTTGACAGGTACTATTATTGACCTTTACTTGACCCTCTCCCGACTTCCGCTAATGGGAGGCGTAAGAACAAACATTAAGTGGGTCAGATTTTGGCCGTTAGTCAGAAGGAGCAGACGTAGATGTTCATGAAATTACGACATCCCATCGCGCGGTCATAAACCGTTTTGGGCTGTTGTGTTTTAAATAAAAAATATGAAAAACAATGTTGCTTAATTATTAACCAAGAAATAAGCACAGACGACCAGCCCAGAAGATGAATGAATCAGCCCAGAGGAAGATGGCCATAGATGAAGTAAGAACAAGTAGGAACAAATAAGAGACCATCTCATCTTTTTACTCTCTCCTTTCACCATTATATAATTATTTTACTCCTTTAATAAACTTGATGATTTTGCTTACTTATGATACAAACCCTCTGACATTCAATTTTTAACTTCCACCACCTCTGGCAATGTCTTTCAAAAATTAGTTTTTACACCACGCGGAGAGTATTTTTCAATTTTTATAATATATTTCTATATAACCAGCAGAACACAAAAAATCAGTAATTATTCGTCCTTTTTCGTCCATTCTATTCGCAAAATATTCAACCAAAATTATATCAAGCTAACCGCACTGAGTATCGTGTTCATAGAAGAGATGTTGAGTAAATTTATACTATGATAAAACTTTTGTATATTGTGCATTGTCATGGTTTCTCTTTATTTTACTGTTATTACACACACACACACACACTATATATATATATTATATATATATATATATATATATATTAAAGCTGAGATAATGATCTCTTATTGCCTAAAGATTTTTTCCTGTTTAGTTTAATGACAGAAAATTCTTACTAAATATACCTTGCTTCCTTTCACCATTATAATCTATATAAGCAGCATGTTAACTACCATTCTTCAAGACAACCTGCCTGTTAAGAAACTCTGTGGTTATCAATTCATTAAAAATAAAATGCACATATATACATGAATTGACATTCACTGTATTTCATAACAGGCGCGTTGTCTTGGTGGCAAACATGCTGCTTACATACTATTTACCTAACTCGGGCTCGTAGGAGGTTAGATGGATTCACACCTTTCCCAAGAGTATTACCGCTATGTAAAATGCAAACAACCTCGTCCAGAATTTAAACCCACCCTCACCGTGTCCATTTCCTACGACAGTAACCATTACACCATCTGCGTCCACTTTTTCTCATAAATGTGCTAGAGGCGATGGTTGAGGGTCTTAGTGTCCGGTTATGGCGTTAACTGCATATAGTGGTGAGATCTTAAACCCTGGGGAATGTAGAGTACCTCTTCATTGCCATTCCTACCAAACCACATTAAACCGGAAAGGTAGTGCCTGTTAGGGTCCTATCTACGGATTAACTGGATAAATAATGAGTTTAAAAATCTAGTTAAAATGAGTTAAAAATTTAACTTGTTAAAGTTAAAATACCAAACAATAAGGAATGAAACAAAATAAAATAACGCAACAAGTGTTCACATACCGTAAAATTCAACCAATCAACCTTTTTTGCTAAGATTCTGCCAGTGGGCACCAGGTGGCGTACGGAGCAGCCTTATAAAATCAGAAGCACCAATATCAAACTCTTTTACATGCCGTAAGAACCAACCAACCAACCAACTAACTATCTCTCTCATAATTCATTTTCCTATATATCGTATTTGACGCCATATAGGACGCATTTTTTTACAAAATATTGGCTAAAAAATTACCCTGCGTCTTATAAATCGTAGGTAAAGTTTGAGAACTCCTGTAGGCCTAGGCTAATCTTCTCTATCATTTCCTGCTATTGAGATGTCTTGTGTATGCTTATTGCTTGCCTGTACTGCCAAATTGCTTTTATACAGCTATGTTTCTGCTTATGTAATGCATAGCTAGACTGTTTTCAAAAATATATGCTTAAATACACTAAAACCTATTTCCTGAATGACCTGCTGAAATGGGGTGGGGCGTCTTATATGCGTCTTATATGCCGTAAAATACGGGAACTGTTCGTTTCCTGATGGTCTTACTTACCATAGTTCTTCCAGTAGGCGCTAGGTGGCGTATTGAATAGCCGTATAAAAATCAGAAGCATTCAAGTCAAACTCTCTTTACATGCCGTAAAATATAATCCACCAGCCAACCAACCAACCAACCAACCAACCAACTATCTTTCTCATTATCCATTTTCATTTATAAACGCCCGTTTTCTGGTGGCTTTCTTTACTATCTTCCTCCCGCTCAGCTTTCTCTGCCTTTTCTACTGTTTTAACACCCCCTCCCATCAAAATCAAAGAAAATCAAAACAAACAACAACAAAAACGCAAAAAAATTTAAACCTTTTCTTTTCTTCTCACGTTTCTATTTTCTTTCTTTTTTTTTCTTTTTCCTTTTTTTCACCAACTTATAAAAAACTTATTTTGTCTCTCTCACTTGCTTTTTTCTAAATTTCATTAATGGCTTCTCTTGTTCTCTTTCTCCTCTTCTTAATCCTCCTCTTACTCCTCCTCCTCATATTTCCCACTCCTCCTCCTCATTCTGCTCTTCTTCCTTCTCCTCATTCTCCCCCTCCTCCCTCCACCCGTAATTTCCCTTCCAGCTTTTCTATCGTCTGCTTCTATCCATGAAAAACCTACTCGTCTCTCTCACTTGCTTTTTTTCTAAAGTTCAATAATGGCTTCTCTTATTCTCTCTCTCCTCCTTCTCCTCCTCCTCTTTTCCCCTCCTCCTCCTTCTTCGGCTCTTCCTCCTCCTCCTCCTCCTCTTCCTCCCCTCCTCCTCCTCCTCCTCTCCCTTCCAACTTTTCTATCATCTATTTCTATCCATCTACAACCCTTTCTTATTTATTCATTTCTTTTTCTTTTCATTCTTTCGTTCTACACTTTTCGAATAAACCTCATTCGAATTTTATTCTTTATTTTTTATATTCGAAGATATCTTCCGTTTTATGACATTGACGCATGCGTATTAGCAACGCCTTTCAAGTTTTCAGTTTCACTTGGAAGGAGAATTTGACATGAAACGATTGATTAGCTTCTTACTCAAGCGTCAATATAAGTGTCTTCTTCGCAGTTTGCAGAAAGCCAATGCCATTAAACTAAGCAAGAGAAGCCGAACTCCATCCGTGGATAGAACAGATATTTTCTTTGTTTTGTTAGGAAAAAAATAGAAAACAGTAACCGGTATATAGTTGATCTTGATTAAAACTAATAATCGACACTATGATGAGTCAAGAGTCTTCCAAGTGTAATTTCTGGAACTCTGGGGAATGTGGAGTACCCCTTCATCGCCAGTACTCCCAAGTCCACCCCTAATCTGGAGTGGTAGTACCTCATGGGTATGGGTTAAATATACCAAAAATAATGAGTATTAGATAGATGTGCTTAAAAATTGAGGTTGAAAAAAAAAGGAATAACCATTGTAGCGATTTCTGCCCCTGTTATGTCTGGAAGAGTTATCTTCCCTTGTTTTGAGGTTTTCTACCGCCGGGGGTGCTGACTATTTAATCAGGGAAGCGCCAAATTTGAACTTTCTTGTCTACGGGACAGGAACCAGCACACGTTAGACGTTTGAGTCTACACCCTTTCATGTGGTGGTGGGGGGACTTCGCCGCCCAACACAGCCTAAGTAAGTGACATTACTATATGGACTCTCCATAACTTTTTTATATTACATTTATGTATCTTTTCTTTATACACCTTTGTATACCTTCTATTCTTATGTGTGTTACTTATGTATCTACTTTGTCATTTGAATACAATTGAATATTCCTATATAAATGTTTTTTCCGCGCGCTCATGTAATAAATTCCACGTTTGTTACACTTCTAAACTCGGAATATGTCTGGTACTTTATGTACCCACGTGAAGGTCATTAAGACTTCCAACCAAATATAATAATACCGCATAACCTAACACCAACAAGAATCAATAAAATAAAATTTCTTTAGCATGAAATAATCCAACAAGAATTGTCATGCCGTAAAATCCAACGAACCAACTAACAAAAGTTTTCCAATATTTTGGTACAAGCAAATTTTCGCTGTGTATATCATGTGACAGTGGTTGATATAACAGTAATACACTTAGGAAAGGTATGATCCCAACTATTCTCCCCCCATCTATGGGTAAATAGTAGGACCTGCTTGGTTTTTTTTTAACCTTGGTTAGGCAACCAGTCTAGGAGGAGGACACACGCCCCAGTTTCATCTTTTATCTAGACGAAAAGGGGCAATCCATGTAACTGTTTCAAGTAATTAATTATAATAATCCTAAGTAAATAAGAAAAGAAAACGAAAGAAAGAAAAGGAAAGAAAGAAAAGAAAAGAAAGGGAAAGAAAGAAAAGAAAGAAAGAAAGAAAAAGAAAGAAAAGAAAAAGAAAGAAAGAAAAGGAAAGGAAAGAAAGAAAAGGAAAAAAAGAAAAGAAAAGGAAAAAAAGAAAAGAAAAGGAAAAAAAGAAAAGAAAAGAAAAAGAAAGAAAGAAAAAAAAGTTCCTGACTAAAACTTGACATTTTCCTATGTTGTTTGGTTCTCTCAAATTCTCTATCAAAAAAAAAAAATTGTATTGTTAACTTTTTTAGCCAAGTTGTTTTGCTAAAAAGTCATGAAAAATGGACACGGCAAGACGAGTTCAAATGCTGGACCTTGTTGTTTACATATCACAGAGCGCTTATACTCTTGGTAAAGGTACGAATATCTTCTCCGTCCAGCTTTGGGTGAATTGTAGGGCATACTGGTCTCTTTAAACTTGTTTAGGCAACCTGTCTAAGAGAAGGAAAACTCCAAATTCAAACCTCTCCTATTATTTCTGACTTGTTTTAACTTCTTTAATCCCCTTGGGAAAAGTATGACCCCAACAATTATCCCCCAGCTAGAGGCAAATAGTAGGGCAGATTGGGATTTTTAATCTTGCTTAGGCAATCATTCTAGGCGAAGGAAAACTGAATTTAAACCTGTTAAACTCCACTTTGATATTGTATCACACCCTAATCGTGAGTAGATGTTGGCATATATATATATATATATATATATATATATATATATATAATGATAAGTATAACATGAAGAACAAGAAAAAGGACAATTAAACAATGAGTAACAACCCCTCCCCCCTTAAAAAGACAAAGTGCGGCACTAAACTGCATCTCATTCTATTCTCTCTTCACTTTCTTTCCCTTTCATAATGAATAGGCGCGGCTTATCATTTTTGTAATGTAGTGTATGATTTAAATTTAAGGATTACTGGAAAATCATAAGAAAGTGCAAATAGTTTGAATGACAGTATTTTTCCCTACATGATCATCCGAATGGTTCTTTCTGATGGGTCGTAGAGGATCACGTGATTGGAGGAGCCTGGAAGAGCAATCAGAATTATCAGAGTGAATCCAAAGGCCATGTCATGCAAACGATGAATCCGTCTATGCTAGCTTTGTTGTCTACCCACATTGAACATCGTCGGGTATATAATCGAGAGAGGAAACTCGGGTGAGAGACAGAGACACAGAGAGACAGAGAGACAGAGAGACAGAGAGAGACAGACTTGAGACTTACTTGTTGCTTAATTTCTTCTTTACTACTTCTAGTCGCCATGTTTCCCCATCTTCTTCTTTAGCCGCCATCTTGTCGTCTTGTTGTCTCCTTACTAAGGGCTTCTTCTAAGGGCTATTTTTTTAGTCATGCAATTAATTAAGCCACAAGACATTTTTTCCTTGGTCAAGATTTATTTAACCCATTCTTATTCGCCGCGCGGGTGAGATTCAACCTCGCAGTAGCTCGTCTGCTCTGCTCCCACGTCAGGTTGAAACTAAACTAACTAGTTACATTTTTCTAATGGTGTGCGAGATTCGCACCTCTCTAGGGGTCAGTTCGGGTCATCCAACGGAAATCTACCCACCTCCGCTTTTAACTCCAACGAACCTATTTCAAACTAACTACAGGGTCTTGTCAACAATTTATGACACAACATAAAATGTAACAGGTTTCTTTTCCCCTCGATGGAGTTATATGGGTATTGGCTGGATAGCTGTTTGTTATGTTACCTAATGGGGGTAACGTGGAGCCATGAGAGTAACCTGATATGCAAATTATCACGGAATGTTTTTAGCAAGAATTGTGAGGTACATGAGAATAGAAAAGTTTAAATGATGAGTCAGCATAGACACATGGCGAGGTTTCATTAGACGAGCCGAGGAGACGCAGCGAAGTGGGAGAGAGAAGTTATGAGAGGTCAGAGGATGAATTGATTCGGGGAGAATATACGGAGAGAGCAAGATATGAATTCCTTGATCTCGGCAGTTTTGATTTTGGGGGAAATAAAATTCTCATGAGAAAAAGAAACGGCCTTGTGTTATAACTAAAAAAAAACTCTAAATGGCACAAGGCAAGATATCCCTCAGCTCCCTAAGCTGGTTTCTAGACTCCGTACATTATAGAATTGACAGTCAACAGAACAGCAGCCCAACAACCAGGATTCCAGCCTCTCCGATGCAGTTTTGGTCCAAAGAGATAAGTATACTAGATATTTCTACTATCAACAGATCATCACCCAATGCGAAGTAAGAAACGTAACGTAAGCAACGTTTAACACGTCAGCCTCCATTCTGAAATGAGTGCGAGAACGTAACGCGAATCGACACGTCATCTCTCCATTCCTACAAGAAGTTACAGTTAAGCTGAATTGTACGGCATGTCAACCCTTGTGGGGTTATTTATGTCGAAGATGTTATGGTCTATTCATTCTTGATGGTGATTCAATTTTATTTTAAACTCAATTCTTTAAACATTATTTTAAAACTATTTTTTTTATTTAAGCCATAGATGGGAGCCTAACACGTAGCACCACCCTGTTTCAGAGTGGACCTGGGAGTAATGGCTATAAAGGAGTACTCAACAATCCCCAAAATTCCAAAATTAGAAATTCAGCATTAGATGTAGTTTAACATAATTCCCAGGACACTAAGACCCTCGCCCACCGCTTTCTAGTTCATAGATGATAAAGGGTGTGAGGGTTTGCCATAAGGGCAATAGGGTTGACACAATCAAAAGGGTGCTAGGGCTTGATGTGACCAGCCAATTAATCGGAGGGGGCCTCTCCAACCGGCTGTCTATGTGATCCTCCGAATGAGGCCACCTGTTAGTCGTGGTTACCGATTCGTGATGCTTAATGATGGAAGCCTAGTGACTGAGCAGAAACCCGTGATGCTTAAGGATGAAATCCTGATAGCTAAGCCGTCAATGACATGCAACACTCCATTTTGGCTGGTTAATGTTTCTGGTTCGATACCGGCACAACCAGCTCAGCTTTGAACTGCGCGGTAAAATTACTAGCTTATCTAGGATGTGGCGCTCCGCATCAGACGCAAACACGATCTTTCTGGTCTAGCGCTAGTGAAAAGGGGATAGATTCCCTCGCTTTCCGGCTGATATCGGCAATAGGTTACTTTTTTTTATTATAATAACTATGCTAATATAAAAATAAAAGTGGCAGGACCTTTGGATATACCACAGGGGGATAATATAATTACTATAACGTTTGATATGTTTACTTAAGAGCTATTGCTAAATAGTTCAATATGTAAAAACAATAATAATCTTGATTCAACTCTCTCTCTCTCTCTCTCTCTCTCTCTCTCTCTCTCTCTCTCTCTCTCTCTCTCTCTCTCTCGCACACTCTTATTTCTTTCTTTCCTTCTTTTCATTTTTTCATCATGTTCGATAAAAAAACAGAATATCGTTATCGCTTACACGCACTCACCCTCTTTCTCGATTTTCTCCTTTGTTTATTTCTCTCTTGTTATATTCTTTCTGTGTGACATGTTCCTTTTCTTTCCTTTCTTTCTTATATAATTAAAACTGAACGTTCCATTATTTAGCTTAGGTGACCACACTCATAAGAAATAAGAATTCGGCTGATAAGCAACACCCGATAATCAGGAATTACAATTCATCATTTCCTCTTGGACTCATTTTTAACCAGAAAGTATTGCAAGATCATAGAGGTCCAACTTTTAAAGAACACGATTAAACCATTCAAAGGTCGGAATCTAAAATGATATCAAACAAAAAATGAAAAAAAAAAAAAGAGAAGAAAAAAAGAGAGAAAATGGTCATAAATGTATCTTTTTCATTCTTCCACCAGAAAATACCAATAAGAACAGGATTTACGATTCTTCATTTCTTCTTGGACGATTTGGACGGTCTCATTTTTAACCAGAAGGGGGTTGCAAGATAATAACTGTCCTACTTTCAGAGAACACGACTAAACCATACAAAAAGTTTTAAAAGGTCGGAATCTAAAATCATAACAAACAAAAAACTGAAAAAGAAAACAAAAAAGAAAGAGAAACAAAATGGTCAAAAACTGTGTCTTTTTCATTCTTTCACCAAAAAATACGAGTAAAAAACAACCAATAATTTCTGAAGAAAAAAAACAAGAATACATTTTTTTTCAAAGTGTATAGATTAAAAATGCATAGCAGACAGTCTGTCGAGAAATTAGATTCTTGCGTGTATGGCCTTCCGTAGTAAGTTAGCTATTCACGCATGCGTCGAACTAAAACATTCATTAAAGTAAACGGCGAGACGCCCAAAGTGATCGAGACCGATGGTGTCACGTAGACAAGAGACGAAATTATTTCCCTGGAGACGATTCACTTCTTTTATTTATTTTCTTTCTTTCTTTCTTTCTTTCTTTTTTTTTTATATTTTTTATTCTATTTATTTATTTATTTATTTATTTAGAACAGTAGAACAGAAATGAGTTGAGGACAACGAAAAAACACAGTTTTTTTTGTAGTTTTTTTTTTCTTTTTTCTTTTCTAACATCTTTGTTTTTTCTTTTAAAAGACAAACACAAAAGAGTTCGTATATATTTGGAAACCATTTAATTGTTTCTAATTTTATATAAATACGCAATTTTCTTGCGACGTCCTCCGAGAAATAGAAGCCGAAAATCAATCAATAGTGTTTTCCCATAACAATCGTGTTCCTAACTTTTCTTTTGTGAAAAAAAAAGAAAAAAGAAAAGTTATCCGAGCCTGCAAAAATTCAGTCGGTCAGCGTGATAGACCAGGATATAAGAACTTGCTGGTGTGTACGATGGTCTACCGATTAATATTTAAGGCATAGTTTCCTCAACCTCAGAGCAGTTTTATTTTTCTCTCTGAGTTTTCATTTAACCACGGACCGCTCATAGAATTTATTTCATAGTCCTTGTAGAGCAGTATTTCACTGGCCTTCCACCAAGTTGGATTGACACAATGAGTTTTTAACGCCCAGACCAAAGCTTATACAGTGGCCAGTGCAAAAAGGGTGTGATCCCATTTTGTGGCGCCTCAGGCACCGGACAATCAAACGAGAAAATTATTAATTATTTCATTTTCTAAAATTTAGTGTTGTTTGGAAAATAATTATGTTTTACTTAAAAGGATATAAAAATAAATGGGTTAAATCGAACTTAAAGGACCTAAATTCCACCATTGGATGCCACCGAATGAAAAAAATACCAAAAATCAGGGAATAAACCGTATTTAATGAAATTTTCAGTGTTGATATATCAATTAATAAAATATATAATGCATCAGTTATTTTAGTTAAAAACTTTTACATTTTTTCAGATCAGTTAATTTTGAACCACGTATATTTGAGGCGTAACACAGATTCTTAAAGATACGGGGTTCAAAGTTAACTGACCTGAAAAAATGTAAAAGTTTTTAATTAAAATAACTGATGCATTATATATCTTATTATAATGGAGATTGTGTGTTTTTCTGTCTGTAACCGAAACTATATTACTACTCAAGTCACAATTCCCTTCGTTATTTACATCACATTCTCCATGATTTTATTTATATTTAAACCTCAATTATTAATAAAATTGCTTCACCTTTTTATTAGTGTTGTCCATATCTACATACAAATAACATGCAATTGTATTTATATATACAACAAAATAGTGGTGTACAGTGTTAATGGGAAGGCTAATTTGCATATTGATATTAAAAATGTGATTTTATTAAATATGTGCTTAGTATTATTGATTTCTAATTGTTTGGTTCTATCTTAATGAATATAAGTAAAAATCTCTTCAATGAATCTTAAATGAAATCCATTATCAAGAAAAAATAACTGTCATTTTATTCTTTATTTCCTAATTTAACTAAATAGTTAAATTAGGAAAATTTACCAATGAAAGACGGGAGTAACGGAAAATGATGGAAGAGTTAGTTTCAAAGTTGTTCTATTTTTCAATCATACCCCCTCTGTTTCAAATCTTTTTATCTGCATTCTTATTCAGTTTTATTAGCCTTTCTAATTTAATATGATATTTTATTATATTAAAACTTAAATACTTGCACCCGGAGGGTGCATATATTTGCTAGTTTTATTAATTGATATATCAACACTGAAAACTTCATCAAATTCGGTCCATTCCCTGATTTTTGGTATTTTCTTTTCTTTCGGCCGTGTGACATACAATGGCCTTGATTCAGCAGCAACCAGTCTAGAAGAAGATAAACTCTGAATTCTTAACCCCACCGAAAAAAAATACTTAAAATTTTGTTCATGGGGGAGTGGTTAGTCGGGTAAACAGATAAATGATATCAACAGGGATATCGAAGGAGACTATTTTGAAGAAAATCATTGTTTCTAACATTATTCCTTTCTCTTTGGTTTATATTGGTTTGTTTGGTTTATGGCATATAAACCATTGTTGGGTTATTTTATGCCGAAAACGTTTGGTTCTAGCAATGCTTGATGAGTATTCAATGTATTTTTTTTCGATTTTACAATAAAAATGCATTGAAAATTATTTTACTATAAAAATGCATTGGAAATTATTTTACTATAAAAATGGATTGGAAATTATTTTACTATAAAAATGCATTGAAAATTATTTTACTATAAAAATGCATTGAAAATTATTTTACTATAAAAATGCATTGAAAATTATTTTACTATAAAAATGCATTGGAAATCTGAGTATTCAAATTTTTAAAACTCCTTTCTTTCGATTTAATCCATGAATATGACCCTAATAGGTACTACTACTCTGGATCAGGGTGGACCTGGGAGTAATGGTGATGAATGGGTACTCCACATTCACTAGTGCTCTAAAAGTGGAACATTACTATTAGATTTCTCTCTAGGTAAATACAGCTTCAGTATCAATTCATTTTGAAGACACCTGATATGTTTTTTACATTCGCACATGAAAAAAGTAAACTGCAAAACAAAAATAAAAAAACGAAATATACGAAAAAAACAAAATGAAATATATGCATAGAAATAGGAAAACAAAGCCTTGAAAAAATGAGGGAAAACTTACGGTGAATTTTGATGGCTTTGCCGATTTACGATTGTATTGCGCATGCGCTTGCGTGGATTTGCGGATTTATGGCGATTGGGAGTGTGAAAGGGCGGGATTTGTTGTAAAGAAAGGGATATAAATAGATACAGGGTCGATGAGAAGAAGAAGAAGAAGAAGAAGAAGAAGAAGAAGAAGAAGAAGAAGAGAGACAAGTAAAAGAAGAAGAGGAAAGAAAGAAAGAAGAAAAAGAAGAAGAAGAAATAAGAAGGACAAGAAGAAAAAGAAAAAGAAAAAAGAAAGAAAGAAAGAAGAAGAAGAACAACAACAACAACAACAACAAGAAAAAAGAAAGAAAGAAGAACAAGAAGAAATAAGAGGTACAAGAAGAAGAAGGAGAAGAAGAAGAGGGACAAGTAAAAGAAGAGGAAAGAAAGAAAGAAGAAAAAAAAGAAGAAGAAAAAGAGGAAGAAGAAGAAATAAGAGGTACAAGAAGAAGAAGAGGGGCAAGTAAAAGAAGAAGAGGAAAGAAAGAAATAAAGAAGAAGAGGAAAGGAGAAGAAGAAGAGATAAGAGGGACAAGAAGAAGAAGAAGAAGAAGAAGAAGAAGAAGAAGAAGAGAATCAGATATATAAACACGAAGTAAAAGAGAGCCAGGAGGGGGGAGAAGAAAAAAAGACGAAGATAAAGGAGAAAATCGGACATAAAGAAGAAGAAGAAGAAGAAGAAGAAGAAGAAGAAGAAGAAGAAGAAGAAGAAGAAGAAGAAAGGTGTATTTTATAATGTTCCCAAATTTATGGACGAATTGATTTATAAATGTACGGATTTATCTCCTTTATGTTCCTTCGCGATAGAGAGTTGGCTTTACGCATGCGCGTTATGTATTTTCCTGTTAAACGGGCATCGAACGCGCCAAATAATTTTGAATTCTCAATACCCCACCCACCCCTACCCTTGCCCTCTTTGGCGGTAACAAATATGGAAGAATCGAAAAAGATCGAAATCGTAAAATAGCGATAAGGACAACATGCATGACTAAATGGTCTGAAAAAATAATAAATAAATAAATAAATAATAATAATAATAATAATAATAATAATAATAATAATAATAATAATAAATGATAAATAGATATAATAATAATAATAATAATAATAATAATAATAATAATAATAATAATAATAATAATCCCTGGCAGAAGTAAAAATCCAAAGAGGTATCTTCCAAGGAGACTCATTATCACCACTACTGTTCATTATAGCAATGATGCCTCTCAGTCATATACTTAAAAAATGTACAGGGGGATACAAATTCACTAGCAAACAAGAGAAGATAAACCACCTTATGTACATGGATGACATAAAAACTTTTGCAAAAAATGAAAAAGAATCAGAAACCCTGGTACAAACTATTAGAATATATGGCCAGGATATAGGAATGGAATTTGGAATTGAAAAATATGCTATGCTTGTAATAAAACAGGGTGAAAGAAAATTAATGAATGGAATACAACTACCAAATCAGGACACCATAAAATCACTTGATGAAAATGAAAGCTACAAATACTTAGGAATTTTAGAAGCGGACAATATCATGCAAGCAGAAATGAAAGGAAAAGTTAAAAAAAGAATATCTCAGGAGAACTAGAAAACTCCTAGAAACCAAACTTAACTGCAGAAATCTAATCAAAGAAATCAATACCTGGGCTGTCCCCATTATAAGATACTCAGGACCATTCTTAAAATGGACAAAAGAAGAACTCAGAGAGATTGACCAAAGGACGAGAACGTTAATGACCATACACAAAGCTCTTCACCCTAGAGACGATATAGATAGATTATATGTGTCAAGAAAGGAAGGGGGAAGAGGTCTTGCCAACATAGAGGAGTGCGTAGAAACCACAACCCAACAACTTGAAGATTACACAAAAAGAGTAAAGACAAATTACTTATGGTGACCAACAATAGTAGATGGACAAATAGAAAAACAACAAAGACTAGAAAACAAAAATGGGAAGAAAAACAATTATATGGACACTTCAAACGACAAATCGAAGAGGTTGCACAAGAAAAGACTTGGACATGGTTAAGAAAAGGAAACCTCAAAAGAGAAACTGAATCACTAATAATTGCTGCACAAAGTAATGCCATAAGGACAAACTATATCAAAGCGAAAATTGATAAGACCCAACAAATAGTACATGTAGACTTTGTGGTAATAGAGATGAGACCGTAAACCATGTACTCTGCGAATGTAGCAAACCAGCACAACGGGAATACAAAACTAGACACGACTGGGTTGGGAAGGTGATCCACTGGGAATTATGCAAAAAATTAAATTTTGACCATACAAAAAAATGTTATATGCATAAACCAGAATCTGTGCTTGAGAATGAAACGCATAAAATTCTCTAGGACTTTGAAATAAAAACGGATCACCTTATCCCAGCAAGAAGACCAGACCTAGTGTTGATTAACAAAAAAGAAAGAACTTGTCAACTGGTGGATTTTACAGTTCCAACAGATAACAGGGTGAAGCTAAAGGAAAATGAAAAAATGGACAAATATCTGGACCTTGCCAGAGAACTGAAAAAGTTATGGAATATAAAAGTGAAAGTGATACCAATTGTGGTTGGTGCACTTGGAACGGTCCCAAAAGGATTGGAAAAGGGTTTGGAAAGTTTGGATATCAGAGGAAGGATTGAAACCATTCAGAACACTGCACTGCTGCAATCTGCCAGAATACTCAGAAGAGTCCTGGAGACCTGAGGAGGCTTGCTGTCACTCAGACTCCAGTGAAAGACCATCAGCTAATGCTGATGTGAAAACTCAAAAGGAGTAAATAATAATAATAATAATAATAATAATAATAATAATAATAATGTTTGAAAACTTGAAATATTTATTTATATTATTTAGACTATACGGATTATTATGCTTATCTCGGGCGATTTTGCTCCGAACGTTTCGACCGCTGTATCCTCTGGCCTTACTCATGCATCATTTATGGCAGTTGATTCTCTCCCTGAAAGTTCAAACCGAACCTTTGATTTATTTCAAGGGGGGGGGAACGTTTTTATTCCATTGTCTTCCCTGCCTTGTTTATCAGTGGATTTATTTTAACGGCTTGCCAACCCGTCTAGGGTTATTTTATACCTAGTCGTTAGGGAATTGCATTCCGTGATTATTTTAATGGCATGTCAACATGTCTAGAATTATTTCATACCTAGTGCTTAGGGAATTGCATTCATTGATTATTTTAATGGCATGCCAACCCGTTTAGGATTATTTTATACCTAGTGGTTAGGGAATTACATTCCTTGATTATTTCAATGGCATGCCAACCTGACTAGAATTATTTTATACCTAGTGGTTAGGGAATTGCATTCATTGATTATTTTAATGGCATGCCAACCCGTCTAGGATTATTTTATACCTAGTCGTTAGGGAATTGCATTACTTGATTATTTTAATGGCATGTCAACCTGTCTAGAATTATTATATACCTAGTGCTTCGGGAATTGCAAACATTGATTATTTTAATGGCATGTCGACCCGTCAGAAGTTATTTTGTACCTAGACTCAAGGCCAATTTCTGAAGTTGAGCTTAATACATTTTCCTTTTCCTAGATTGGTTGCATAACCAAGATTAAAGATTCAAGTCCACCTTAAAATTTACCCATAGCTGAAGGGTGAATAGAAGGATTTATAACTTTCCCAAGGGTCACGTGAATATATATATATATATATATATTATATATATATATATAATATATATATATACCAACCCCTCCGCATGAGCCTGATAGGTCAATTTCTTAAGCGGAGTTTAACAGGATTGAATTCAGAAATTTTCTTCTCCTAGACTGGTTACATAGCCATGGTTAAAGAGCCCACTTTGTCTGATTATTTATCCATAGCTGAAGAGAGAGTAGCTGGATTCATACCTTTCTCGAGGTCACGTGATATATATATATATATATATATATATATATATATATATATATATATATATATTTACCAACCCCTCCGTACTAGTAGGATGTGATACTGGGCCTATTTTTAAGCGGAGTTCAACAGGTTTGAATTCAAAGCTTTCCTTCTCCTAGATTGGTTTCCTAACCTAGGTTAAAGAGCCCAGTCTGCCCTACTATTTATCCATAGCTGGAGGGAGAGTAGGATTCATACCTTTCCCAAGGGTATTAGCGCTAAGGGAAATGCAATTATCACATCCAGGATTTGAACTCGGGGTGACTGAATCCATTTCCCATGACTTTAACCATTACACCACGCGCTTCCACTCGGGTCACGTGATATATGCGCCTAAAACAAGGACGTATCGAAATACGATGAAACTTTTCACTCCCGCAAGTTTTTCTATAATATCTCTTTAAATGTTTCCCCCTTTTACGAATGTATTAGTTGATTTCTGCATGGAATTTCATTGGCTGCTTCACAACAACAACAACCACACCTTCTGTAGCCTGAAACATTGGTTGCTTCTTCTGGAGCTTTTAAGCGAATACTTACAACCGTTTGAGAATATGTTGGAAGCTAGGAATATTCCCATCCGTCAAATGTGTTGGACTATATTATATTATATATATATATATATATATATATATATATATATATAATATATATTTGGTTTTGTGGAAAAGGTGACTCACGGTGAAAATGGTTCACAATAGTTAGTTGATACAAGTTTCACAATGATAAGACAGCGATATAATAAATATAAAGTGCTCAATACGTTAGTAGAGCAAATCTATTATCATATATATAATATATATATATATATAATATATTATATATATATATGAGGAAAAGGGGGTTGGAAATGAATCCGACAGAATGAGGTAAAATATGAGGAATGAAAGAAAAAATGTGTAAGTATATTTCGCTGAAGTATTGAACTCGGCTTCTTATATATATATATATATATATATATATATATATATATATTAATATATATATATATATATATATATATATTACTTAGAAACATATGCGTATGCACCCACGCACACACACATATATATACATATATTTATATGTACACATATATATTATTTATGCATATCTTGTACATATATACATATACATACACACACACACACATATATATATATATATATATATTATATATATATATATATGTATTCATTTATTTATTATAATCAAATAGTATATATTATGGGATTTAGTTGAAAGTAGCACTTCCATAATAGATGTTTAGCGTCCTGTTTTTAAAGTACTCAACTGAATAAATAGGAGCTATATTGCTACTTCAACTAAATCCATAATATATAATATTTGAATGTAAACCTGCTCTGTTATTTTAGCATTGGAGCACCCTTATATGCCAATACTTTTTCTCCTTCATTCTCTATCCATTTATATATTACATATATATATAAAGAGAGAGAGAGAGAGAGAGAGTCATCCACAGACACGTGTTTCGACGTATCAAGTCTCTTCGGTGTGGTTAGACATTTGTAAGCTACATACAGCTGGGATTGAAATCCGATCGGTTGGGTGTCAGTCCGTCACCTTAACCACCAGGCTGTCATCACCCACGAAGGGCATTTTAACTGTTTTGATACACACATTGCTTTATATGTAAAGGCCGTCCTAGAGTGCTATATATATATATATATATATATAAATTTTTGTTACGGACAAAAACCGGAAGCGAATCTCCATTATATATATATATATATATCTGTGTGTGTATATTAATGTGCCCTATATTTTGGAGTTTGTGTTTAATTTGATAAAAGATATATAGGGCCTATATAAATTTTGGCTATCTTTTGTCAAGTTATCTCAAATAGGCGAGTCTCCAGCGTAATTTTCACATTTAGTTGGTTTACTCTTGCGTTGATTTTTTTTGTTTATTCTCTCTCACACACACACTCTCTCTATCTATCATCTCTCTCTCTCTCTCTCTCTCTCTCTCTCTCTCTCTCTCTCTCTCTCACACACATACACACACACACACACACAGTGCAGATAACAACCTGCGCCTGGAGCGTAAGTCTTTTTTTTTTTACAAAGAAACTAACATCATCGAAATCAATTGTCTCCTTTGTATGTAACCTGCCAATATTGGCTGCTTTCGCTGCGATAATGGTCAATTATGAAAAGTGGAGAGATAACCAAGAAAATATATCCAATGCAAAGTACACCTACCTTCATCAGCCTCTCTCTCTCTCTCTCTATCTCTCTCTCTCTGCACACACACACACACACACACACACACACACACACATATATTATATATATATATATATATATATATATATTAAGGTGTGTCTTGAAAGTATCGAGATTGAAGCTGTATTTACCAAGATAAAAATGAAGAATGAATGGAACGTTAGTTTTTTCTGAATACAAGGTGTGTCAAAAAGTAGCAAAAATCTCGATATTTTTATTATAAGGACCTACATGAGTCAGACACTATCCTCCTAGGTTTCAGCAGAATGATTCTTTAGGATAATTCTAACTGAATAAGATTGTTACAAACATCTTCTATTATGGGACGACATTTGCGAGCAATAAGCAAATATATCCCGAGTGAGTATCATGATAATGTGTGTATAAGCGAAGATATGTGTAAATTTATAAGAAGATTAGAATGTCCGAATGAAACCACAAAAATAAAACTACTAGTGACAAAGTAATTATAAATACACATTAAATATCAGCAGTTTTTGCTTTTTGTGCAAAACTTATGAAGATTTAATTTATATTCGAAGATGTTTAAAAATCAAATATTCATAGAAATAGCATTGAAATTCTACTTAAAGATGTACAGCATTTGTAAATCTCAAAAGTAAACAAATCAATGCACCAGGGGTTTTACTCCCCACTTTACCCAGGTGATGCTAGGTAGTCGCTTCTAGTCATTTATAATTTTATCAAAAATTAACATTAGAAAATAAAACAACATTTATTAACGTTTCAAAAGTTTAAGTAGAGTTACGATACAAATACGCTTACGATAAACAATTTAAAAAAATAATCAAACTTTGTGTGACGTAATCACTGCCAAGACCGCTTATGCCTCGTGACTAGTCAGACATAAGTCGGAAGGCATGAAAGTGAACAGGGAAAAACAAGATGGGAACACTTTAATTTTTTTTTAAACTCAGGCATAAGGTTTTATATTTTTAATGCGACAGCGTGGGTCGGCCGGTAAGAGAGAGAAAGACTGATTAATCTTTCCTGACTGCTTCTCAGACTTGTTCTAGACTGGTTCTTATCACTGCTTGGGTCACCCCGATTCTGACAGCATCAAGCTCTCCCTCATTCTTCTACTTCCGTCTCTGGTGTCGCGCAGAGGAACACATCCGGTTTTAATGTTTTTCGAATACTGTACACTTCACAGAAAATTCGAAGCTTCCACTTTTATCTATTTATTTGGGCCTAATTACTAGTAGTTATTCACCCATGACTAGCTGACCTAGAGTTCAAGTGCTCTGACCTGATTCACTTAGGAGTCAATTTTCAAAAGATCACCCCAGACTCTCTCTTTCAAAAGGAAAAGGAGATAGATGAAAAAAGTTTGAGAAAGTGAGAGAAATGAAAAGGATAAAGAATGACAGAAACTCTCAGAAAATAGAGACAGAGAGAGACAGAAAAAGAGAGACAGAGAGAGACAGAAAAAGAGAGATGATTTAAAAGTTAGAGAGAAAGACAGAAATTAAATAATTGGGAAAGAGTGGGGAATACAAAGAGATAGAGAAAAAGATGTTCAATGACAGAGAGAGAGAGAGACAGAGAGGGAGAGAGAAAGAAAGAGGGAGACTGAGAGAAGGTGGGAAATGTGAGGGAGGAAGGTGGGGGATAACAATTATGGGATGAGGGTGTCAAAAGACAAATATTCTTGTTCCAATTCAAAAGCCAGAAATGAAATATTAAATGGAAGGAAATTTCAACGGGCACCTTGTCCCCATCTGCCGCCATTTCTACCCCCCCCTCTCTCTCTCTCTCTCTCTTCTCTCTCTCTCTCTCTCTCTCTCTCTCTCTCTCTCTCTCTCTTACCGCTGTCCCTGCCCCTCTCTTCTCACCTTGATACCTCCACAAACACACATACACACACACACACACACACACACACCCTCTCTCTCCGTTCATTCCAATTTAGGTAATCTATATTCTCTCTTATTTTCTTACTCTATATTCACTCAAATATATGCAAAAACAACTCTCTCTCTCTCTCCTCTCTCTCTCTCTCTCTCTCTCTCTCTCTCTCCTCTATTTGATAAAACCAATTTTTCGTCCACCAAACTACCAATTTTTCTCACCTGTTGAGGGAATTTTTTGTTTCTTATTCATTTATTTAACGATGATTTTCGTTTCGTTTTCACCATCCATTTCAGCTTTTCGATTTATCCACTCTTTATCATTACAATTATTAAGACTCTCATGATGTCTTTTATAATATTTTTCTTTCATTCCTAATTATATATATATATATATATAATTATATATTCATGTCTTATTTAGATTTTCTCGTTCTTCTTTTCATCCAATGTCTATTAATTTCCCCTCGCTATTGCCATTTTTTCGCATCAATTTGAAAACCCGGAATTTTCAGCAGCAAAAGTAACGAAACGAAACAAATTAGATTTCTGGCTTTAATTCCCCGAGACAAAAATTCGTTGAATTTGAATGGGTTTTCTCCCGTGAGAGGGCTGTCCTTTTGCGCCTGCGCAATCACATGTGCGTTTTCGCTCGGACGAATTTGTGCCTAGAAAAATTATCCAATTGGACGATAAGGTAGTTAGATTAAGACAGTTCTAAGTGACAGTTATCTCTGGATTCCGGGTTCAATCCTGAGTAGAGGCAGTAACATAGAAAAATAATTTTCTACCCCAGCAATGGTTAGCGGAATGAGAACAAGATACCCCCGAGGACTGAATAAAGGGTTAGGTTCGAAGTTCTGCGATGGCTCCCGATTATGACAAGAAAGTTCCTGAGTTCGAAAAGAAGGTTTCCGAGTCCGAGAAGGTTCCTGAGTCCGACAAGAAATACCTAAAGAAGGCCGGAGGGCATATCGGCCGAAACGTTGTACAAATAACAATGAAGATGAGAACAATAGTCCGAATAACGCAGATAATACTAGAAAAATCATATCTGCATATTCACTGTTATGGATGAGTGTGTGTATGTGTGTGTGTATGTGTCTGTGTGTGTATGTGTGTGTGTGTGTGTGTGCACCAGTATCATCTGGCTACATATGCATATATTTTACACGTATTGTAAGTTTTTGTAATATATACATATATATATAATGTGGAGAAATGTAGACAAACACGGGATGTTGTACAAAATGGATGTTTCTTGTAGGTAGGGGTGTCGACGTTATAACGTCTCAGTCTGTTCGACCTTCTCCAGGACGTTGGATTGATTTCTTGCTTCAACGGTGAACATTTTCATAATGGAGAGTTAGGAGGCCGTGAATAGGGGAGAGGCTTATGTTTATGTTATTATTCACTCCTTTTGTGTTTTCACACAGCTTTAGCTGATGGTCTTTCACTGGAGTCTGGGTGACAGCAAGTCTACTGAGGTCTCCAGGACTCTTCTGAGTATTCTGGCAGATTGCAGCAGTGCAGTGTTTTGAATGGTTTCAATCCTTCCTCTGATTTCTAAACCCTTTTCTAATCATTTTGGGACTGTTCCAAGTGCACCAACTACAATTGGTATCACTTTCACTTTCGTATTCCATAACTTTTTCAGTTCTCTGGCAAGGTCCAGATATTTGTCCATTTTTTCATTTTCCTTTAGCTTCACCCTGTGATCTGTTGGAACGGTAAAATCCACCAGTTGACAAGTTCTTTCTTTTTTGTTTATCAACACTAGGTCTGGTCTTCTTGCTGGGATAAGGTGATCCGTTTTTATTTCAAAGTCCCAGAGAATTTTATGCGTTTCGTTCTCAAGAACAGATTCTGGTTTATGCATATACCATTTTGTTGTATGGTTAAAATTTAATTTTTTGCATAATTCCCAGTGGATCACCTTCCCAACACAGTCGTGTCTAGTTTTGTACTCCTGTTGTGCTAGTTTACTACATTCGCATATATGGTTTACGGTCTCATCTCTCTTACCGCAAAGTCTACATTTACAATGTTGTTGGGTCTTATCAATTTTTGCTTTGATATAGTTTGTCCTTATGGCATTATTTTGTCCAGTAATTATTAGTGATTCAGTTTCTCTTTTAAGGTTTGCTTTTCTTAACCACGCCCAGGTTTTTTCATGTGCAACCTCTTCGATTTGTCGTTTGAAATGTTATTATTATTATTATTATTATTATTATTTTAAAAGTATCATCTTGCTGTCTTTTTGGTCTATAGCTGTTTATGATGACTTTTCGTGGGTATGAGGAAATATTAAGGAAGCCGGATCTACAATTTACATTTGGTGTGTTGCTTATGGTGCAGGCTTCGAATATTTGTTTTTAATCTTTGTTGTGGATGTAAGAGAGGAAAGTGGTTGTAGGATTTGTTATAAGTGTGTGTGTGGTGTGTGTGGTGTGTGTGTGTGTGTGTGTGTGTGTTTTTGTTTGTTTATAGAATTTATTTATTTGCTAAGTATCGTCTTGTTGTCTTTTTGGTCTGTAGCTGTTTATGATGACTTTTCCTTGGTGTGAGAAAATATTAAAGAAGCCGTATTTACAATTAACAGTTGGTGTGTTGCTTATAGCGCTGGCTTCGAATATTTGTCTTAATCTTTTGTCTGTATATATTTACTCGTGAGAAGAAAATATTTTCAAAAATATAACAAACTCAGGATGTTATTATCAGGGGAAACAATTTTGTGTCAATACTTAAGTATTTCGGTATTATACCATCTTCAGGACACTGTTAAGGAATATTTTTGTGAGGGACAAATGTTTTTGTGTGATGATGGTTTAATACCGAGATACTTAAGTATTGACACATAAAATTGTTTCCCCTGATTGTAACATCCTGTGTTTGTTATATTTTTGAAAATATCACCTCCTCATATTGTCGGATTAATTTCCTCACAGTATTTCCATATATACTTATGTATATGCATATGAGTACAAGTAAATTTGTATGGGTGTGCAGGGACATAGGTAGCGAATATATATATATGTACATGGATTCGTGAATATATGTATTCATCACCCTATTCCCGAATGAGTAGAAGTCAATACAGGTAATTATTAAGTAGAGTTTAACCGGTTTGAATTCGGAGTTTTCCGTTGCTGAGGGTTGTTTTAGTTGTTTTGTTTTACGACACATCAACCCTTCCCAAGTCATTTATGCCAAATCAATTCGATTTTGGTATTTCGGTACCGTATTTTCTGTTGCTTAAATGGTTCACTGCATCAATATTGAACAGGCCCATTTAACTGCTTAACTTTCAGCGATCCTTGCTGCAACCGGTGCTTTTCCAATCGTTGTTGGTTGGTTTGTTGTTTAAACGTGCATATCAACTCTCTTTTTTCAAATCATTTAATACCGAATCAATTTTTTTGATAACCTCAAAGGACTCGTAATAAACTACAGTACCTGGCCTGTTGCTT
>CM042163.1:86560310-86563184 GCA_023376005.1 Doryteuthis pealeii | reverse complement strand
GTATTAACTATCGATCTTGAATTAAAGCATTATATCGTATCTTTTTGCTATAGGCGCGATTTTGTGAGACAAACAGGGTATGTTTCGCCAAGTTGTCAAACCACTCACTCGATAATCAATTGCATAGTACGCAAAGTAGATATTGAAGAAGCGAGTTATATAATTAAAATATGAAGATATATTACTCAGCTGTATTAAATATGGTAATAACTGAACGACATATCCTTTATGGTTGAAAGGCCTAGAAGGTCTTTGATAGGAGATTGCACTCAACACAGCGAGAGATAAGTGCGATTAAACATTAACTTATCCTCAGAAAAGCAATTACTTAAGTCCACCAACGACTTCTTTGGTGTTTTTCCCAATAAGTGAGATTTGTAAAAAACACTAAATAGACTAGGGTATGAAACATTCCCAAAAAGCTCATAAGTATCGATTAGAGTTTATTTGTTGAAACAGATTTTGCTTTAGTGAGAAGATTGTGGCAGACACTTGCCAGAAAACATTTCTTTTCCTTCAACTATGTTATATATAGTCACCGTAAGTGTGTTTGCACTGAAAGAGGGAGAAATTTTGCGCACATCACTACTGAGTAGTTATAGGTGAACAATTACAGATTATCATGAAATTTATGTGTAATAAAAAGACACGGTAGTATGATTGAGCGTTAAAACACATCCTATAAGTAAAGATGCTAGGGGAGAAAAAATTTTGTAAGATCACACGTAATTAAAGGAATATCGTTTATCACATGACGGACGATAGTATAATAGTAAATGTATCGCCAGTTACTCATAAACATCAAGTAGACTGAATACGTAGATGTGTCACATGTCATCCATATCTGAGGAAGTTGGCTCGAAGGTCTCTAAATACCAATAATAGTATGATTTATATTATACGGAATAGATAGATAGTAATGATGATAGTAGAATAGGATAAGTGTGTTTGCTTATTAAGTATATGATTTTTGTTTATTATGTTATAGGTATAGGAGAAGAGGAGAGATGTAGGGGAGAGAGAGAAGAAGAAGAAGAGTATAAGAATAGGGGTTATACAACGATTTTTCAAGCAGTGTCAGAGATGATAAAAGTAGAAGGAAAAAGTAGTAAAGCAAATGGATAATGAGTATAGTATGCACTGCAAACGTGTAGGCTATCCAGGAGAAAGAGCAAGGAGAGAATGTATATATAGAAAAGGAGTATCAGTGAAGAAGAAGAGGGAATAAAAAAGAATAAAGAATAGAGGAGTAGGAAGAGAGAGAGAGAGAGAGAGAAAGATATTGTTTTCGTCAAATTTTGGGAATGTATTATAATATTGCATTATACAAGTTTCCTTCTATAATAGTATTAACATTGAAGCATGCGCGCAAGGTTAAACACATAATGAGTAAAAAGGTATACAGGCATTCCTCCAAATTTTCTTCAGACTTTACTTATTTCATAATATATTATTATTTAGCATATATATATAACGAAAGTTTCGGGTAAGTATATAATAGTGAAGGTTAATTATATGGATATTGATAATTGGCGGAGATAAAGAAGTAACGGTTATTCATATAAATAATAGTATATATAGAATATAATATAGATAAAATAGATAATGGGTGTAGTGTGATGGTTTATTTAATAGCGTTGTGGGTGGGTGTGGTGATAGTAAGATGGTGTGATGTGTGATATGTGATAGATGATGTAGGAATAAAAAGGGACGTAAATAACCAAGAGTATAAAACGTGATTATAAGGACCGTCTAAATTTCCACTTGGGGGTATCTGAGGCCCACACGAGCTTCGCCAGTTACGTTTTATAGATACAACGAGTTGGAATGGTCCATAATCACGATACCCCTGGTATTTAAAGGCCTTTTTTTTATTCATAAATAAAATTTTGTGCTCTGGTTGTACGTAAATTGGGTAATAGACGGAGATCGAATAATGAGTATCATCAGCATCATTCTTCTTCATCATGATAGAAAAAATGAATTTTGTCAGAAAGAAGAAAGAAAATAAAAAAACAATCTGAAGTTATATCTGTAATTAGGTTGACGAACATCAAAAAAGAAAGAAAAATAGAAATAGGGAGGGGAAAAGAATCCTCAATGTTTAACTAAATAACAATAATTTGAAGTACTTGTATATAACTATATATATATATATATATGTGTGTGTGTGTGTGTGTGTGTGTGTGAATATTTACATAAACATGGCTAAACATAAACATGGGTATATTTTATATTTGAGGCATTTATAGACCTTTATGTATGTGTATGTTTGTGCTACATAGTGGATGTACGACAGTAACACATCATAGCATCGTTCTTGGAGAGAGAGAGAGAGAGAGAGAGAGAGAAGAGAGAGAGAGAGAGAGAGGGGGGGGGGTAGAGGGAGGGAGAGAGAGAGAGAGAGTGTGTGTGTGTGTGTGTGTGTGTGTAAATTTTTTATAGAAGAACAGAAAGGGAATCACAGAGGAAAAAGAGGAACAAGGCTATCCCTGAGGATATTGTGACGTAAGCAGTGTTGTAGTTTCGGTTACAGACAAACAGATACAGAATAACATAAGAGATGTTATATGCTAGAAATTAACTAATCTTTTTTCAACCGAATATTGTCTTGGGTTGACATTTTTTGGATATACTAGTGTTAGCTACAAACTAACGCCCAGATAATATTTATAAAGCCATTGTCTCTTGCTGCATTTTCTAGGCTATGTAACACTCATTTAGACACTGTATCTCTATTATAATAAGATATATACACACGGATATATATATATATATATATATATATATATATATATATATATATATATATATATATGCCCCCCATTATATATATATATATATATATATATATATATATATATATATATATAT
>CM042163.1:86532810-86552810 GCA_023376005.1 Doryteuthis pealeii | reverse complement strand
CCCAGGACGATATCCCCCCAGGCAACACCTGCCCCTCGATTTAAAGGGGCAGAGTTGGGTTTATTGCCCTGCGACTGATGCGCCCATCTCGAGGGGGAATGCCGACGGGATCGACGCATTCTTTGTGACTACCACCCATGAGCTTCGGCTTGTGGGTGGGCCCACATAAAAACGTCCTTGTGTCACGCCCTCATAAGTGGGGTGAGAGGCAAATATCCTAATAACATGGAGTGTTTTGAGGTAAATCTTACTCAGATTTTCATAAAGACATCGTTAATAAATAAGATCTTTTTTATGTATCAATGATTTTAACTATAGATTAAATACTCATTACGCAATTACTGAGGTTATTGTGACGTAAGCAATGACTTATATGTTACCGACAGGCACCAAAGTCCATTATAATAAGGTTAGATGTCAGCCCATTGGGTCATTTTATTCCGAAACATTTTGTTTTTATGCATTCTTGATGGGTGCTGAATTGTTTTAACTCAATTTTTTAAACAGATTTTTAAACTCATTTTTCTATTTAACCCATACATGTGATCATAGCAGGTACTACCACTTCGAATCAGAGTGAACCTGGAAGTAATGGTGATGAATGGGTATTTCCCGAGCTCCAGAACTGGAACTTCACCATCAGACAGAGTTTAACGTCAACACAAGACACTAAGACCCTAAGCCACCACCTTCTAGCAAATTTATAATAAAAAGAGCTTTGAATTATCATATGGCAATAGGGTTGGGACAATCGTATAGGTGCTAGAGCTTGATGTTACGAGCCGATTAATGAGAAGGGGCGGGTTCGTAAGTAAAGCCCAAAGTGGGTTATTGTTTTTCTTGAACTGCTCAGCCATCTAGATTCCGTCCTTAAGTCTCACGGGTTTACGACTGACGGCCAACAGGCGGTCAAATTAGGGACATTCTACCCCTCTGCAGAGGAGCAGTCGGTGTATTCTAAAGCCCCAGCCGACAGAGTTCATGATATAGATATCATAAATACTCAGTCTTACACTGCAGTGGATATAGTTGGTTTATTCTATGCCCCAGCGGATTTAGGGCTCGTCTATTTTTTCTGTAGATTTCCGGTCTTTAAATAAAACTCCAACACCGGGAAAACAAAGGGTTGTACACATTCACCAGATCTCCAGAATCGAAGCCTCACCATCAGATACTGTTTAGTGTCAAACACAGTCTTACACTCTAGCCGCTAGCATATGGTGGCTGTTACTGTTAGAGTCTAGCAGATACAACCAGCATATGCTATGCCCCGCCGACAGAGCATTTGTTATAACGCAGGCCCAACAGATTTACGGCTCGTCTTGTTTTCGATAGATATCTCGCCTTTAAATAATACGGAATCTAGATGGCTCATTTAAAGGCGAGATATCTATCGAAAGTAGACGAGCCGTAAATCCGTTGGGCTTCCGTTATAACAAATGCCTCGTCGGTAGGGCGTAGAATAAACTGACTATATCCATCTGCAGTGTAAGACTGAGTATGACACTAAACTTTATCCAATGGTGAGGCTTCGATTCTGGAGATCTGGGAAATGGGGAGTAATCTCTGATTAATATACTTTCTATATCATCAAACTTTGAAGATATGTTAACTAGTTTGAAATTGAAAAGAATTTGTAAATTATTTAATGTTTTCTTTGCGAATTGGTTTACGGTTTGAGGGGATTAAGGTTGTTTTTAATTACGTATTGCTTAAAAAAATAAACAAGAAAAAACCCAAATTAACCCAAATTACTATACATTTAATGTTGAAAAATATTTTTTTAAACTAAGTTTAATTGAAATTATACATTGCAATACTAATACAAACAACTGTCTCAATAATAGATTCAATAATTAATTTCAATGGTTAATTAAATGTATAGTAATTTGGGTTTTTTGTTGTTTATTTTTTTATACGTAATTAAAAAACAACCTTAATCCCCTAAAACCATAACCCAATTCGCAAAATGTTAATTCATAGACTGTTGTTAAACTGTCATTGGGTACCACCAAAAAACTTCTGTTTTAATTTTCCGACCTAAATCAGAAGTCAGCCTACATTTGTTTGATAGACCGGTAAATAAGAAAAGTTCTCTCGTTTATACCTACCTTAAAATAAACTGAACCCTCATTTTATGTCCGTGTTTTTGCAATAAATGTTTTATTTTTCTTGCACCCGTTATTTTACAATTCTAAGTATATTTTCTTTATTTTAATATTCACTTAAAAATAATCTTAATCCCCTAAAACCGTAACCCAATTCGCAAAATGTTAATTCATAGACTGTAGTTAAACTGTCATTGGGTACCACCAAAAAACTTTCCGTTTTAATTTTCCGACCTAAATCAGAATTCAGACCCAAAAAGTTTCAACTTTCTTTAATTTGGCAGAATAACGCCGAAAGCCATCAATACTAAAGTAAAGTAAATAAAGTCGACAGGGCGGTCTAAAGTCGGTATCAACCAGTCAGCGAGGAAGTCTAATCATTTTCAATAGCGCTAGACCAAGGAGATTATTTTAGCATCTGAGGTGGAGAGCCACACCTACCATCAGGAAATTGTACCCCTCTGCAGAGGAGCAGTCGGTGTATTCTAAAGCCCCAGCCGACAGGGCTGTGATTTGATATACTTCCTTCTTTTTATTTTTACCCAAACACAGAGGAAACATTAAATAATTTACAAATTCTTTTTCATTTCAAACCAGTTAACATATGTTATGTGATATCATAACTACTCAGTCTTACACTGCAGTGGATATAGTCAGTTTATTCTATGCCCCGTCGACACGGCATTTGTTATAACGGAAGCCCAACGGATTTACAGCTCGTCTATTTTGTTGTAGATTTCCAGCTTTGTAGATTAAGAAAACAAAGGGTTCTCCACATTTCTCCAGAATCGAAGCCTCACCATCAAATACAGTTTAGTGTCATACTCAGTCTTACACTCTAGCGGATACAGCCACCTTATTCTATGCCCCGTCGACACGGCATTTCTCATAACAAAAGCCCAACTGATTTACGTCTCGTCTACTTTTCGATAAATATCTCGCCTTCAAATTACAGAGAAAAACATAAAATAATTTACAAATTCTTTTCAATTTCAAACAGTGAACATCTGTTCAAACGTTGATTATATAAATATCATAAATACTCAGTCTTACACTGCAGTGGATATATAGATTTACCAACCCCACTGCACGAGCAGGATGTGACACAAGGTCAATTTCTTAAGCCGAGTTCAACAGGTTTGAATTCAGAGTTTACCTTCTCCTTTGCCTAACCAATGTCAAAGAGTTCAGTCTGCCCTAGTATTTACCCATAGCTGGAGGGAGAGTAGGATTCATACCTTCCCCAAGGGTATTAGCGCTAAGTGAAATGCAATTACCACATCCAGGATTTGAACTCGGAGCGACGAGTCCATTTCCCATGACATTAACCATTACACCACGCGCTTTCATTGCAGCGAATATAGTCAGTTTATTCTGTGCCCCGTCGACACGGCATTTGTTATAACGGAAGCCCAACGGATTTACGGCTCGTCTACTTTTCCATAGATATCTCGCCTTTAAATAAAACCCCAACACAAAGAAAACATCAAATAATTTACAAATTCTTTTTAATTTCAAACCAGTTAACATCCGTTCAAAGTTTGATGATATAGAAATCATATTTGAACGATGAAATTAACGAATTTGATTCTTTTGATACAACGAGGTCATTTTTCTTTTTTTGGTTTCCTTTAAGATTTGAAGTTGTTTTTAAATTTCCTTTAAGTTGAAATCAAACGAACATCTTTCTTCCCTCCACTGGCCGACCCCCGACCCCGGGTTTTTTTCTTCTTCTTCTTCAGTTCGTCTTTCGAGAGATTCAAACAGAGAAATAGATTACTGTCCTACTCAGGTCAAATTTAGAACCAATCAAATCCGGGCAAGGATTATTGATTATGATTGATGAGCGAATTGATTATTGGGGAAATTTCATTAAAAAAGAATAAAAGAAAGAAAATTGTAACGAGGACAGAATTCAAAACATTTGAAAAAAATGGCCGTAAAGAAAACTGATTATTTAATGTAGAAATGCGTAAATAAAATGACAGAGAACTAGGATTGAATTTAAGGCTAAAAATAAATAGAAAACGTTAAAGTAAATGGACAAGAAAGAAAGAAAAAAAAAGAAGTGAAATCAAAGTTATTCAGAAGGAAAATACGGAAAAAATATTTAAAAAAAACCGACTATGTGACGAACTATGAAATACATAGAATTAGTGAAGAAGAAAAACGAGGAAATATTGAAAGAAAATACAAAGAACGAGTAAAGGTAAAAGAACGAGAAAAGTTTTAAAGGAATTAATATTTTTAAAAAATAATAAAAGAAGAACAAAGGAAGGAAGGAAGGAAACTTTGAAAATAAAAGAGAAAGAAAAGAAAAAAGAAGGTTAAAAGAATAAGAATGGAACAGAAAGAAAAGAGGAAAGGAAAAAAAGAAGGAAAAATGAAGGAAAGAGTGAATAAAGGAAGGACGGAAAGGGAATGAAAGCTTATAATAGGAAGGAAGAATAATGAAATTACAAATAAAAGAGAAGGAAACGCCTTGAGAAAATGAATATTTTTAAATATAAAAGAAAAACGAAAGAAGGAAAGAATGAAACTTCAAAAATGAAAGAGAAGGAAAAAATAAGGAAGGGGAAAAATATTTAGGAAAAATCAAGAACAAAAGGTAGGACTGGACAAAAGAAGGAAAGAATGAAGGAATAATGGGAGGAAGGAGGGACAGAAAGGAAAGAGAAGAAAGGAAGGAAGGAAGGAAAGAGCAAAACTTTGAAAATAAAAGAGAAACAAAACAACGAAGGTTAAAAGAATGGGATGGGAAAAGAAATAAAGAAAAAGGACGGGTAAAAAGAAGGAAAAATGAAGGAAAGAATGAATGAATGAATAAAGGAAGGAAGAAGGAAAGGGAAGGAAAGAGAAGGTAAGCATGATGGCTGGAATGAACAATAAAGAAAATACAAAGAAAAGAGAAGGAAACGTCTTGAAGAAAGGAATATTTTTAAAAAAAGAAAGAATGAAAGAAGGAATGAAACTTTAAAAATGAAAGAGAAAGAATAAACAAAAAAGTTGAAAAACTAGGAAGAAAAAATGTCGAAACAAAAAGAAGGAAGGGATAAAAAAAGAAGGTAAGAATGAATGAAGAAAGGAAGGAAAAAAGAAAACAAGAAAGATGGAACAAAACTGAATAGAAGTAAGAGGAAAAAAATTGAAAGAAAGAAGAAAACTTTGAAAATGAGAGATAAAGAAGAAACAATGAAGATGAAATAATGACGATGAAAGAAAAAAAGGAGCAAAAAAAGAAAGAAAAGAAGGGAGAAAGAAAAAAAAGGATGAAGGAAATAAGGAAAGAGAATGAATGAATGGAGGAATGATGGAATGAAGGAAAGAAGAAAGAAGATTAATAATTATTAATTATTATAATATATAAAAAATATATTATTATTATTATTAAACAAATTATTTATTTGTTTAATAATAATAATAATAATAATAATAATAATAATAATAATAATAATAACAAACTAGCACAACGAGAATACAGTAACAAACTAGCAAAACAAACTAGCACAACGAGAATACAAAACTAGACACGACTGGGTTGGGAAGGTGATCCACTGTGAATTATGCCAAAAATGTAATTTTGACCATACAACAACATGGTATATGCATAAACCAGAATCTGTTCTTGAGAACGAAACATATAAAAATTCTCTGGGACTTTGAAATAAAAACGGATGACCTTATCCCAGCAAGAAGACCAGACCTAGTGTTGATAAACAAAAAAGAAAGAACTTGTCAACTGGTGGATTTTGCAGTTCCAACAGATCACAGAGTGAAGCTAAAGGAAAATAAAAAAATGGACAAATACCTGGACCTTGCCAGAGAACTGAAAAAGTTATGGAATATGTAAGTCAAAGTGATACCAATTGTAGTTGGTGCACTTGGAACGGTCCCAAAAGGATTAGAAAAGGGTTTGGAAAGTTTGGAAATCAGAGGAAGATTTGAAACCATTCAGAACACTACACTGCTGCAATCTGCCAGAATACTCAGAAGAGTCCTGGAGACCTGAGGAGACTTGCTGTCACTCAGACTCCAGTGAAAGACCATCAGCTAATGCTGATATGAAAACTCAAAAGGAGTAAATAATAATAATATTATATTTATTATTTGTTTAATAATAATAATAATATATATATTTTTTTATATATTACAATAATTAATAATTTTTATATTTTTTACATATATTTTTTATATTTTATATTTTTTGTTTTATCTTTGCTTCATACTTATTCAGACTTATTTAATTTTCATAGTTGTTAATTTGACTGACTCCTGCCCCCAAAAAACTTTGCCCTGAAAAAATGTTCTTTTTTCTCATTTGCAATGACTTCCTGTCACCATAGTGACAGTTTTTTTAATGTATACATTGTGTAAAAAAATTGAAGGGGAGAAGATTCTACATTGAGAATATTTTTATGTTATGCAATTCAAATTATTGATGATTATCCATCTGATGAGACTTGATTTGGGGAGCTTTGTTAAATCAACTTAGATTTATAAAGGCCCCAATTTTGGTCAAAATAAATTTATTATGGAATAACGGTGTTGAGTTTTTCCTTCCTTTTAAAGATGAATATTGCTCTGTATATAATCTAAAAAGATTATTATACATTGAGCTCTCGGTTGTGATTTAAAGATTCACTGTATTTGTACATACTGGATCATACAATAATAATACAGTGTGTCTTAGAAATCACATATAGAATCATCCCGTACTACCAAGTTTTGGATACCTCACACACACACACATATATATATATATTATATATATAATATATATATATATATATATATATATATATATATATATATATATATATATATATATATATAATATATATATATATATATAGGGGGAGAGAGAGAACATATATAAAAATATAATATACACTGAGAACTAGACTCACCAGATATACCAACAAAGGATCATACGTGGACTTCACAACGACAATATATATATATATATATCTTATTATAATGGAGATTGTGTGTTTTTCTGTCTGTAACCGAAACTATATTACTACTCAAGTCACAATTTCCTTAGTTATTGACATCACATTCTTCAGGATATTAATTTTATTTAAATCTCAATTATTAATAAAATTGTTGTACATTATTAATACTGTTAACCATATCTACATATCAACAACATGCAATTGTATTTATATATACAACAAAATAGCGTTTATAGTGTGAACGGGAAGGCTAATTTGCATATTGATATTAAAAATGTGATTTTAATAAATATGTGCTTAGTATTATTGATTTCTAATTGTTTGGATTTATTTTAATGAATATAAGCAACAGTCTCTTCAATGAATCTTAAATGAAATCCATTAACAAGAAAAAATAACTGTCATTTTATTCTTTACTTCCTCTTTTAACTAAATACTTAAATTAGAAAAAATAACAATGAAAGATGGGAGTAATGGAAGAGTAAGTTTCAGTTGTTCTATTTTTCTATTATACCCCCCTCCGTTTCAAATCATTTTATCTGCATTCTTATTTAGTTTCATTAGCCTTTTCTAATTTAATATAATATTTTATTATATTAAAACTTAGATACTTGCACCCGGAGGGTGCATATATTTGCTAGTATATATAAGAAAGAAATCTTGTCATAAAACGAAAGAAGGAAGTATTACAGCAAAATAGGAAAAGAAAATCCTCGAATAAAGCAATAGGTCTAAGAGATAGATAGATAGATAGATAGATAGATAGATAGATAGATAGATAGATAGACACAAAGAGAAAGATAGGAGGAGAGAGAAAGTAAGAAAGGAAGAGAAAGAGATAAATAGATAGATAGATAGATAGATAGAGAGAGAGAGAGAGAGGGGAGAGAGAGAGAGAGAGAGAGCGAGGGTGATATCTAAAGTTGAAGAATAAGGTCAGTGTTCATTTTGGTAAATCAAGAGAAATGGAATAAAATCTTTTGCTGATTGTGAAGATTACAGGACGCTGAATCAAATCGGGAACTGGAATGGTGAATTTCGATGAAGAGAAACATCCGAAAATGAACCAATTTAGCATGTTAGCCATTACGCCACGGGAACTGCCCCTGCGAGACAGACAGACAGACATACAGACATATAGAGAAGTGTGGTAGGGGTTCTGTTAATGAAGGGATATTGTATCAATGATAAATTAGAAATATGTTGTTTTTTCCTCTGCTATTAAACCCCTCATTCTTTCTTTCTTTCTTTCTTTTCCTTTGCTATTAAACCCTTCTTCTTTCTTTTTTTCTTTCTTTTTTTCTTCTTTCTTTTTTTTTTCCTTTGCTATTAAACCCTTCTTTCTTTCTTTTTTCTTTTTTTTCTTTCTTTTCTTTTTTTTCCTTTGCTATTAAACCCTTCTTTCTTTTTTTCTTCTTTTTTTCTTTTCCTTTGCTATTAAACCCTTCTTTCTTTTTTTCTTTCTTTTTCTTTATATTTTATTTTCTTTACTTGCATTTCTATTCTTTCTTTATTCGTTGTTACTTTCTTTTTAAAAACTTTTTATTCTCCCTAAATGCCTTCAAATTCTTTCTTACTTTCATTCATTCTTTTTCTTTGTTTCTTTCATCGTCGTTCTTTTCTTTTTATCTAATATTTTAATATCACTTATCTGTCTACCTCTTCTTTCTTTCTTTCTTTCTTTCTTTCTTTTTTTCTCTGTCGTTCCTTTCTTTTTCTTTACTTTTTTAAATTCTCCTTAACAGTGTTCAAATTCTTTAATTCATTCATTCATTCATTCATCCATTCTTTCTTTCTTTCTCCATCGTTACTTTTTTCTTTCTTACATTCATATTCTCCTTGCCTTACTTCAAATTCCTTCTTTCTTTCTTTCTTCCTTTCTTTCTTTCCTCGTCGTTCCTTTCTTTTTTATTACTTATTCATTCTCCTTACCTTCTTTTCCTGTCTACCGTTCTTTCTTTCTTTCTTTCTTTCTTTCTTTCTTTTTTCTTTGATCTAATTTTCAATTAAGAATATTTATCATTTTCATTCATTCTTCCTTACATTTTCTTTCTTTCTTTCCTTTTTTGCTTTCCTATATTGTTCCGTATTTTCATTCTTTTTTATTTCATTTATCTTTCATAAGAATATTTGTTATATAATTGCATTCTACCTTAAACTTTCTTCTTTCTTTCTTTCTTTCTTTCTTTCTTTCTTTCTTTCTTACTGATATTTCTTCTTATTTTTCGTCTTTTCCTTCTTTTTTCTTTCATTTATTTTTCAATTAAGAATATTTATTATTTTCATTCGTTCTTCCTTACACTTTCTTTCTTTCTTTCTTTCTTTCTTTCTAATATTTTCTTTATCTTTTTTTCCTTACCAAGTTTTGTTGGCAATTTCTTTTGTTTCTACTCTCATTCATTATTCACCCTTTTCTTCATCCTTTCCTTCATTCCCTCCTTCATTCCTTCTTTCACCTCCAATTTTCTTTTGTATAACTTTCCTTCGTTTCATTTTTTAACAGTACCTATTCTCACAATTTGCCCATTTCGTACACCCTCTCCCCAGACTTCAGTCCCCCCAACACAAGTCAACACCTCTCTCGCATCAGACGTCTGTGTGCATGAGAAGCTTACAGAGAAGCGTGGTCGTTACTGTCATGACGCATGCGTGGGCAACGACGTATGACGTCACATGCGCATATGTTATGTCACGCTTTGAGACGGGCGCAGAGACGGAGCAGGTCACGTATAATTTCTTACCATTTAAAGCCAGAGACACAAGAAAATACGTGACATGCAGTTGTTAAAGCGTTAAAAAAATACACAGTCACCTTCAATTAAGAATTCTATTTGGCACGAATGGCATTTCTTCTTCTTCTTCTTCTTCTTCTTCTTCTTCTTCTTCTTCTTCTTCTTCTTCTTCTTCTCGCCCTTCTTCTTCTCGCCCTTCTTCTTCTCTTTAGAATGACCAAAAACCCAGTTGCAAAAATAGAACACTATGGAAACCTATAAAAATCCACGCAAAGTGGCTAAGAGAAAGATTCTATTTCATGGAACAATACTAGTTGATGTAACTCATGTAAAAATAAAGATTTGAATCTTAGACAAATCAAGACTAACTGACATATACTAAAAATGACCTTAATATATTTTATTTACTGACTTTCTAATGGCCGAGAATAGACTTCTGGACTGCCATGGGATACCAGTTATTCAGTGGGAATCGGTACTTTGAGTGCGAGTTGACCGTAAACTGACAACTTATTCATTTTGTGAAATAATTCACCGAATTATTTCTGTGTATTATTCATTTCCCCAAATATTTTCCAACATATTCTCAAATGGATTGTTCGCTATGTACCGGTGGCCGAACGGATATGGTCTCTGACTATGCCTGCTGAGGTCCCGGTTTCGATTCCTGTCAGAGGGGAGTCGTTAGTATACATTTCTGATGAGACTTAATAAAGTCGAAACAGTCTGTACGGTGTTCTGCATAGCGAGCCATCCTTTGCCGTGATTCACATGTCAAGATTATTTTCTATAATTATCGAATTTTATGCGATACATGCATTATAATTGCATTCAAGCAAAATATAAATAATAATTTATTCAACATTGCTTCTATAAAAAAACAAACATCCCAAAATCTTATATATATATATATATATATATATATATATATATATATATGGATGTTTGTTTTTACATATATACGAATGGGCAAATTGTGAGAATAGTACTGTTAAAAAAATGAAACGAAGGAAGGTTATACAAAAGAAAATTGGAGGTGAAAGAAAGAATGAAGGAAGGAATGAAGGAAAGAATGAAGAAAGGGGTGAATAATGAATGAGAGTAGAAACAAAAGAAATTGCCAACAAAACTCGGTAAGGAAAAAATGATAAAGAAAAATATTAGAAAGAAAGAAAGAAAGAAAAGGAAAGAAAGAATATATATATATATATATTATGGACTCTTTCGTCGATTTTCGACGCATGAGGGATCATACAATGAACACCCACACAGTGATGTTGTTTATAGTGGTGAAGGCTTGTGTTGAACAATTCCGCACATTTTGGCACCGTCGATAGGAAAGAATAGGTGCATCAAGGGTTGCCACAAACCCAATCAACGACCGACCTCAGGAATTTTGAATTCAGAGTTTTCCCTCTCCTAGACTGGTTACCTAACCAAGGTTAAAGAGCCCAGTCTGCCCTACTATTTTACCCATAGCTGGAGGGAGAATATATGGATTCATACCTTTCCCAAGGGTATTAGCGCTATGTGAAATGCAAACAGCCTTGTCTGGGATTTGAACTCGGGTCGACAAGTCCATTCCCCATATCGAATATATAAATCGGATATATAATATACTAGCAAAATTGCCCGGTCCATGACCGGATGAAAAGATTTTTTTCGGACACCAGGGGGTTCTAAAAAATAAAATTTAAAAAAAATTACTGAAAATTTATGTATTACAGTGTTTATTTTAGGGATCTTTTTAAACATTGAAAATATTTTTTTAAATGTAATCCTGAATTTTTTAGTGTTTTGAAATAATTTTCTGTCATAATATTAACATTTTTTATGTAGAATTCAGAATACGTTTTTTTATATTAAAAAAAAATCCCGTATAGAAACTTCAAAAAATCTTTTGATATAATTATTCAGACTATTATCTTTATTGAAACACAAATTAAAAATCATTTTTTATCAGTTAATTTCTTTTCAGATTTCATAGGATAAGCGGGGTGGGGGAGACCTCGTAAAAAATGTTTCCCTAACATATATACCTATTTCAGACATATTTTCATTTGGCTGAACTTGCACAACGGTCGAAAAATTAAAACGGAAAGTTTGTTGGTGGTCCCCATGACAGTTTAACTACAGTCTATGAATGAACTTTTTGGGAATTGGGTTACGGTCTAGGGGATTAAGGTTGTTGTTAATTACATATTGCTTTAAAAATTAAACAACAAAAATTATTATACATTTAATGTCGAAACATTTTTTTAAACTAAGTTTAATTGAAATTATACATTGCAATACTAACACAAACAACTGTCTCAATAATGGGTTCAATAATTAATTTCAATGGTTAATTTGATGTATAGCAATTTGTTTTTTGTTGTTTATTTTTTTAATCAATATGTAATTAAAAACAACCTTAATCCCCTAAAACCGTAACCCAATTCGCAATATGTTAATTCATAGATTGTAGTTAAACTGTCATTGGGGAGTACCTAAAAAACTTTCCGTTTTAATTTCCGACCGTTGCGCAAGTTCAGCCTTTCATTTTTAAATTTCAGTTGATTTAACGGTACGAAAATGTAAACACTGTTTTCGTTCATAATTTTCATTATTTCCCTAAGCTGAATTTTAAAAAATCATCAGGTTTTTTTTATGTTTCTTCTTCAGAATGGTCCAAAAAAATCTTGTTTTAAATTTTTTTTCTGTGAAACTTAAGTGATTTAAAAAAAAAAAAATTTTTAAGAACCCCTTGGTGTTCCTTAAAAAATCTTTTCGTCCGGTCATGGACCGGGTAATTTTGCCAGTATAATATATTGTTATTGTAATTATTGTAAATATAACTTTTCTACGAAAGTTTCACTGAAACTCCAGTTTAAAAATGATAATAGTATTTGGGGACAATTTTAAATTCATTTTTAATTGCTTGAATAGTTAGAAATACATTGTAATTTATTTCTTTTTTGTACATGTCAATTCAAATCCAGTTCTTAACGATAAGGGAAGCTGAGAATCGAAACATTAAATTCTTCGTATTGCAATATCTATCTTTGTTTAAACTCAAGATAGTATTTTAAAAACATATCATTTTTAAATGTTTCATTAGTTCTCTAAACTATTAAGACTTTTTTTAAAAATAGTATTAATTACAAAACAACTCGTTTTATCATTTTTTTTATTTACATTTATACAACCCTATACTGGTGACTGATTTTTATTGAGATTTAAAACCTTATTTTAAAAAATGTAACCGTAAACTTGTGTTTTGAAACAATGTACAATTTAAGAATATGGATAAAGATTTGATTTTACTTTAAAAGTTAGTCTCAAAAACATACGAAGTATGATTTTAATTCGTATAATCGGCTCTCCAAAGCAAAATATTTTAACACGCTGTAAAAAATAAATCGATGAATACAAATTACATATTTAGAAAGATTATGAAATAAATATTTTAAAGATTTGGACAAAAAAAAAAACGAATTTTTTTTATGTTAAAATTTAATCATGACTGGAAGCTGATATTCTTTCTTTCTTTCTTTCTTCTTTTTCTTCGGGTAGCTGAAAAAATCAGCACGCATGCTTCTGCTGATACACCAGAATCAGCAGCAGCTATGCTATAGCTTTCGAAAAATCGTTTGATTTATTATATCCCTTAATCAGTAAAAATCAATTACCAAATTTGTAGTGTTTTTTAGTTAGAACAATATCAATGTGTATGCAAGATTTTGAATCTGAGTGACCTCCCGTTTTGTTATACGTCGACACGTACATACCAAAATCTCTGTAAATTTATATTTATATTTATATCTTTATATATTAAATATATTAATTATTATTTGTTTGATTCACTTAAGGTAACTCAAGAACCAACACTTATAGTTTTGAAATTATCTTAACATTTCAGAGATACTGATAGGTATGTGTCCTGTGTCACTGACGGATAAAAATCTAAACGGATGCAGAAAAATCATATCCATGCACCCCAGTGTTTTTTTTCTTCCCCACCAATTTGTCGATCAGAATTCAAAAAATAAAAACACATTCCAACCAGATTTTTCCTTTTAAAATATTTTCCAAAATATTTATTTCTCTCTTTTTCACCCATAATTTACTTAAATTAATTATTCTGTGACCCCTAATTTCTTTACAAGAAACTCAGTTATTTTACTTAATTAACTCAGTTTTTCCTACTATTTATCCGTATCTGGGAATAAAACACTCTTATAGTTTGGGATAGAGGAACATCTCTCGTCAGTTTAAATAAAATATCTAAAATACGATCCAAAAAATTCAATTTTCACAGAATATACTGAAGATAAATAAAATCATCACAGTGGCCTATTGTTTCTATCAGACGGACAGTGAGGGAGTCAATCCCTTTTTCACTTGCGCCTGACCAGGGTAATTGTTTTTGGGTCTCAGGTGGAGCGCTCCAACAACCGTCAGCTCCCTACTTTACCGCACAGATCCGCGCTGTACAACTTATACTGTGAGTTGGCGTGGGTCGGAATCGAACCCGGAATCTTGTGGTATAATTTGTATTGTATTATCTAATAATTCTGATCTTTATGTTGTTTCTTTTCTTTCCAAACATTTTTTTAAATAATATCATCACATCACTTTATTTAACATTTCATTTTTTAATTTCAATTCTTTAACACATATTTCCTTACTTGACCCATTCGCTCATTTTGAGGGTTAACTCTTTTCGGTTTTCACCGATTTCTTTCTTCTTTCCTTTTTTTTTTACCCCAAACAATAACATGTAAACACATCTCATTCAAACATCAACAAGTTTTATGATTACTAATAACATTTCAATCTTTGCAATACAAATTATTCCCTTCCACTAGAACTTTCAACATTTTAACCGTCCCTAACGGCATCTGCATTCATAAACATTTTAAAAAATATTCTTTTTCGAACTTTTGAAATTGTATTCTTGTCTCCAACTCAAAAGTAAAAATACTACTCTGATGAAGGTCGGCAAAATCTGTGTACGGAACATTTTATGCATTTTTCTTTATTATTATCATCATCATCATCATTTCAACTCCATCTGATTATTTTTAATAATAATAACGTAAATCCGTATACATTTTGATAAACAGACCGAAACACATGTGTAAGTGATATCGATTAAAAGTGATATCGATAAAATTCATTTTTACCATCTACATTTCTTTCTTTACTCATTTTTCCTCATATATATATATATATATATATATATATATATATATATATATATATATATATATATATAAAAGTTTTATAATTTGCTTAAGCATTGTGTATATATTGGTTTGGATGTTGATTTAGAAGGCTATCACAATGCAGGTGTAAAGAATAAGGTAACAATGGTGTTGTGTGTTAACCTGTATTTATTCTTTAATTTTCGAGATAAAATCTCTTTTTCAAAAGATCACTGGAACTGAAGTCGTCTTGTTATGGCATTTCTAGTTAAATGAAATTTGTTTTTCTTTTTTAAATGATGGTATTTTTATACATGTATTCTCGTGTTGCATGTTTACGTGAATGCGTTTTTTTTGTAAATGTGCGTATGTTGTCATGCGGCGTGTGTATGAAAATGTGTGTAGACTGTGACGTTAAGACTGTGCATATGAATAACCGTATCCACGTGCGTATGTGCGTATGAAAAAGCGTATTTGTGTTTGGTGGCCATGGTGATGTATAATATTTCGTTTTGGATGTAATATAAATCAATTTAATCATTTCTTATTATAATTATTTAGTATTAATAATATAGTGTAGTCGTAATTAGTCTTTAGAAATATAGTAACAGTAAAAATCTGTACACAGAACAAAAAAAAAAAAAATAACTGGCCATTATGAGAGATTCTATAAATCATCCATTGACAAAAAGATAAAGTGATACGCCATCTTGTTTATTAAAATCATCTGATGACAAAACCAAACTTTAATTAAGGTAAAATTCCGGCTGAGCAAAAACGAACACAGAGGTGAGTGTGTGTGTGTGAGAGTGTGTGTGTGAGTGTGTGTGGGGTGTGTTGAGGTGGCGGGAAAATTGTTAATGTTCGAGGCGATAACTGAGCGCCCATTTAAGAAGGTCTCATGACTTTATGTACGGCCGATCTGTTCCGTAATTTGCCGAATCGTCCGAGCGCAAAAACGAAGGAGTCAACGACGAAAGGTGTGATCCAAACAGAATCAGATAAGCATGTAATTAAATCGTGTCGCACCGATGCAGACCCCACGAGCCCCCCCCCTCCATAACGTAGCTCAGAGGAATCGATTTCAGCAATATCTTCAGATCGATAAGGATTAATGAATGTCTTCGTCTAAGAGTTTGTTTTTTTTAATTCTTTTTTCTAGCCGAAAAATTCGATGTTTAGTCTTCTGTACAGTGAATATTTAGGGTTGGATAGTTAGGCGTCCCCACGTGGTGCAAAGGTTAGCAAGTTAGTCCTGCAGATCCATTACGACAGAAAAACGAGCTCAGTACTCTCTGGATTCTTGAGACCTTGCGTCAAATTCTACCCGTGGTAAACTTTTTTCTGGTATAAAAATTCGGTATTATTAGTCTGTATTTTTTATATTAGACTTGACGTTAATAATTTTGATATTTCGGACTGTTGACCTCATCTTTATTGTGGTATGTATAAACACAACATTCAGGCCACTGTATCCTCGGACCTTATCCAGGAATTTCTTAGAATAAAGTCATCATTTGAGATGATGCTTAATGTGAATAATTTTGATATTTCGGATTGTTGTCCTCATTTTTATTGTGGTATGTATAGACACAAAGTTCAGGCCGCTATATTCTCAGTTTTTCTCTTCAGTTTTTTTTTATTTACATTAGAATAAAGTCATCATTTGAGACGAGGCTTAATGTGAATGATTTTGATTTTTCTGACTGTTGTCCTCATCATTATAATGGTATGTTTAAACACAACGTTCCTTAGAAATAAGAAAAACCCGAACAAGGCACGATGTTAAAGCGACCTGAATGTGTGTTTATAAATGCCACAATAAAGATGAGGACAATAGTCCGAAATATCAAAATTATTCAAAATTCGATGTTTAATCTAGTGTGAAGTGAATATCTAGGGTTGGCTGGTTATGCGTCACGTCATAGTGTAGTGTTTAACAAGTTAATCCCACAGATCTACTGAATACCGAGTTCGATCCTCACTGCGTGCCCCATATTTGTCACCTTATGTCAAATCCTATCAGTGGTGAATGGAATGGGGACATAAATTAGGCACCCCTTTGATGTGTAATGATCATCAAGATAGTCTCGCAGATCCATTACACCTGAATAGCGAGTTCGGTCCTCTATGAATGCCCGAAAATTGTGACCTCGTGTCTTGGCGCTCTCAACCCTCCCTAATACTATCTGGTGGCGCGCTTGTTTCTCTCTAATACTATCTGTTGGCAGGCCTGACTCTCTTTAATACTATCTATTGGCGCTCTCAACCCTCCCTAATACTATCTGGTGACGCTCTTGTTTCTTTAGTATTAGAGAGAGACAAGGGCGCCACCAGATAGTATTAGGGAGGGTTGAGAGCGCCAATAGATATTATTAGAGAGAGTCAAGCCGGCCACCAAATAGTATTAGAGAGAGACAAGAGCGCCACCAGATAGTATTAGGGAGGATTGAGAGCGCTAATAGATAGTATTAGAGAGAGTCAAGCCGGCCAGCAAATAGTATTAGAGAGAGACAAGAGCGCCAACAGATAGTATTAGGGAGGATTGAGAGCGCCAATAGATAGTATTAGAGAGAGTCAAGCCGGCCACCAATAGTATTAGAGAGAGACAAGAGCGCCAAAGATAGTATTAGGGAGGATTGAGAGCGCCAATAGATAGTATTAGAGAGAGTCAAGCCGGCCACCAAATAGTATTAGAGAGAGACAAGAGCGCCAACAGATAGTATTAGGGAGGGTTGGGAGCGCCAATAGATAGTATTAAAGAGAGTCAAACCCGCCACCAAATAGTATTAGAGAGAGACAAGAGCGCCAACAGATAGTATTAGGGAGGTTTTAAAGGCGCCAATAGATAGTATTAGAGAGAGTAGGCCCGCCACCAGATAGTATTAGAGAGAAACAAGAGCGCCACAGATAGTATTAGGGAGGGTTGAGAGCACTAATAGATAGTATTAGAGAGAGTCAAACCCGCCACCAGATAGTATTAGAGAGAGACAAGAGCGCCAACAGATAGTATTAGGGAGGGTTGAGAGCGCCAATAGATAGTATTAGAGAGAGTAGACCCGCCACCAGATAGTATTAGAGAGAAACAAGAGCGCCAGCACATAGTATTAGGGAGGGTTGAGCGCGCCAACAGATAGTATTAGAGAGAGTAGGCCCGCCACCAGATAGTATTAGAGAGAAACCAGAGCGCTACCAGATAGTATTAGGTAGAGTTGAGAGCGCCAATAGATAGTATTAAAGAGAGTCAAACCCGCCACCAGATAGTAATAGAGAGAGACAAGAGCGCCACAAGATAGTATTAGGGAGGGTTGAGAGCGCCAATAGATAGTATTAGAAAGAGTCAAACCCGCACCAGATAGTATTAGAGAGAGACAAGAGCGCCACCAGATAGTATTAGGGAGGGTTGAGAGCGCCAATAGATAGTATTAAAGAGAGTCAAACCCGCCACCAGATAGTAATAGAGAGAGACAAGAACGCCACCAGATAGTATTAGGGAGGGTTGAGAGCGCCAATAGATAGTATTAGAGAGAGTCAAACCCGCCACCAGATAGTATTAGAGAGAGACAAGAGCGCCACCAGATAGTATTAGGGAGGGTTGGGAGCGCCATTATATAGTATTAGAGAGAGTCAAACCCGCCACCAGATAGTATTAGAGAGAGACAAGAGCGTAACCAAATAGTATTAGGGAGGGTTATGAGCGCCAATAGATGGTATTAGAGAGAGAGTCAGTCCTGCCACCAGATAAAAGAAGCGTCCCTTCGTGTTATAATTCTTAGCAAGCTAGTCTCGAAGATCCATTACTACTGAATAACGAGTTCGATCCCTGTTGGATATCTCATAAAATTAAAAATACAAACTTTAAAAAGACCTTGTGTTGATCAGATCTGGTTAGGCGTCCTCTCATCGTGTAATGGTTAGCCAGCTAGTCTCGCATATCCATTACTATTGAATAGTGAGTTCGATCCTTGCTGTATACTTAGAGAGATTGTGTCTTATCCTATCCGTGACAAACGGGTTCGGTAAAAAGATACCCCACTTAACGTCATACCTCGCCTTACATCAATTGTTGTTTAAACCTAATGAGTTATATATACCTACTAATAGTTTCGCTTAGTAGCTCATCAGGGAAGAATCTGACTCAAATTCTTGTCCTGATGAGCTACTGAGCGAAACTATTAGTAGGTATATATAACTCATTAGGTTTAACTTTATTATTTAATCAACTTATGTATCGAGCACTTTTTACGTTTTAGGTTCAGACAATCTTAGTGGTTTATATATATATATATATATATATATAAACATTTATATATATATATATATATATATACCGCTAGGATTGTCTAAAGCTGAAATGTAAAAAAGTGCTTGATACATATATTATATATAATTTTTTCTTCTTTTGGGCAAATCTTGTAGTGTTAATCGGTTATTTTCGGCTGATGCGTTTTCTTGGTCTTTTCTTCTTTTTTTTTCCCCCCTGGTGAAGTTTGCTACTATATTTTTACTAACAAACTATTTACCGTTTTTTTTTCTTACCGCAAGTGTTTACTACTAGATATAGTAGATATAGATATAGGTATGCATTAAGGATTGCTTTTCAACTTTTGAAATCCCGGGCAACGCCGGATAGCTCTGCAAATTAATTATAGATTTGATATATGTAAACTGAAGTGCGCAATCGATTTCCCAACTTTCAAATGCCTAACGATGAAGTCTATCAGGTGCAAGAACAACTCAGCAGTCTTTTACGTATCTACAATACCACGTTCGTAAGCATTTCGCCTTGTTCTCTGCTGCGCCTGTGATTTTATGCACAGATCGATCTCTGAAATTTACGTACGTGCAAATACATTCTCGCCAATTCTCCTGGCTCTGAGATCACTTTTTAGCCTTTCCTTTTCCTTTTTGAAGTCCGTCCCAGACGACGATGACGTCACTCCATGTCTTCAACAATTGTGGACCCTCTAATGTCTAGTTAGTCCAATTCTGAACTTGCAGATGCGGTCACACACA
>CM042163.1:86515310-86525310 GCA_023376005.1 Doryteuthis pealeii | reverse complement strand
CTAATTCCATAAATTAAAAGAGAAAGATCAACAATATCATATTCAGAATAATGTCTTTTCTTTTTTTTCCTTTTTTCTTTTTTTCTTTTTTACAATATATTTTAAAGAATCTTCGTAAAATATTAAATTAAATTTTACTGGCTTTACTTATGACATTTACTTTTTGTGATAATTCCGCGGATAAGAAACATCAGATAATCAGGATTTACATTTTTGCGTTTCATCTTGGACGGTCTCATTTTTAACCATAGTGAGTTGCAAGATGATAACGGTCGTACTTTTAAGGAACACGAGAATTAATATATAGATGATAATCGTACAATAGGGGTGTTCACTTCCACCGGTGTCTTTTGAGTAAATATCTCTCTGAAATCTAATTCCAGGATACTTCAATGATGAAAAGGAAAGCTAGGCAAAGTGGACACTATAGAAAACCACAAATAAGGAAGACGCAATTTAGACTTTTTGAATAGACAATATGTATTTACCCAACCCCTCCACACAAATAGGATGTGTCACATGGTCAATTTCTTAAGCGGTGTTCAGAGTTTTCTTCCTTCTAGATTTAAAGAAGCCAGGCCGCCATAGAGAATAGTTGGATTCGTTGGATTATGTTGTACATATAAGAGGTGATATGGCCCACCACTTAAACTTATAGACTCTGCGTGGGTGGATAGATTATCCAACATTTGTTTAAACATATGTTCAAAATTTGAGTTTGACAAAAAATTGATTACCATTAACTCTTAACATCCTGTTGAGAATTTTTTTTAAAGTCCAGAGCCCCATTCCTATATCAATAAATGGCTAAAAATGGCCTTTTCATTTAAAGTTACCTGTTATTCCTCTTAAATCAAAGACTTCTAAATATGTTTGATATTACATTTAAACAAAGTCCAGAGCCCCATTCCTATAAGGATATATAAAAAAATAGCTAAAAATGGACTTTTCATTTAAAGTTACCTGTTATTTCCCTTAAATCAAAGTCTTCTAAATATTTTTAGTATTACATTTAAACAAAGGCTCTCATTTCGGGTAGATAAGGGAAATGAATAACTTCGGGCTTGGTGAAATGAGGTGGTATAGGATGTTAAGAGTTAAGAATGAATAAAACAAAACGCATTCGGCATAAAATAACCCAACAAGTGTTAACATGCCGTTAAATCCAACCAACCAAGACTGAAACGTCTTCTCTTTCCTCGATTATTGTAAAGATATTTCCAGGTGTTCCAATATTGATTTGTATTAAAATACAATTAACCAATCCTGTTTGCGAATATGAGCTTTGTGTAAAGATTCATCATGATCGGGTCCCTGGTGGAGGTGCCAACAGGTTATATATATAAAAGGGATGGAGCACTCTATGGTGGCCTTTAAATACATACAGTTGTGTGTATTAAAACAGTTAAAATCCCTTTCGCATTCTATGGGGGATGATGGCCGAGCGGTTAAGCTGTCCGACTGCTGCTGAATCAATCGGAGTTCTATCCCTATTGTAGGTAGCTCACACAATTTTTAGCCACAGTGAAGAGACTTGATAAGTCGAAACACGTGTCTGTGGAAGACTATACACCACACACACACACACCACACACCATATATATAATATATATATATTTATATATATATATATATATATATAATATATATATATATATAATAACAAAGACTACCACTCGCTTTTCTCGTTATTCTGTGATAAAAAAATTCTTATCACCTTCCATATACCAACAAATGCCCTGAAGATGATCTAATTAATAGATCGAAACACTGCAGCGTCGGCCAATAAACTCACCACTTAACCCATTTAAACCTGTGTTTTCATTTTTTCTTAATATACTACATATATAATATCATATATATGCCAGTCCCTCCGCACGAGTAGAGCGTGTCAAAAGGTCAATTTCTTTAGCGGAGTTTAACAGGTTTAAATCCTGACTTTTCCTTCTCCTAGACTGGTTACCTAACGAAGTTTATAGAGCCAAGTAATACCTACTATTTACACATAGGCGGAGAGAGAATAGTTGGATTCATACCTTTCCCAAGGGTATTAGTCTTATGTAAAATACAAATAGACTCGTCCAGTATTTGAACTCGAGTCAGCGAGTCCATTTTCTACAAATCTAACCATTACATCACTTACCAACATTTGTCATTTATGTGGTCGATTAGATTTACAGAGACCGCAATCGGGGCGTGACGGAGAACCGATGGGGCTTGTTGTCACTTGACACTTTGGAAATCTTCAACTGCTGAAGGTGTGAAAAGTGGTTGAGGAATAAAGTCTGACGATGCGAATGCAAAAAGAGGAATGTTTCCTTTGATGTGTGCTAATTGGAATATAGAAAAGAATTTAGATGAAGCCACTTGAATTTCACTGAAAGAAAAGAAAAAACGCCTTTATACGAAAAATTAAATGATATAGAAACACACACAGACATAGAGAGTCACACGCGCATACACACACACACAACACACACACACACACACACATATATATATATATATATATATATATATATATATATATGAATGTATATACATTATAGACTTATGTAATATACATGAATATGTGCCAATACGGTAAACATATATATTTAAAATTATACCATATGTATCAAATATATCAGGGTAAGGCAAATATAGTTGCATTACCCTGATATATATGATACATTTATATGTACATTATGCCATTATATATATATATATATTTATATGTATTATAAAATGGGTACAAGAGATAACCTACTCGAGTTTCACCATAAGGATCTTCAGTGTTAAATCCACTGAATTAATCGAGACACCGATTAATAGTAGTCGATCTCATGTGTATGCTCAATGCAATGTTCGTTGTGGAAGAACGCTGACTTTCGATTAAATAAAGTCTCACGCCGGATGTTGATTTATTATGGGATTCAAAAAGTAAACAATAAGTTAGAATTGATATGTGTTAATCTATTTACTAGGATGCAGCTGTCTAACAATTGTGTGTGTCATAATGTTTTTAAAAAAATACATGTATATATATATATATATATATATATATATATATATAGATGTTTGGTACATGCAAATTTGTAAACTACTAAAAAGTAGAGGGATCATATGTAAAATGGGGAGGTAATTTTATTATGAATTAAAATAATGAAATAAAAGGGGATACGAAGGCCTTTTCGACCGGTACTTTTTCAAGTATTTACACCGGTAGACAATTAAAAGTCAGAAATGTAAAGAATTTGTTAAGAAAAATGGGGTAAACCAGAGAGTAGGGGGGGGACAAAAAAAAAATTGGGGGGAAAGAAGGGTATGTATATGTGCCCTAGGTTAAACCAGGGTTATATTATGTTATGCCTCCCAACAGATAAATGGAGTGTCTCGGTGTTTGTCTGCACAGAGTAGGTCTAAGAAAGGAAATATATATATATATATCGCCTGCGTTTGAACACTCTCTTTACGTGATTTTAAAAAAGTTCTTTTTTCGAACATTTCTAAAATTCTCCGCTTTCCAATGAATTTCATTTCAAAAAATAAGGATTTACTCTGATGAAGGTCGAATTTTCTACATTTTGTCTATTATTATTATTTCATTTCATTTGCTTATCTAAAAATAATAATAGTTTGAATAATGTACACATGGATAAACTCCTGACCGAAACACGTGTAAGTAAAATTGATTAAAATATCCTATTTTATCCATTCTATACTTTCTTTCCTTTATTTATTTTTTCATTTTCATTTACATATATGTATATATGTATATTTCATTTTACATATATATATATATGTATATAAGTGAGATTTGACGAAAGAAATAATTCGAAATATGACTGGAAAACAAAGTTCGAGTGTAAAGGAGTATTCATTTAATTTGTTATATACATACGAATATATGTACCTATTATTGAATATAATAGATCACACACACACACACACAACACACACACACACACACACACACATATATATATATATAATATATATATATATATATATATATATATATATATATATATACCAACCTTTAGTAATGATTTATTATTTATTTTGTTTACGATCTTCCTAAGATAATGACAGGGGTAAGATGTGAATGTTTACAAGTCTCCATGAAAAAATCTAAATTGTCTACGTGATTGTCATGCCAACGCAACTCGGATGTCCAGTTATTCCGGCTCTTCATAAAAATTCGAGACGAAAATATTTGAAATTAAAATCATGACTATTATATAAAGTAGAAGATATCAATAAAGATATCAACGATGTGTCTATTGCAATATTTGTATTGAGGACTTTTTTCTTTTCTGATATACAATCTTCTATGCTTCTTTAATTAAAATATTTCTTCCCACTATATTTCGTTTATTCATTCATCTATCCTTCCTTATTTCATCTTATCCTCCCTTCCTTCATTTTATTCTTCCTTATTTACTTTTGCCTTCCTTCCTTCCTTCCCTACTTCATTCCTTCCGTATTTCCTTATATCATTACTTCTATTCTTCATTCCTTCCTTTCTCTTAACCTTCCTCCCTTCCTATATCCTTCCTTCCTATATCCTTCCTTCCTTCTATCCTTCATTGTTTCTTTCCCCCTATCCTTCCTTCCAATATCCTTCTTCCTTCATTCCTTCCTTCTATCATTCCTATTTTCCTTCCTTCCTCCTATCCTTCCTTGCTTCCTGGTACCTATCCTTCCTAGCTTCCTGGTACCTATCCTTCCTATATCGTTCCTTCCTTCGTTCCTTCGTTCCTCCTATCCTTCCTTGCTTCCTGGTACCTATCCTTCCTAGCTTCCTGGTACCTATCCTTCCTATATCGTTCCTTCCTTCGTTACTTCGTTCCTCCTATCCTTCCTTGCTTTCTTGCACCTATCCTTGCTATATCCTTCCTTCCTTCCTCCCTTCCTACTGTTCTTCCTTGCTTCATTCCATCTATCATTCCTGTCTATATACTTCGTTCATATTTTCCTTCCATCTGTCCTTCCTATCTTCCTTCCTTCCACTTATCCTTCCTTCCTATATCCTTCATTCCACCTAACATTCCTTCCTCTATCATTCCTTAATTCCTTCCATCCTTCTGTCCTACCTATCTTCCTTCCTTCCAACTTCCTTCCTTCTTTCTATCTATCTTTCCTTCCTATATCCTTCCTTACTTTCTCCTATACTTCCTTGCTTCCCTCCAACTATCCTTCCTTCCTATATCCATCATTCCTTCATTCCTTCCTTCCTTCTATTTTTCCTTCCTATTTCCTTAATTCATTCATTCCTTCCTTCTATCCTTCATATCTTCCTTCCATCTATCCTTCCTATATCTTTCCTTCCATAATTCCTTCTACGCTTTCTCCCTTCTATCTTTCCTTTCTTTATTATCTTCCTCCTATCCTTCCTTTTTTCTATCTATCTTTCCTTCCTATATCCTTCCTTACTTTCTCCTATACTTCCTTGCTTCCCTCCACCTATCATTCCTTCCTATATCCTTCATTCATTCATTCCTTCCTTCTATCCTTCCTATCTTCCTTCCTTCCACCTATCCTTCCTTCCTATATCCTTCCTTCCTTCCTTCTACACTTTCTTCCTTCTATCTTTCCTTTCTTTGTTAACTTTCCTTTCTTTCTTTCTCTACCAACCTGTCGGCGGAGCTTAGAATACGCAGACCCTACCTGAGTGTTCAGACACGCCCATCGAGGGTGTGTCATTAAACTCGTACCTCAAATTTTACTTCGTAATATTAAGTCCACAATTGACGGAGTAACATGAAAAACTCGTAAGTCGAAACGCTCGTAAGTCGAATCACTCGTAAGTAGAATCACTCGTAAGTCAAGTTACTGCTGAATGAATTATGAAAGCCAAAAAAAGAAAAAAATTCATTGATAATAAACTCGATTTCGATGATAGCCAAAAGGTTCCACTCCTGATTGGTAATTAAAACTTCTTTCTAATGAATATCGTTGTGTTCACTTCACACACATCACATACATTTTCAATGCAGTGAATCACAAAGAAAATGATATGATATATCTCTTACAACAACCCTTTGAAAATTGCTAATATAACAGTTAAAAGTGCACGGAATGAACCCTCTCTTAACATATTTTGATATACACTTAGTCCAGAAAATTTATTAAGACATTTTAGTAAACGAAACAATCATTTATATAATTGTTGTACCGGCCGTTCCTACAGTGGAGAATTTACACCGGTTCTCACTATAAATAGTGAGACACCGAGTAAAAAGGTTGCACTGTTACCGTTTAACGGCAAGCTAGCCGTTCTTGTACCTTATTATAAATACACTTGTCTCATTTTACCCTACCTCGATTTGACTTCTTTTTTACTGTTGAATTAACATCACAACAATAATATAATAACATCCTTAAACGGCCTTAATATTGGTTAAGAAAAGAACTGGAAGTACTTGGTTTTCGAATGAAAACTATTTCGGTCAATTCATTAACACCTTTAAAGATGATGAGATTTAAAAAATTGTTAGGAAGTTTGAAATAAATTTATTTTTTAAATCCAAAATAATAAGGATTAATTTTAACCAAATTTGTTTGAATGAAAAGACGTTGCCCTCATATATATATATATATATTCTTTTTTTTCATCATACATTTTCATGTAATAAACACCACGTGCGATACCCTGCCCTCATCAGCCGCTAACTAGGTGTGATATCACAGATCTGGCGGCTAAAAGCGGGACTGCCACACCTAGTGCCGCCATCAAAGAAAACTAAAATAAAAGAGATAACGAAATACTCATTGGCAGTCATCTTTAAGATTGGTTATTAGGATGGTTGGTTGGTTGGTTGGTTGGTTTTTGCGGCATGTCAACCCTTGCTGAGTTATCTTATACCGAACACATTGTTTTATTCATTCTTGAAAGCGGGAGTTTAACACGTTTGAATTAAGAGGTTTCTTTCCCCTAGACTGATTACCAATCTTTCCGACTATGTAACCCTAGTTGGATGCATACCTTTCCAAGGGGTATCAGTGCTATGTGAAATGCAGTCAGCCTCATACAGGATTTGAACTTGGGTCGACGAGTCCATTTCCTACGAATCTAATCATTATAGCACGTGTCTTCATACCCTCACCCCTCTCTCTCTCTCTCTCTCTCTCTCTATATATATATATATATATATATATATGGAAATACGATGAGGAAATTAATACGACAATATGTGAAGAAAATATTTTCAAAAAATGTTTAAAAATTTACAGATCTTAAGATCCTGTGTTTGTCATATTTTTTGAAAATATTTTCTTCACACACACACACACACACACACACACACACACACACACACACACACACACATTATATATATATATATATATATATATATATAAATGTCATATAAGTTTTCGCGTATGCTTCTATATTATTTAGTTAAGAATTAGTGACAAAATGAATGAATGAATTAAAAATATCATCTCATCTCATTCATTTTTATTTAATTCATTTTGCCATTAATTCTTAACTATATATATATATATATATATATATATATATATTATGATCCCAAATATATTATTATATGCTCGCAAAACCCGGTAGAGCTCTGCAGGAGCCACTTTAATTGACATTCACCGCTAGCGTAATAAAGTAATGAGCGCCTGTTGTTTACAGATTTGATCTCTCTCGTGATCAGAAAATATATACACCGATGTATGTATTTAACAGTTGAAACGCCGCCCCTTAATGGTAGCTATCGATGACCGAGAGGTTAAGGAACTGGGCTGATGAAAGGTCTGCCGGGTATTGTCCTGGTCAGAATTAGTTGCAGTAACTAGCCACAGTGAGGAGAGGTGAAACGTCGAAACACGGGGTCTGTAGATGACCAAGGAGATTGTTATTGTATCTGAGGTAGGGTGCCACACTTATCATCAGCACCTCACTTTACCACACTGATTCCGGTACTATTCATACGCTGAATTAGCGAGAGCCGGTATCGAATCAGGAACCTTGTGATTCTTAGGCAAGTGTTATATATATATATATATATATATATATATATATATATACAAGTAGACAAAGAATCTGTTAGATAGCGATAGCCGACAATTTTTAAGAGATTATGTGCTTAATTGAAGTCATAACTAATTTGTAAATTAATTAGTTATAATTAAATGAATTAGGCGTACATATCGGTTTAAATGTAAGTCGTAAACAAATCGAGAAAAAGTCAATCTCTGTATGTACATTTCAGCCTATTAGGCCTCATCCGCATAGTTATAGACAGGGCAGTGCTTGTGCGTGATTCGAACCCTAGCTGTCAGGCTGACAGGCGGGAACTCGAACCATTACACCAATATATATATATATATATATAATATATATATATATATATATATATAGTGGATTTAAACCTGAGGATTCTTATGGTGAAACTCGAGTAGGTTATTTTTGTACACACTATAATAATAAATCGGCCCTACTTACGTATTGAGCACTTTATATTTTTTATAACGTTGACTTATACTAGTAACACTTATACCAACCAAATATTAAGACCAACCCAATATTTTTTTTACCGTAAGTAATTCCTTTCACACACACACACGCACACACACACAATATATATATATATATATATGTAAAGCCATCTGTTTTGTTGTCGTTACACGTAGCGTTGATACAAATGTAATCGACATATTTTTTCAGTTGTCTTCTTCAATTTATTTCATTTTCACCTCGTTCTGATTCCATCAACGACATTAATTTTTCTTCTTCTTCTTCTTCTTCTTCTTCTTCTTCTTCTTCTTCTTCTCTTCTTCTTCTTCTTCTTCTCTTCTTTCTTTCTTTCTTTCATTCTTCGTTCTTTCATTCTTTTCTTATTATTATTCATTCTTCTTCTTCTTCTTCTCACTTTCATTCTTCTTCTTCTTCTTCTTCTTCTTCTTACTTTCATTCTTCTTCTTCTTCTTCTTCTTTTTCTTCTTCTTTCTTTCTTTCATTCTTCTTCTTATTATTCATTCTTTCTTCTGTCCTCATTCTTCTTCTTCTTCTTCTTCTTCTTCTTCTTCTTTCTTTCTTTCTTTCTATTTTTCCTTCTTCTTCTTATTATTCATTCTTCTTCTGTCCTCATTCTTCTTCTTCTTCTTCTTCTTCTTCTTCTTCTTCTTCTTCTTCTTCTTCTTCTTCTATTGGACAAAACTCAGACTGGCACTTCTTAATACTAAAAAAAAAAAATATAAATAAGAAATCAAATCAAATAAATAATAATCAACAAAAAAGTCGTTTCACGTGTCTTGCTTTCTTCCCTTTTGCTTCTAACGTCTTGTCAAATTAGTGGCGTTTTTTGTTTAACGGGCAGGGCGGGGGGGGTGCTACTCTCTGACTGATTAAAGCCAACACACTTTTCGCGATCCTCATTAGACCATCTCATATATAATTAAATTTACTTTTGTTATTGATGGGTTTGTCGGGGAGGAAACAGATTTCTGTATCGCGCCTTTTTTGTTTGGGGGGGGCTCAGGAAATATGAAACTATTATCATAAGAAACTGCAATATAATCCCCTAGAAGAATACCAACAAGATGCAAAAAGTAACCCCTGAACACAACGACCGACGATGGTGACATATCGTTAACGAGGCCTTTACTGTCCTCATTGTGAGATACTCTGGACCATTCTTCATCTCTCTCTCTCTCTCTCTCTCTCTCTCTCTCTTTATCTATCTATCTATCTATCTCTCTTTCTATTTATCTTCATACCTTTCTTTATATCTTTTGTCCTTTGTCTATTCATCTCTCCCTCTCTCTATCTATCTATCTATCTATCTATCTATCTATCTTCAGATCTCTCTTTATATCTTTCTTTCTGTCTTTCTTTCCTTTGTCTATTCATTTCTCTCTCCCCCTCTCTCTCTACTTATCTATCTATCTAACTTCATATCTTTCTTTATATCTTTTGTTCCTTTGTCTATTCATGTCTCTCTCTCTCTCTCTCTCTCTCTCTCTCTCTCTCTATATATATATATATATATATATATATATATAT
>CM042163.1:86497810-86507810 GCA_023376005.1 Doryteuthis pealeii | reverse complement strand
TAACATCCACCCAAAAAAAAGAATGGAACAAATCAGAATATTTCGCTATCGTTTCGACCACCAACTGAGCAGAAGCCATGTTGGAAAATGGATTTTCATTTGTTATTTTATTTCCATTCACAGGCGTTAGATTTTGTTTGTTTGTTTGTTTCTTCTTACTATGCAATGAAAGTTTCCCGTGTCTTTTTTACGAGGGTAAGTATATCTATCTATCTATCTATCTATCTATCTATCTACCCCAGTCTGTTCATATCTTTCTATCAATCTATCTATCTATCTATTTATCAATCAATCTATCTATCTATCTATTTATCAATCAATCTATCTATTTATCTATCTATCTAACTACCCCAGTCTCTTCATATTTATATATCTATTTATCTATCTATCTATTTATATATCTATCTACCCAAGTCTGTTCATATCTATCTATCTATCTATATATATATATATATATATTATATATTAAATTTTTACTTGAAGGCACTTACAACGCATGTGTCGCATAAAATTCGATACTTTTTCTTATAGAAAATGAACTTGACAAGTGTAATCCCGGCAAAGGATGGCTCGGTGTATAGAATACCGTACAGACTGTTTCGACTTTATTAAGTCTCATCAGCGGTATATACTAACGATTTCCCTCCGACAGAAATCGAAACAGGGACTTCAGCAGACACAGTGAAACACTAGTGAAACACTTTTATCGCCTCGACCACAGTACACAGCTGACCATCCTAGCGAAATTAAGCTTGTCAAATGATACTAAACGCCTCTACCATAATAGGTAAGGGCGTTATTGAGAGAATAATAGCAACATGAAGACCGTATGCCCTTCGGCGAAGTGAATAAGATTTTTGGATGTTTTGTTATTTAGAAACATTGCTGAATAAAGTATATATTAATTTTTACTTGAAGGCACTTACAACGCATGTGTCGCATAAAATTCGATACTTTTTCTTATAGAAAATGAACTTGACAAGTGTAATCCCGGCAAAGGATGGCTCGGTGTATAGAATACCGTACAGACTGTTTCGACTTTATTAAGTCTCATCAGCGGTATATACTAACGATTTCCCTCCGACAGAAATCGAAACAGGGACTTCAGCAGACACAGTGAAACACTAGTGAAACACTTTTATCGCCTCGACCACAGTACACAGCTGACCATCCTAGCGAAATTAAGCTTGTCAAATGATACTAAACGCCTCTACCATAATAGGTAAGGGGGCGTTATTGAGAGAATAATAGCAACATGAAGACCGTATGCCCTTCGGCGAAGTGAATAAGATTTTTGGATGTTTGTTTATTTAGAAACATTGCTGAATAAAGTATATATTAAATTTTTACTTGAAGGCACTTACAACGCATGTGTCGCATAAAATTCGATACTTTTTCTTATAGAAAATGAACTTGACAAGTGTAATCCCGGCAAAGGATGGCTCGGTGTATAGAATACCGTACAGACTGTTTCGACTTTATTAAGTCTCATCAGCGGTATATATATATATATATATATATATATATATATATATATATATATATATATATATATTATATTCAGTCTGCTTTTCTATCTGTCTATTATCTATCTATCGGGTGTGTTCATATATCTATCTATATATCTATTTATCTGAGATTGTTATCAGATTTATCTTTCTATCTATATCTCAGTCTGCTTATCTATCTATCTATCTATCTATCTGGGTGTGCTCATGTATCTATCTATCTATCTGAGTTTGTTATCAGATTTATCTATCTATCTATCTCATTCTGCTTAACTATCTATGTATCTATCTAACTAGGTGTGCTCATGTATCTATCTATATATCTATCTATCTGAGTTTGTTATCAGATTTATCTATCTATCTATGCCAAACTCTTCATATATGTCTATCTATATATATATATCTATGTCAGTCTGTTATTAAATCTATCTATCTATCTATCTATCTATTATCTATCTGACTCTGCTCATCTCTCTCTCCCTCTCTCTTTCTCTCTCTCTCTCTCTCTCTCTCTATATATATATATATATATATATATATATATATATATAAGTTAAAAGAAAGGAAATGAATCCGACAGTATGAGTATGAACAAGATGGAATGAAAACACCACACAATGCTGTTAAAGAGAAAACAATTTATAACATAATCATAGCTGATATTGATCAATATTTCGATTTTACAAAAATCTTCTTCAGAGCCCGTTTACTTTGAATTTGAATTCAAGTTTGGATTTGAATTAAATTTGAATTTGCAAATAAATGGTTTTAAATTTGTATGTATGTAACCTTACACTCGAATTTGGATTTAAATAAAATATTTGGGTTTAAGTTTTGATTTATCAATAAGATCCTTGCATTTTATTTGTTTTTGAATTCGGTTTTGAAAATAAAAACCTTACATTAGATTTAGAAGCTGCACATTATCTAAAAATAATAACAAATAACTTACATCCGTCCATACCTTTTTTACTTTATATATAAGAAAAACAAAATATAAAAAATAATTAATCACAAAAATAAAAATTCTTTTTCTAAAAATCTTTTGAAATCCAACCGTCATATTGTTTAATACCCATCCCCCTTTTTGAATAAGTTAAATTCGTCTAGTTGCCAACATCTCAAAATCCGCTACAATAAAGTGTGACCGACAAAAAAGATATACATATCGTGTTGACCGACAAAAAATACGGCGGGAATGCCCACATTGGAAAATAATGTAACAACTTTCGTTTCTCTTTTTTGCAAAATCAAGGTTTTTTGTTTTGAACTCATTTGACTATTATCTCCGATCACAACCACCACGGAGTAAACGGGCTCTGAAGAAGATTTTTGTAAAATCGAAATATTGATCAATATCAGCTATGATTATGTTATAAATTGTTTTCTCTTTAACCGCATTGTGTGGTGTTTTCATTCCATCTTGTTCATACTCATATATATATATATATATATATATATATATATATATATATATATATATATATATATATATATATATATATCAATGTCAATCTATTCATATCTATCTATCTATATATATATATATGTCGGCCAGTCTGTCTATCTCAGTCTGTTATTAAATTTATCTATCTATCTGTCAATCTCTCTCTTTCTCCCCCCCTCTCTCTCTCTCTCTCTCTCTCTATCTGAGTCTATATCTTTATATGGATTAATAAAAATCATTTTCTATATATTTTTAATTATATTCCATTCATTAATTATTTTTGTTTTTAATTTGTTTATTTTTATTCTTCTTCTTGCTCATAATTTTCTTTTATTTGTCATTTACTTTTTTTTCTTATGGCAGCAGGCTCTCCGTAGCGGACTGTTCATGTCTGAAGCCACCCTGGTGCAACACCATGAAGCTAAGAGGTCCAGAAGAAAGCAGCGGCAACAAAGCACCGGCACATCAACATCTTCAGAGACAGCCTTTAAATGCGACATCTGTGGTCGAGAATGTCTTTCAAACATTGGACTTCACAGTCACAGGGCAACAAAACCTTATCATAGTCTTCCGAGACTGAAATGCCAATATAAATCAATATACATATTTCAAACTTCCCTTTTAAGAAAGAGGGAAACAATTTTAAGCAAGAAACAAGATGAAAAGAAGGAAAGAAAGAGCGGAAGAGAGTTAAACATGATAATTATATTTTTTTGCATTTTGAACTATTTCGCAATAGCTCTTAAGTAAAAATATCAAACATTGTAATTACTAAATTTCCATACTGTGGTATGTGCACAGATACTGCTTATATTTTTGTTCAGTCGGTAGAGTTTTCGGCTAGGAATCACAAGGTTTTTGGTTCGATACCGGCCCTCGCCAACTCAGCGAATGAATAGCACAGGGATCTGTGCGGTAAAGTGAGGAGCTGATGGTAGGTGTGGCGCTCTATCCCATTTGGTAAAATAAACTCCTTCGTCTAGCGCTAGTGAAAAGGGGATACCGATATTAGGCCGCCCCAACGACTTACTATCTGTATATAACAATGAAATTGAGTACAATAGTCCGAATAATCGAAATGATACATTTTTTTATAAATATTTTATAGTTTATGCGATTGTTTTATTTTTTAATTAATTTTTATTTTTTAATTAATTTTTATTTTTTATTTTGATTAATTCTTAATTAATCAAATATTTTACTGCATTTTCACCACCCATAGAATTTCTCCAGCTTGTATAATATTAGGGTAATTATTGTTTTGATCATTCGTGGATATTTTTATATTTGGTCAAATAGAATATCCACCCACCCGCGAGTCTGTAAAATTAATCTTTAGAGTATTTCCCACTTTCTTTCGTCCTTCTTAACACTTTCATGGTAGAAGTACACATTGTTTGTTTGTTTGTTTGGAAGGAGGATTGATACGTGACTAAAGATTATCTTGATTGGTTCACCACAGACAGCTTAGATGAGTCTGACAATCTACAAATAAACAACTCGACAAAGTTCACATCCATTTCCACACAGAAACACAAACATTTACACATAGTGACTAACTACATAGGCCAATATATATCTATACATATATAAAGGGCAGCTGTGTGTATCTGTATGTCCAGAGGAAACTTCGAAAATAAAAGAATTACCAACAAAGTAATATATATATACATTAAATATCACGAGGGCTTGGTTTTTGAGCAAACATAACAAAGATTTGATTTATATTTGGGAAGATATTTAAAAATTCAAATTTGAAAAGTAACAGAAGGGAAAGTCATTTGCATGTTATTTTATTTATCTTTTTTTTGTATGTTTTTTTGAAACATACGCTGTGAAATATAAAATTGATTGATTAAATTAATTGCATCATTTATATCTTTTTTTTTTAATTGTAAATCATTGAATGGAAATTTCTGACTATATTGTTATATATTTCCGTGGGGATTTTTATGGGGCATCCAGTGAGGATCTCACTCGCGGTAAGTAATAATGGATCTGCGAGACTCAATTAAAAAATCCCCCTCTACCTAGGCGACACCGGGTAGCCACTTTTAGTTACATATAGAGGCGCGTGGCATGATGGTTAAACTCGTATGAAATGGACTCGTTGACCCGAGTTCAAATACGAGACAAGGCTGTTTGCATTTCACATAGCGCAAATACTCTTGGAAATATTAAGAATCCATATATTCTCCCTCCATCAATGGGTAAAATATTAGGACACACTAACCATGGATAAGTAATCAGTCTAAGAGAAGAGAAACTGTGAAAAGGTTTGAAAAACCGGAAGTCAGTCGTTGATTGGGTTTGTGGCATTCCTTGTGAACTAATTCTTTCCTATCGACCGTGCCAAAAAGTGCGGAATGGTCCAACACAAGCCTTCACCACTATTAACAAAACACTGTGTGGGTTCTTCATTGGTTGAACCCAAATGCATCGAAATAGACGAGAGAGTCCATATATTTTATATGAAGTGCATATATAAATATACATTTAATACGTTATGGAATAGTCATTATTCAATCATAGAGCAACCAACCTATTCTAGTAGTTCTCAATGATTTGCAAATTTTAGTTGGTATTTTGTTCCATTCTTCTTTGCACTAGTACAAAATAAAAAAACACCCCCGGGCAATTTAGAAATAGATTTTGAAACATATTGGGCGGGAGTAAAAAATTCAATGTCAGCGAGTTTGTACCCCAAGTAAGTAAAATCATCAAATTCATTAAAGGATTAAAAAATAAAACAATTTGAAATGTAAACTTTAAATATGTATTAAAATAAAACAAACTATATAGATATATAATACCAGTCATGTATTTATCAAAACTTGTTTTAAAAAACAATTAAGACTGTCTAATGCTGCATGTTCAAATTTTGAGTTTATTTATTCTATGTTATGACGGATTTTGGGTAATGAGACATAAGCAGTGACTGAGAAGTGACGTAATTTTTGTTACAGCGAATCTCCATTATTAATAGATATGGTTTTCAGATCCGGAATGTTTGTCGGAGTTCTTAATTGGATTTGAATTTTCAAATAACGACACAGATTCTCGATTGGATGTAAATCTGGGGACGGTCAGCATATTCTAAGCCTCGCCGATATGCTGATGATTTTGAGGAGGGGGAGCTGGAGCGGGGGTCATTCGTAGGACGTTCGTGACTCAGGGATGTGAATGGTAGTAGAAACAATATTACATATTTACCCCCCCCCCCCCCGCCTCGCACGAGTGGGATGTGGCACAAGGTCAATTAATCAAACGGGGTTTAACGACTTTGAATTCAGTTTTATTTCTCATGTACTGGTTGAAAAACCAATGTTAACTCTTTTCCCACAATAAATCGTTCTTACCAGAACTTCTCACGTCTGCGATCCTACCATAATCCACTGTCAGCAGTTTTCAAATGTGTCACTTATTTATACAGAAAAATCATTGTGTGGCCTCCCCTGCTATGTTCTGAGGGGAATAGACAGTAAACTTTAAAATATTCCATAATAGAGGTGAATTATACAGAAAATTTGGTACAGTTGTAGGGGGGAAATTTGGAAGACAAAGAAGTCTGCTCTATTATTTACCTATTGCTGGAAGTAGAATAATCAGACTGATATCTTTCTCAGCGGTATTAGCGCAATGTAAAATACAAACAGTCTCGTCCAGGATTTGAACTCAGTGTCACCGTATCCATTTCCTTGAACGAGAACCATTACACCTCTGGTAATAAATCATCAGAAACTTTCTAATTTTATCAGTCACTCACCCAATCAATCAATCAATCTATCTATCTATCTATCTATCTATCTATCTATCTATCTTTCTAACTATCTATCAAGTGTATTAGTGCAATGGGAAATGCCAACAGTCTTGCCCAGGATTGGAACTCGTTCGCTGTGTAAATTTTCTACGACGATAACCATTACACCTCTGGTAATATAACATCAGAAATCTTTCTAATTTTATCTATGTATCTATCTATCTATCTATCTATCTATCTGTGTTTCTATCTAATTCTGTTCCTCTCTATCTATTTATCTATCTATATATATGTTGCATAGCGCGTCGTCACTGTACTAAATTGCAATAGTTTTATCTTCGTTGTAAGGGATGACAATAACACCAAAGTTATCCTCCAGAAGTTTATTGAATAAATTCAAGCTTCTTAACTTCGAGAGAGAGGGTCAGTTTAATTAAATATTCAGTCTTTAGACTTTCGGTCCTTCGATTAAATTTCTGGGCGACAAGCTTTTTCAGTTGGTAAATATAACGCTAGCTTTTCCGACACCAAACTACACGAGGTCCCGCTCGGCCGACTACTGACCCAATCACCTCATCTCTCTCCAGGTGACTGCCTCCGGGGCTAACTGACGACTGACCTGTCTCGAGCCTCGTTTCTTTTATATTCATAGCTATCCCACATATTTTTATCTCTTGATCTGATAACGGGCAGTTGTTAAACTTCTTTGTTTAATAAACGGAAATCATATTTCCGTTTGTACAATATATAACATATCTATCTAATTCTGTTCATATCTATCTATCTATTTATCTATCTGTCTTTCTATCTAATTCTGTTCCTATCTATCTATCTATCTATCTATATATTTATCTATCTATCTGTCTGTCTGTCTGTCTGTCTGTCTGTCTTATTCTGTTGCTATGTATGTATCTATCTATCTATCTATCTATCTATTCCTATTTATCTATATCTATCAGGCTTTCTATCTAATCCTATTTCTATCTATCTATCTATCTATCGACCTATCCATCTATCTATCTATCAATCTATCTGTCTCATTATGCTCATATCTATCTATCTATCTATCTATCTATCTATCTCATTATGCTCATATCTATCTATCTATCCTGTTAATAGCTACCTGCCTATCTATTTATTTATTTTATCTATCTCTATCTGTTCATCTCTCTCTCCCTCCCCCTATCTCTCCCCTCTCTCTCTCATCTCTCTCTCTCACTCTCTCTCCCTCTCTATCTATCAATCTATCTATCAACCTATCCATCAAAAGTATTTCAATGGGAAATGCGAACATCTTATCCAGGTTTTTGAACTCGTTCACTGGGTACATTTTCTAGGACGATAACCATTACACAGAGCACCTCCACAAAGAAGAAACAATATTAGACGCAGACAGGACTGGGGAGAGTAGAGGGTAATGAGTGTGTGTGTGGTATGTATGTGTGTGTGTTTGTTTGTGTGTGTGTGTGTGAGTGAAGAGAGAGAAAGAAAGAGAGAGCGAGAGAGACAGAGACAGAGAGAGAGAGAGAGAGAGAGAGAGAGAGAGAGAGAGAGGGGGGAGATGAAGGTTTTGATAAACAAAGAGATTATAGATACACTCCTGAGGTCGATTATGAACAGAGGATTTTGAGAAATGGCGTCACTTGCGGTAAATATTTGTAAAAGGCGAGGACAGGTTACTCGGTCCGCCATATAAAATTATATTCATAAATCGATCAGTTTTCCCTCACTCATTAATTCAGTCTGTATGCATTCCTCTCTCTCCCTCTCTCTCAGGCTCTCTCTCTCTCAGTATTTCCCTCTCCCACTCTCTCTCTCTCTCTCTCTCTCTCTCTCTCTCTCTATATATATATATATATATATATATATATATACATACACTGAAATTTTTAGTAATAACCATGATTTTGCTCTTGCCTGTTGCTGCTGCATTTGTACAGATAAAATAAATTATCATGATGTCGCAAATTTGAATTTTTTTCCTTCATTTATTCACCACAGACAGACAGACAGACACACATACACACACACACACATACACTCACGCGCGCACATATATTATATATAATATATATATATATATATATATATATATATATATGGATATGTGTATTGGCAGCATTTTTTCATTTATTCATTGGGAATTCAACACAAAAGTCACGTCTCCTTTTTAAGAATTTTATTAACGATCTTTTCGAGCTTTCTGGCCAACATTTTGCATTTGGGTGGAATCCGTGGATTAGTCCACCAACATTTTCATCCCAAGTACTTTCGGCACTGCGAAGTGCCATTATCAGGGGGGGGGTGTTTATGTTCCATTTTTTTCTTTTTTCAAGTTAGTAGTGAAAGTAACTAGGAGTACCCTCCTCGTAGAAATTATAATTAGGGGCGTCGAGACTGGAAGGAGGAGAATTGGTAGGAAAAGTGTTATAAGTATTTTAAAATGTGAGTACTGCATTCAAAATTAATCTTATTTAAGGATGGTTTGTATTGTTTGATGTATAAAGCTTCTAGTATTTGGAGTTTTTGTTTGTTTTGTTTTTTCTTTGTGCAAAATGTGCGTATTATCCGTTAGATTTTTTCAGTAATTAGAGTGGGGACATGCATGTATTTTTAGATGTTGTGAAATGGAACTATTATCTAACCTATGGAGAGTACTAACTTGAAAAAAAAACAAAAAAAAACACATCACTCCTGATGACTGGGAAGTGCCGAAAGTACTTGGGATAAAAACTTTGGTGGACTAATCCACGGATTCCATTTAAATGTAAAAAATTTACCTAGAAAGCTTGAAACGATCGGTAATAAAATTCTTAAACCGGAGACGTGCCTTTTGTTTAATTCTACACACCAGCATACACACACACAAACACCCACACACACACACACACACACACACTGGTGTGGATGATTATAGAACATGCTCCTAAACCCGGTAGAGCTCTTTGAAAAGGAATTTAGCTAACAGTCACCGTATTCACGTAAGCATGCCTCAAAATGACCGTAACATACGTCCCTATGTATGTATTCATCAGTTAAAATTCTGCTTCTTGTTGGTAGGTGGTGATGGCCGAGGGGTTAGGGAATCAGTCCAGTTTTGCTCCCGGCTTGGAAGTACTCTGCTAAGTGTAGCCACACTGAATATATATCCTTTCTGGTAAAAAATATTTCAACGGCACAAATGAAGCAACAGAAGACATAACCAAAATATGGTTATTACTAAATATTTACCGAGATTCAGGGATTTAAATCTCTAATTTAGATATTTAAAGTAGAGTAATGGTT
>CM042163.1:86449509-86495210 GCA_023376005.1 Doryteuthis pealeii | reverse complement strand
AAAAAAAAAATGTTCAGTAACTAGGCGCCGTTGACTCCATGTCCCCGCCAACTTAACTTGGGAACCTTCTTGCGACTCGGGAACCTTCTTGACGTAATCAGAGCCACCACGGAACTTGAACCCAACCCTTATTCAGTCCACGGGGTAACCTGTTCTCATTCCGCTAACCATAAAGATTTCGATACGACAAGAAGGTTCCCGAATTCGAGAAGGTTCCCGAATCCGACAAGATCGCATCAGAATGATGAGCTACTATGCGAACATTTTAGTAGGTATATCTGACTCACTAGTTTAACTTTATATATATATATATATATATAATATATTATATATATATATATATATATAAGAGATTTATCCAAAACTTGGTAGTAAGGGATGATTCTATATGTGATTTCAAGATCCACTGTACAAATATTGATGATCCAGTATGTATAAATACAGTGAATCATTAAATCACTAAAGAGAGCTCAATGTAAAATAACCTTTTAGATTATATACAGAGCAATATTGGGTTTTTTTGTGATATGCTTGTTCATTAGTGAATTGAGACCCATCTGATGAGGCAAATATTTGGGGAGCCGGTTTAAATCAACTTAGATTTATATAGGCCCCAATTTTTGTCGAAATAAATTTATTATGGGATTACTGTATTGAGTTCTTCCTTTATTGATATATATATATATATATATATATATAGGTTTACCTGGAACATTATATCTAAACTCCACATGGAATAATCCTCGACAATATATATATATATATATATATATATAATATATATATATTATGAATTTGATAATTGATAATTGCTTGCTTGCTTGTTTTTTCAATATATCAAATTCATACTGTCGGATTAATTTCCTTTTATTTTACATATATATATATATATATATATATATATATATATATATATATTGTGTCGAGGATTATTCCATGTGGAGTTTAAATATAATGTTCAGGTCCACCTAGGTGGATGGACAGAATCTTTCTTTTGTAAGTCTGTCGCAGACGATGACGTCACTCCATATCTTCATTTGTGCACTCTATGGTGGCTCATTAGTCCAATTCCGGACTTGCAGATGCGGTCAACACATTGCAGGGGAAATTTCCATCTACATTTGATTGTTCATGACGACGAAAACGTCACCGCTCTGCAGTCCTGTTTATCTCATTATTGAGCTGCTTAGCTCCTGTGTGGCAAACGTCTCGCCAACCCTGTCTGTTGGAGAGGATAATATATGAATAAATAAAGGAAAACAATTTAAATTTGCTTTATCGTAATAATTTACCTCAATTGTAGAAATGCATAATCATCAAACAACCTAAAATTTTTGTTGCTGTTCTCTGATTATGCTGTATTTATTCAGTTGAAATAAATTTATATCTAATTGTTCAACGTTCAATGAGAGTTGCCGCCAATTTTTAGCAAGGTTCGTGACTTTGCGTTTGTAAGCGTCTGATTAATTGTGTTTATTTTCAATATGCTTACCGCTGAGATCTATACAGAGAGAGAGAGGAGAAGAGAGAAGGGGGGAAATAAAAGAAGAAGCGAGAGAGAGAGAGAGAGAGAGAGAGAGAGAGAGAGAGAGAGAGAGAGAGAGAGAGAGAGATACCTTAACCCACGATTGTCTGAAAAAGGGAGAAAAAATGGCCGCTTTGTTACTTAGTAATGGCTAACGTCAAATACACCTAAATTTGCCATAAACTTTGGGCGGTAAACGAGAAATGAAAGATGGTGTAGATAAAGAATGTAAGTAAATGCTTATAGAGAGAGAAAAAACATATATTACTTGGATATATTCTTATAATAAACAAAGAACAAAAATGAAAAAAAAAAAAAAAGAAGTAAAACAAAAAATAAAAATAAAATAAAATAAACACAACAAAAACCCAGTTTCTGTTTTTCACATTTAATATTAATGAAATAAGTCGGGGAATTCCCTTTTCCCCAATCTCCATGAAGAAAGACCAGGGTTACAGAATACAATGGGTGCAAGAAAAGTAAGATACACACACTTACTAAATCCAACATTCGGGTTAGCTCAGTCGGTAGAGCGTTCGACTAGAAACCACAAGGTTCCTAGTTCGATACCGGCACTCGCCAACTCAGTGTATGAGTAGCACAGAGATTTGTGTGGCAAAGTAAGGGGCTAGTAGTAGATGTTGCGTCCCACCTCAGACTCAAAAACAATCTCCTTGGTCTAGCGCTAGTGAAAGGGGGATAGACTCCCTCGCTGATTGGCTGATACCGACTTTAGACCGCCTCGACGACTTTACTTACGACTTACTATACAAATGCTACACGACATATATATATATATATATATATATATATATTACTTATTTATATTAAGAAGGCAATTACAATTATTTTTTATACGCATTGTAATTGCTTTCTTAACATAAATAAATAATAATATACTTAACAATGCTTCAAGCAAATTATCAATACTATTTATATATATATATATATATATATATATATATATATATATATATATATATATATATATATATATATAAACAAGAATCAGTGAAACGGGAAGATCATATCAGTAATGAGGTCGTCCAATTAGTTAAGACCAGACTAAACAGGTAAAGAAATTCCGAAATTAATTTATAACTGCACCAAGGTATCCATTTATTCATATATATATATATATATATATATATATATATATATATATATATATATATATATATATATAAATGTATATATATATATATATATGTATATATATATATATATATATATATATATATGAATAAATGTATATATATATATATATATATATATATATATATATACTTACATATATATATATATATATATATATATATATATATATATATATATATATATATATATATGGGTATGTGAGTATGGGGGCAGTTATTATGATTGCTGGTAGTGATGATTATTAGACGAAACCGAATCACCTTGGACCAATTTAGTTTATCCATGATATACTAACATTGAACACGACGGAAAGACAGATAATATATACGCATTTGTACATACAAGAACGCCGATGCATATACAGAGGGTATTTGGTGTGTATGCATGTATGTCCGGAGGTAAATATGACAATACAATAATTAACAATTAAGTAAATATATATAAATACACATTGAATATCACCAGAGGTTGGTTTTTGAGCAAAAATAATGAAGATTTGAGTTGTTTTGGGGAAGATATTTAAAAATTCAAATGTGAAAAGTAACAGAAGGGAAAGTCATTTTGTTTATCTTTTTTTTGTATGTTTTTTTTTTCACTTTGAAATATAATATTGATTGATTAAATTAATTGCATCATTTATATATTATTTTAAAAAATTGTAAATCATTGAATGGATATTTCTGACTATATTGTTATATATTCCCGTGGGGATTTTTATGGGGCAACCAGCGAGGATCTCACTCGCGATAAGTAATAATGGATCTGCGAGACTAACTTTAAAAAAATTCCCCTTCTACCCAGTCGACGCCGGGTAGTCGCTTCTAGTACATATATAAAGGGTAGTTGGTGTGTATGTATTTATGTCCGGGAAACTATGAAAATACTATAATTAACGACAAAGTAAATATATATACACATTAAATATCACCAGTTCATGCTTTCTGCGCAAGAATTATGAAGATTCGATTTATATTCGGAGATATAAGTTAAGAGTAAGGAAATGAATCCGACGGTATAAGTACAGATAAAAGGATATGAAAACACACAATGCTGTTAAAGTGAAAATATTTATATCATATTCATAGCTAATATTGAACAATATTTCGATTTATAAAAATCATCATCAAAATTTCACATTAACCCAATATTCCCTAACACCATTCATATTTTTTTTTACATTAAAAGATTTAAGAAAAAGTTCTTTTCTGAAAAAATCCATTGCAGGCTGACCATGAACGGGTTAAGACTCTACCTTTTTGAAAAAGAGAATTTGTCTATGTTTGAATTTGAAATATGTCTTCTTCTTTCAAAAACTGTTACACTAAAGATATACAATTATGTCGTTGGCGGAGAAATGCGTAGCAGATGTGCTAATGACGAAACGATCGCATGACTTGCACGCTTTTTGGAACATCAATGCTTTCGTTTTGAATTTAAATTATTTTCTGCTTCTCTCTCGATGAGTCCGGATTAATAACAAGCTCTGATGATGATTTTTATAAATCGAAATATTGTTCAATATTAGCTATGAATATGATATAAAATATTTTCATTTTAACAGCATTGTGTGATTTCACATCCTTTTATCAATACTTATTCCAAGATATGTAAAAATTAGAACATACATAGAAATAGCATTGATGTTCTACTTAAAAAAATGTCCAGCATTTGTAAATCTCAAACGTAAATAAATCAATACACCAGATGTTTTTTGCCCGACCCCTAACTTAGGTGACGCTGGGAAGACGTTTCCAGTTTTACATAAAGAGGGATACAATCGACTTACTCCAGAGCCCATCGATTGGTTCCAAGGGGTCGTGGTTTATACATCATTCATATATCTACACATTTTCTGAGGGTAGGATATTCTTTAAAGCACACATAAATTCCCAATTTTTTTTTCTGTAAACATAAAAAACATGGCGAACATCCGGTTTTTCTTTTTCATTTTTTCCAGAATATTCAGTAAAAGGCAAGATGGCAGTTGAGCAAAATACACCATTTTGCAATTTCTATTTCTTCCCCAAACTTTGACAGTTGCTGTTAAAATCGAGCAACCAAGTGACCCAAGATCAGGACACTGAGTTCAGGACACTGTGATGAGATAGAAAAAAGAAGATAGATCGTTTTTGTTGATGGAGTTGATAGCAAAATGTTTGAGATATTTGACAGAAGTGTGCCTCGAGGAGATGAACAAAAATAAGATATTTATCTAGACGTGTCTTTTCATATCTATCTATCTATCTATCTATCTATCTATCTATCTATCTATCTATCCTATTTCTTCATATCTATCTATCTATCTATCTATCTATCTATCTATCTATCTCAGTCTCTTGGGCTCTTCATATCTATCTCTCTATCTATCTATCTATCTCTGTTTTTTCATATCCATCTATCTATCTATTTATCTATCTATCTCTATTCCTTGATATCTATCTATCTATCTATCTATCTATCTATTTCTCGTCGTATCTATCTATCTATCTATCTATCAAAGTCTATTCATATCTCTCTATCTATCTATCAAAGTCTATTCATATCTATCTATCTATCTATCTATCTATCAATGTATATTCATATCTATCTATCTATCTATCAATGTATATTCATATCTATCTATCTATCTATCTATCTATCTATCTATCTATCTATATATATATATATATATATATATATATATATATATATATATATATATCCCTATTTCTTCATATCTATCTATTTATCTATCTATCTCTCTCTCTCTCTCTCTCTCTCTTATATTATATATATATATATATATATATATATATATATATACCTGTCTATTCATATCTATATATTTATATATCCCTGTATGTTCATATCTATCTATCTATCTATCTATCTTAAGGATATTGCAATGTGAAAAAAAGATAAAAAGAATGAAAAAATGAAAAAGAAATGTATTATGTAGTTAATCGACCGTTCTCATTTACATGTGACACCCTTTTTGCTGGGGCTGTAGAATACACAGACTTGACCTCTGCAGAGGGACAAAACACACGAAATGGAGCCTCCTGTTGACCTTTGGTGGCGAGTCTTGAGGCTAAAGGACGGAATTCTCACTTGTCATTTGAAGAAAGCAGGATAGAAAGTTTTGAGGTCAAAAGAACAAATAGAAAGCCAAGACAAATTCAACTACCATCAACTTCCTTTGCGCGTCTGTGGCTTAGTTTGCAATTCTTGAGCTGGCCTAACCTTCACACAATCGGCACAAGCACTAGCTTTGATTTAGACCATTGAATTTCCAAATTGTAATTGCCAATCTTTTTTTTTAAACATTGATCTTATGAACCCTTATGCGTCTAAATCGACGATACAGTCCATAATACACATACACAAACACACACACAAACACACATATATAGTAGTAAGTCGACGAGGCGACCTAAAGTCGGTATCAGCCAGACAATAGCGTTAGACCAAGGAGATGGTTTCTGGGGTCTGAGGTGGAGTGCCACACCTACCATCAACTCCTCACATTACTGCACAGATCCTTGTTCTACTCATACGCTGAGTTGGCGAGGACCGGTATCGAACCCGGAGCTTTGTGGTTCCTAGTCCGAGGCTCTACCGACTGAGCCAAACCGGCCTTATCACACACACACACACAAACACACACACTATATATATATATATATATATATATATATATATATATATATATATATATATATATATATATATATATTATATATATATATATATATATATATATATATATATATATATATATATAATATATATATATATATATATATATATATATATATATATATATATATATATATATATATATATATATATATATATATATATATATATATATATATATATATATATATATATATATATATATATATATATATATTATATATATATATATATATATATATTATATATATATATATATATATATATATATATATATATATATATATATATATATATATATATATATATATCTTTTGACCAATCAAATCAACACAAACTAAATCCCATCCTACTTACTTCATCACCAAACCCCCCTCCCCCATTCAAATTCTTTTCTATATAAACAAATGTATGATGCACAGATGTTTAAATAAATGACTGAAAAAGTCGTGCTCAATGCACGACAAAATATATGTTCTACGTCTACTTGTTTGAGTTGTTCTTTTGTCCACATTTTCCCTGTATTCTTTTACCACATTCTGTCGGATTTACTCCTCTCTCTCTCTCTCTCTCTCTCTCTCTCTATATATATATATATATATATATATATATATATATATATATATATATATATATGTGTGTGTGTGTGTGTGTGTATATATATCGACTGAGCTAAACTGGCCCTATCACACACACACACATACACAGATATATATATATATATATATGTATATATATATATATATATATATATATATATATATATATATATATATGTGTGTGTGTGTGTGTGTGTGTGTGTGGGTGTACCCATTGGTGAGGGAATATTAAGATATACGTAAAATTTAAACAACCATATTTCGATGGACAAAGTAAACTTTTCTACCATTTATGAATTAGCCCCCCCCCCGTCATACATTGGAGGATGTGGGTCAGTAAAGGTGGACAGTAGCTACAATATGCAATTTGACTGTGGATAACACTTAGGCCAACTGTACGCAGCTGTTACTTATTTGATACAAGTGAATTGTTAACTTCCGTCTATTAGACACGTGTGTCGTGCAACCAACCGATCTTTGATAATTTTCACTCCGCTGAACAATTCATTGCACTGGCACGCCAAGCAAAGTCCTACTTCGCTTATGTTGTTGATATTGTTAGGTATCTGCGATCATCAGGAGTTATGTCCCCTTTCCAATGAATGGAGAGACAGAGACAGAGACAGAGACAGAGACAGTTAGACAGAGAGAGAGAGAGAGAGAGAGAGAAAGAGAGAAAGACGGAGACAAAGACACAGAGAGAGGGAGAGAGAGAATCAGAGCGAGAGAGAAACAGACAGACAGACAGAGAGACGGAGAGAGAGAGAGAGAGAGAGAGAGAGAGAGAGGGGTGAGACAGAGAGAGAGAGAGTCAGAGCGAGAGAGACAGACAGACAGAGAGACGAGACAGAGAGAGAGAGAGAGAGAGAGAGAGAGACAAAGAGAGAGAGAGAGAGAGAGAGGGGGGAGACAGAGAGACAGAGAGAGGAAGAGAGAGACTCAGAGCTAGAGAGAGAGAGAGACAGACAGACAGAAAGAGATAGATAGATAGAGAGAGAGAGAGAGAGAGACTCAGAGAGAGAGAGAGAGAGACAGACATACAGAGAGAGAAGAGAGAGAGAGAGTGAGAGAGAGAGAGAGAGACGAGAGTGACACGAACAGAGAGAGATAATCAGAGCGAGAGAGAGAGAGACGGAGAGAGAGAGAAGAGAGAGAGAGAGAGAGAGAGAGAAGAGAGAAAAAAAAACTCTGCTATTATTTCATGCGAAAATCACATCTCTAATAAGCCAAACGTTCCGAACGCGCTTCATTAAACTCAACAATAAACATCTTGCTTCTTTCTCCCTTTTCTTTACTTCTGCTTTTGTTCGAAGATGGGACCAGCCAACTTGTGTGTGTGGAGGGGTGGAAGGGGTGCATGTTGGGCGGGGGGGGGCGTCTGTGAAGAAGTGATTTTTTTTTTTTGGGGGGGGGTGATCGCTCAATGGTGTGGAAAATAAGTCCGTTTGGGCATACGAAACTCGAAAATTGAAAGAATTGTATTCAGTCACATGTTCGCTTTTTCCTTTCTATTATCTATAACTTCCTGGAGTTTTTCTCCCCCTCTCCTCCCCGCCCTCCTGCTCTCTGTCTCCACACACACACACACACACATGCACACACACACACATACATACACGCGCACACACACTTGCACGTTCGTACGCACTTACACACAAACACACACATATACATATATGAGGAAAAATGAGTAAAGAAAAGAAAAGTAAATGGATAAAATGAATTTAATCAATCACTTACACATGTGTTTCGGTCAGTTTATGTGTGTGAAAATATTTCGCACACATACAAGAATCGACCTTCATCAGAGTGAATATTCATAAAAATAAATATTCACTCTGATGAAGGTCGATTCTTGTATGTGTGCGAAATATTTTCACATACATAAACTGACCGAAACACATGTGTAAGTGATTGATTAAATTCATTTTATCCATTTACTTTTCTTGTCTTTACTCATTTTTCCTCATATTGTCGGATTCAATTCCTTTTCCATTTTTACATATACATATATATATGTATACATATATATATAAATGTATATATATATATATATATATATATAATATATATATATATATATATAACGGTCATGTACTCAAATGTATAATAGGAGCTTAAATATCTTATTTGTAATTTGATGGTATACCTACCGTTAGTCTGTGTCTGTCTGTGTGCCTGTGTGTCTGTCTGTCTCTGTCTCTGTCTCTGAGTCTCTGTCTCTCTTCCTCTTTCTCTCTTTCTCTCTCTCTCTCTCTCTCTCTCTATATATATATATATATATATATATATATATATATATATATATATATATATATGAATAGATAAAAGGTTTAGCTTTTTTCATTATCATTGGAACAATTATTGCCACTGTTCGGTTTCTTGCTCTGTGACAGTCTTCAGGCAACGAAATTGTTTTTGAAAATGATACAAATAATATAAATATGGTTAAATGTGTGCGTTTTTTAAAAAACTGTATTGTGTGTAATGTCGAACCGGACGGTGACAATAATTGTTACAATGATAATAAAAAGAATCTGAACCTTTATTTATTTATCTATTAACGCTCTATCACAGATATTGAGCACTCTTCTAATAACACTGTACGTTGGATTAATACCGCTTCTTCAATTATAATAGTGCCAACCATACACATTGATATATATATATATATATATATATATATATATATATATATATTATTTAGATTTTTGATAGGTTTGATTTTAGCAGGTTTGATTTAAGAGTTTTCCCTCTCCTAGACTGATTACCAAGGTTAAAGAGCCTAATCTGCCCTTTAATTTACCCATAGCTGGAGGGAGAGTAGTTGGATGCATATCTTTCCCAAGTATATTAGCGCTATACGAAATGCAAAGATCCTCGTTCAGGATTTGAACTTGGGTTGACTTGGCCATTTCCTACGACCCTAACCATTACACTTCACGCCTCTTTCTCTCTCTCCCCTCCCCCTCTCTATCCCTCCCCCCTCTCTCTCTCTCTCTCTCTCTCTCCATATATATATATATATATATATATATATATATAATATATATATATATATATATAATAAACGTCTCCTGTTTAACAATCTTATTAACGATCTTTTCGAACTTTCTGTCCAAATTATTTACATTTTGGGTTTGTCCACCGAAGTTTTTATCCCAAGTACTTTTGGCATTTTGAAGTGCCATCATCAGGTGTTATGTGTTTGTGTTTCAGTTTATTTTCTCAAGTTAGTGAGAGTAACTAGGGACTGTGCTGACTCATCCAAAAAATATTTCCACAATTAATAACACGTATTCAAAAATCTAAATCCTGATTATCTGGTGTCGATTATCTACCGAGTTCTTATTTCTTATGAATGTCGTAACCTCTGGTAAGTAATGGACCATTAATTTTTATATTACAGAAAGAAAGGGAAGAAAAAGGACATGCTACATAGAAAAACTATAATAGGAAAAAAGGAATAAAAGAAAGAAAAAAGAAAGAGAGCAGGGGAAATAGGGAGAAGGTGTAAGCGTGCGGAAGCGATTGCACCAATCTGTTTCAATCCAATATAATGAAAAGAAGGAAAGAAAGGTAAAAAAAAGAGTTAAAGTTATATCTATTATGCTTTATACATATTGAACTATTTTGCAACAGTCGCATACAGTCGCTGTATACGTTGGATAATAAGACCGTACTATTATAGATCAATAACACCAAGTAACTGACTCAGATTTTCATAGAGACATCGTTAATAAATAACATTTATTCTATGGATAAATGATTTTGACTATAAATTAAACACCCATTGATAAACTTACGTAATTTCTGAGGGTATTGTGACGTAAGCAGTGATGTAGCCTCGGTTACAGACAGGAAACACCGAATCTCCATTATAATAATATGATATAAGCAATCCCATAATCGCATGCAATGAAATTGATATCTTCAGTTTCAACGGGAAACAATTTATTATATTTACTAGCAAATATATGCACCCTCCGGGTGCAAGTATGTAAGTTTTAATGTAATGAAATATCGTATTAAATTAGAAAGGCTAATGAAACTAAATAAGAATGCAGATAAAAAGATTTGAAACAGAGGGGATATGATAGAAAAATAGAACAACTTTAATTTACTCTTCCATCACTCTCGTCTTTCATTGTTATTTTTTCTAATTTAAGTATTTAGTTAAAAGAGGAAGTAAAGAATAAAATTTTCTTGTTAATGGATTTCATTTAAGATTCATTGAAGAGATTGTTGCTTATATTCATTAAAATAAAACCAAACAGTTAGAAACCAATAATACTAAGCATATATTTATTAAAATGACATTTTTAATATCAATATGCAAATTAGCCTTCCCATTCACACTGTAAACCGCTATTTTGTTGTATATATAAATACAATTGCATGTTATTAGTATGTAGATATGGTTAACAGTATAAATAATGTAAAACAATTTTATTAATAATTGAGGTTAAAATAAGGATAAATTCATGGTGAATGTGACGTCAATTACTAAGGAAATTGTGACTTGAGTCGTGATTTAGTTTCGGTTACAGACAGAAAAACACACAATCTCCATTATAATAAGATTAACAGAGAACACCTGTTTATAGACTTTCCATTGTGAAAAACACAAGAAAATAAGTAAATAGAAATAAACAAATGAATTTTAGACGCAGAATTGGATGGTCACAATTAGAATCATTTGTAGGAAGAACAAATTAACTTTATTCCCTTCCTATCTTTAAAATAAAAACAGAATGGTCCATTATTTAACTGAGGTTATTTCATTAATAATGAGGTTTAAATAAATATAAAATCCTGGAAAATGTGACGTAAATAACAAATAGAATGGTGACTTGAGTAGTTATATCGTTTCGGTTTACAGACAAACACACAATCTCCATTATAATAATAAGATAATAATAATAAAGAGGCTATCGAGAGTGTTATTTGTTCGGCGTAAGAAAACCTCTTATCTTCTTTGCCGCTTCAAACGAGAGGAAGAAGAGCACTCAAGTTGATATTCAAAGATCTAATCTGAAAATAATGTCCTACAAACGTTCTCGTTTTCGTCTGATGTGACGGTCGGTCAGATAAGCGTCTATGGGTCGGCTGGATCGGTCAAGACAGGCGGGAAACTTGTCACACGGTTAAATAGCTTATCGCAAATACACATCTTGAAGATGCCTACCCCCACCGTCTATCTTCTTAACCCACAAAGTTACCGACTGATCTACAAAAGTGTTATCGTTAATTACTAGACAGCCGGCAAAACCTTAGGTTTTTGACTAGCAGCGCGGTAATAAATGATACGGTTAGTTTATAACAGACAATTCATAAACAGCAATACATAGCCATAGAAAAGACGTGGATAATAATTCAACACCAAAATCTCATAGTGATTGATTATGAAATATTCATAGCCAACAATTTATATTACACATTTCATAGCCAACCATTCATATCACATATTTCATACCCAACTATTCATATTCCACATATAGCCAACAATTATATCACACATTTCATCGCCAACAATTCATATCGCAAATTTCATAGCCAACAATTCATATTTCACGTTACATAGCGAACAATTCATATCGCAAATTTCATAGCCAACCATCTATCTCGCACATTTAATGACTAACAATTCATATCGCACATTTCATAGCCAACTATTCATATCGCATATTTCATAGCCAGCATTTTTATATCACACATTTAATAGCCAACAATTCATATCGCACATTTCATAGCCAACAATTTATGTAAAACATTTCATAACAAAAAATTCATAGCCATAAAGATACGTACCTAATAATTCCTCACCAACACGTACTAGCAGTAGCTTACGGAAATACACTGCCAACAATTCATAATACACATTTCATAGCACACAATTCATATCCATAGACAATAATTATGTTACAATTTATTCATAACACACAATCCATAGCGGTAAATTACGGAACATCAATCACGATCAATTCATAGTGCATCTTTCATAGGCCAATATTTATATTCGTGGCCTCCCTGTCCGTTGGGGTTGTAGAATACGCAGACTGCGCCCCAACAAGAGGAAGTCCATCTTGTCGGCTGGCTCTGTCAAATACACAGACCGTACCCATGCAGAAACGTAAGGCCACCCTGTCAACTGAGGCTGTAGAATACACCGAGTGCACCTCTGCAGAGGGATAGAATCACCGCAACTGGGCCACCTGTTGGCACTGAGTGGCGACTTGTGATGCTTAAAGACGGAATCCTGGTGGCTGAGCAATCCATAATAGGCAATACTCCACTTTGACCCTTACTTAGGCTAGACGGTCGGTCAGAGAAGGTCCTGGCACCTATATGAGGGTCTCAAACCGATTGCAAATATGGAATGTTTCAACCATATTTGTGCAAGAAGACCGTGCCTGGGGTCCGTTGTGTCCGAAGTAACACCTAATATTTTTAATATTATTATTAATAATTAATTATAATTTAATTATATAATTATCATTTATTATTAATAATTAATTATTATTAATACTATTTAATATTAATACTTAATATTAATATTTTTAATTTTTACCGTATCTTTTTGTTTATTTTGTTTTTGTTATTCTGTTTTTATTTTGTTTTACTTTTTATTTTATTTTGTTTTTGTTATTTTGGTTGCTAAATTAGTGAGTGAAATATTAAATAAAAAAAACATCTGAAAATTACTTAGTTGGTTGGTTGGATTTTACGGCATGTTAATTCTTGTTGGGTTATTTCATGCCGAACGCCAAAATGTTAGAAAGCATTTGACACACCCTGGTAATCTGATCTGCAAGAGTAGCTTGTTAACCATAACCCAACACGAACCGCCTATGAGAATAATAGGCTTATGTATGGGGTAATTCTTGTTTGATTGTTGATTTGTATACAGCATTGGAAAACCTGGCAATTTACTTCCCTGTTTGTATTAACCCTTTGTTGATCAAGGGGTCAGGTTGAATAGAAATGATGGCGACGCTCAAATGATCAATTGAAAGTCGGGCAAGGAAAATGGTCGGATCAAATTGAGCTGTCAGGTGAGGAGCTCTTATTGAAACGTTTCAATTCTTTATCAGTTTTCCTTGCTCTCTCTCTCTCTCACACACACACTCCCTCTCTCTCTCGCTCTCTCTCTCTCTCTCTCTCTCTTCTCTCTCTTATATATATATATATATATATAATATATATATGGAAATAGGATGAGGAAATTAATCCGACATTATGTGAAGAAAATATTTTCAAAAATATAACAAACACAGGATGTTACGATCAGAGAACAAATTCTATGTGAGTATTTCGGTATAAAAGTATCAATTGAGCTGTCAGCTCTTAATTTTATCAGTCCTTACTCTCTCTCTCTCACATCTCTATATATATATATATATAATATATATATATATATATATGGAAATAGGATAATTAATCCGACATTATGTGAGAAATATTTTTAAAAAAATATAACAAACACAGGATTTACGATCAGAGGAACAAATTCATGTGTCCATACTTAAGTATTTCGGTATTTTACCATCATCAGGACATTATTACATAAAAAATGAAAAATGTGTATAGTGAATGTTGAATATAATGTTATTAACCGTTAATTTTTATATGTGCGTTTGTTTACGAAAGCTGATGACGTGATCATTGCATGTGAAAAATGGAAAATAAAGATCATAGAATGACCATGCATGAACGTGAATAGGCCGAGATAAAATGCTAACAAAGATATGACGTAATTCATAGGGATAATAATGTTTAGAAAATAAGAAGATTAATAGATAAAACTTTTAATATATATATAGAACAAAACAATACATACACACATATATATCCATATATACGCAGATCCATATATAATCATAAATAGACACACACACACACACACACACACACACACACACACATATATATATATATATATATATATATATATTATATATATATATACCGGAGTTTGCAATCTTATAACCACCGATTACTGATTTGCCTATGTATTTGGATATGTTGAAGAAGCCAGGGCTATAGTTAACATTATCAATGTTGCTTATAGCACCAGTGTATATATATAATATATATATATATATATATATATATATATATATATATATATATATATAGCACTAATGGATATATATATATATATATATATATATATATATATATGATATATTAAAAAAACAAAGGATGTTTACAAATGCATGGGCTCATCAGGAGAGAATGTGCAACCGTTTCGGGGCACGGATAATTTTCCATTTTATTTTCACACACACACATATATATATATATATATATATATATATATATATATATATATCCGCCCTGTCGGCTGGGGTGTTAGAATGCACCGACTGCACCTCTGCAGAGGGGTTAAGACTCCCCCAATGGGGCCACCTGTTGGCCATAGGTAGCAACCCGTGATGCTTATGGATAGAGCCCAGGTGGATGAGCAGTTCATGACATGCAATACTCGACGGGCGGACGGAGAGGCCCCCTCCGATCAATCGGCTGGTCACGTCAAGCCCTAGCACCTATATGATTTTCCCAACCCTATTGCCCTTATGGCAAGCCCCAACCCCTTTTTATCATATGGGTGCTAGAAGGCGGTGGCTGCGGGTCTACATGTCCTGGGAATGACGTTAAACTCTATCAGATGGTGGGTTCCAGTTTTGGAGCTTTGGGAATGTGGAACACCCCTTCATCACCATTGCTCCCTTTCCACTCTACCCGGAGTGGTAGTACCGGTTAGGGGTCCCATCTATGGGTTAAATAGAAAAATGTATTTATAAAAAATTGTATTATCATTAAGAATTGATTTATTTCAAAACTTTATCGGCATTAAATGACCCACTGAGGTTGATATGCCGTAAAACAAAACAAATCAAACAAACATATATATATATATATATATATATATATATATTATTATTATTATTATTATTATTATTATTATTTATATATTCTATGGCTAATTTATTACCGCTGGTTTTATATCATGAACATTTTCATTTTAGAGAACAGAGTTACTAGTTTTTTCATCATAGTGAACTTATAAAATTGTTTTTAGAGCAGAATGATAGCTCTCAAATGAAAGAAGAAAAAAAAAAGTTCAGGAAAAAAAATTATTAATACGAAATAAATAAAATGCCCTCAAATGCAGTTCCATTTGAACACTTGTATAAGTTATATACCTAGCTATATCAAAATAGAAAATTATATTTAAAGTATTTTATAATTTGCTTGAAGCATTGCATAAGTATGTTAGTATATTTTATTTATTCATTTTATTTGAAGGTTTTTGCAATGTAAAATTAATTATTCAAGGTCTTATTAATTTCAAAGTATCTTCATCTTCAGAGATGTTTTCAATATAAAATGTCTCTGAAGATGAAGATATTTCAAAATTAATAAGACCTTCAATAATTACTTTAGCATTGCAATAGTCTTCAAAATAAAATAAAAATAAATAAAATATATCATCCGAGAAATAAGCTTGTAAATGACTTCCTAATGAATATCTATTATGAATAGCGTTGTAGTATTATTCGTCCGTGAGTCACCCTCGTGTGTTTGAAAAAACATTTGCCTTTAAGGTGGTTGATTTTCTAGCAGGGTGGTCAATTGTCTATATCAGCCGGACAGCGGGGAGCCTATCTCCTAGTACTAGACCGGGGAGATATTTTACTGCGTTAGAGCGCCACGCCTATCGTCAGTTGCTCACTTTAGCAGACAGATGAGATTACGCAATCTGGGCAACTCATACGCTGAGATGCCGGGGACCTGTATTGAACCTGGAACCTTGCAATTCCGACGTAGTTGGTCTACCGACTGAGCTAAACAGGCTCACTATATATATATATATATATATATATATATATATATATATATATGTATATATATGTTGTTCTAGAGGCATTCTCGTATGCTTCTTAGTTGATATATATATATATATATATATATATATATATTGTAATACAGGTACAAGTGATAACCTACTCGGGTTTCACCATAAGTATCTTCAGGGTTAAATCCATTGGATTATTCAAGATATTGATTAATTGCAGTCGATTACACGATTTTTAGTATGAAGCAGTCAGTCTAAGTTTTCTTCATCGGAACTTAGACTGACTGCTTCATACTAAACCCCAAACAATATATATTATAAACAGATATATATATATATATATATATATATATATATATATATATATATATATATGTATATATGTGTGTGTGTGTGTGTGTGTGTATGTATGTGAATGTGTGTGTGTGTACAATCTAAATGAAAAGAGCAGATAAACCAACACAAATAATTAATTCAATTAATGGGTAAAACTTAATATTTCGTCTTTATTTCATCAAAACTTTAGCAGAAATGAATTTTCAGACTACAAATTGGAAAACGGAGACAATGATAAAAAAATAACAAGAAAATGAAAAAGGTTACAGACAGGGAGGAGAGGAGAGGGAAATATCTAAAAGATTTTTAAAATGTCAGTGTGTCTACAGTTACAGAGAAACTAGTTTAAGTTAACGTAATAGGAAGTATTGTCTACAATTAATACGTCAATGTTTTTACTGTCTACGTTTTCAAATTTAATGAATTACAAATCTCAATTTATTTTATTCTAATCCAAATAAAATGCCTCATCTTGTGTCTGTCCTCTTCAAACACTCAGCCTAGACTCTCTTGTCCGCCTCCTTCAAAAAATAGTTAAAACAGTCCACTTTTGCAGTTCTAAGGTAAAAAAAAGTGTATAACTGAATCACTACACAATAACTTTAAATCTATAGATCATCAATCAATTCTGCTCTCTTAATTAAAAAAAAAACTTATAAATAAATTAATGTATAATTGTCCAAAAATCTGTGTTTTTACGATACAAATTATTTTTTTTTTCAATCGCGGGTGTTAAATTTATTTTGTAAACACGGATTTTACAACAACTGACGGGCGGCCATCTTGATCAAAATTGACCGAAAAAATAGTTTTAAATGTATTAAGAATAAATTACATTATTTTTTTTTTTTTTTTTTTTTTTTTTTTTTTTTACTGATGCTCATTATGTTACTACATTAGTCTTAGACAAATTTGACCTTAAATAATCCCTTAAAATAAATGATGTTTTCCTAAGGATTTCATTTTGATTAAAAGTTCCAGTTGAGAAATTCAAAATATAAACATTGGACTTCATTTCACATTCCACTAAAATATATCCGGTAGACTATGACAAAAAAAATTTCGCACCTGAATTCACAGTCTACCCATCGTCGACTAAGGATGTATTTCTATTACCGAATCATGTTGCCAAGGTATTTACCAAGATTGAAATGAAGAATGAATGGAACGTTTTCTTAGAATACAAGGTGTGTCCAAAAGTACAAAAAACCTCGATACTTTTTTGACACACCTTGTACGTGTGCGTGTGTGTGTTGTGTGTGTGTGTGTGTGTGTGTGTGTGTTGTAACAATCTCAGGCAAAATCTTAAACCCTGCACTTACTATTTCACTGTTGTCACTGTTGAGACCCCTCGATCTATCAGAAGCCAATTTAAATGACCACCTCGTCATCATTCACATGCTTAAGAAATTCCGGAGTTTTCCATTATTATACTTTTCTAAAATATTTCAATTTCTACACAGTCGTAACACGTCAACCTACCGCTGAGGTCAAACACTGACTTCCAAAAATGACTTTTAAAATAAGATAGATTGTCATGAACAAGCTGAAATAAATAAATACATAGATAGAAAGCGAGAGACATACATAATATTATTGATCGCAACGTCTTGTTAGGCAACTGCCACTCCTTCATTTATTGTCCGTTTGTGAGCTCGTTCCTGACTTTTCAATTCTGCCAAAGTCTTGCATAACTTAGTACATAACTGGCACACATAACGATCGGTGTTGACTGAGTCGACCCGTGTTGTATACTCATCACTGTGAACAGATAGAAGATCATGAGACCTGTACATTATATAAAAAATATGTGTATAAAAAATAAATCACTGTTTTAAAACAGTACACCAGTGAAATGTTTGTAACGAGTTTGCAACTGAATTTGTTTAGAGTAAATATCTTCATCTAAAAAAATAAGTACGGATAGACGCAATGGAATGTAGCAGTGTTATGAGAATTATTTGCCAATACGCACTCAGTGTAACCCGGTGACGTAGGAATACGAGCTGAACTCTCAGCAACACACTTTGGAACAGTCAACAGCTGTAGTATATCACAGGACCTGTGGATATACCACAGTATGATAATTTATTTGATTATTACAACGTTTGATATGTTTATTAAAGAGCTATTGCCAAATAGTTCGATATATAAAAGTACAATAACATTGATTTAACTCTCTCCCACTATTTTATTTTTTCATTCTTTCCCTCTTTTCATCTTTTCGTTATGTTCGATTAAAACAGATATTCGTTATCGCTTCCGTGCTCTCTCACCTCTCTGTATTTCCCCCTACACTCTTTCTTTCTTATTGTATTTTTTCTATGTTACATGTCTTTTTCCTTCCCTTTCTTTCTATATAGCAAAAACGGAATGGTCCATTGTTTAGCTGAGATGACGACTCTTATAAGAAATAAAAATTCGGCAAATAAGCAACTCCAGATAATCAGGATTTAGATTTTTGTATTTTATCTTAGATGATTTGGACGCTCTTAATTTTAACAAGATGATAAACGATCGGAAGATTAAAGAACAAGAGTAATCGTCCGCCTGGGAATCAAAAGGTTCCTATGTTCGATACCGGCCCTCACCAACTCAGTGTATGAGTAACACAGAGATATGTGTGGTAAAGTGTGGAGCTGATGTTCGGTGTGGAGCTCCCCCGTCTGAGGTAAAATAAAATAATCTCCTTGGTCTAGCGATAGTGAAAAGGGGATAGGCTCTCTCGCTTTATGGCTGATACCGACATTAGACCGCCCCGATGATTTTACTTACTTACATATTGGGTTACGAGAGTGGGCTGAAAAGTGCATATAATGATGTCATATCTCCTGTTGATGATATTTTACTTACCAACGGGATCCAAGCACTGCAACACTAATGAAATTTGCTATGGAAATAAATCATGGTTGGTTGGTTGGTTTTGTTGCATGTCAATATATATTGAGTTACGAGAGTAAAATTAAAAGATCTCAGTCCACATAGCACTAATACCGTTGGGAAAGTTATGTACTTTTTACTTAGCCCAAAGTGAAAATACGCAAACAGCTTCGTCGAGGATTTGAACTCGGCCCCTCTCGTTCATATCTTTAACACGATAGCCGTTAGACTAAGCGTCTCTAGGATCAATTAATGCTATTGGTGATAGAAGAGTCACTCTTATCACCATTGTCTACTGGTTGAATTCTTGAGGAAATTAAATTATTGGCACTCGGAAAGATTTACCGGTGTAACCGGATGTAAGTTATCTGCAAAACTTTGTTCCGGGATATCAGACAACTCTCTACCGGGCTGATATGCTGGAACTTCATCCACGTATCGACGTTCGTAGGGCATCGATTAGTCTTCGGTGTTATCTGACTGAGCTGTTATTGGCACCGTCAATTTAAATCAAAGCATCGCCTACAATCCAGAGCTGGACAGCCGATGAGTATTCGCCTTGGATAATTTTCGTCAATTCTCATGAGTTAGTTGCTCATTATATTCTGTTTTGCATTTGGCGCTAGACAATCTTCATGTTATAATCGTAGTTGCCATTTACTAAGCTTAGGTGACGTGTTCACCTCAACAGTTATCATCGATAGTGACGGATGGTGAGAGATAGTCAAAGGAATCCTTGCTTTCGATACATCTTGATGTGGATAATGATGCTATCAGGTTCGAATGCGGTCGGCATCTATAATGGAATTAATTCTCTCTCACATTATTGCTGAGTATTACGAGTATCCCTACCCTTGTTATTTTTCGCATTCGATTTTTCCATGCGATATTCTTAGTTTACACTGAGTGTAGGATTAAATTACGGATTTGTAAATTACATACTTACACTTTTTTCTTTGTTCGGGAGTTACGTAATGAAGAGGGTAGCCTATTCAATTTGAGATGTAGTGTATAATTTTTAAATTCAAAAGTTAACATTTAATTCTGTAATTCAGTGATTCCTTTTTAAATCTTTTTCCAGGCGGATGAGTCATATCTCACTAGTCATACACATGTATTTGTTTACAATAGAATATAATAATAATGTTACATCATGAATAGGGTAGCCTATTCATTTTGTGATGTAGTGTAAAATAATTTGAATTCAAGAAGTTAACGTTGGATTTCATGGAAAATCACCAATTGACAGCTTTTGCCCCCTGATTGACGTGTGACAGGATATCGTCATTGGTTGAGATTGTCACGTGTCGGCCAAATGTGGCAAATTGAGTGAATTGTGTTGACCACGTCATCTTGGCAGGAAGTAAAAAAAATTGTGTTCTCTAAATTCTTCTACTCGGACTTTAAAATATAAAGTGAGTTAGATCTGCCTCAAAACAGCTCATGTTATTAGTGCATTTAAAATCCTGCTATGTATCTCATATATCACTGAGAAATAAATATTTATATAATATATAGTGTAGTTAATTTGCATACTGGTTTACACAAAATCGGGTTTAATAAATATTTTTAGGGTGGTCTAAAGTCGTTATCAGACAATCAGCGAGGGAATCTATCCCCTTTTTACTAGCGCTGGCAAAGGAGATTGTTTTTGTGTATGAGGTGGAGCGCTACACCTGCCATCAGCTCCTTACTTTACCGCACAGATCCCTGTGCTACTTATACGCTGAGTTGGCGAGGGCCGGTATCGAACTAGGAACCTTGTAGTTTCTAGCCGAATGCTCTACCGACTGAACTAACCGGCCCTATTAAATCTCTATTGTTTTATTCTAAAATATATTTAAATCAATCCTGAAATTTCGTATAGAAGTCAATTAAATTATAATTAGAAATCGAAATAAGTATAATCTTTTTATATACGTTCTTATTTAATTTCGTTAGCATTTCTAATCTAATATATTTCCTTACATTGAAACTTCAATACCAAAGCCTGGTGGGGGGGGGCATATTCTTGCTAGTCCATAAGATTGAATAAATCTTATTTATTAACAATGGTTTGGTTTGTTTTACGGCATATCAACCTCAGTGGATCATTTAATGCTGATAAAGTTTTGACATAAATTCATTGTTAATAGATACACAATTTTTTTTATATATACATTTTTCTTTTTAACCCATTGATTGGACCCTAACAGGTACTACCACTACGGGTCAGAGTGGACCAGTGAGCAATGGTGATGAAGGGGTGCTCCATATTCCCCAGACCTCCAGAACTGGAACCTTACCATCAGATAGAGTTTAACGTCATTCCCAAGATATGTAGACCCTCAGTCACCGCCTTCTAACACCCATATATTAATAATGTCTCTATGAAAATCCGAGTTAGATTTGCCTCAAAAGAGACCGTGTTATCAGTGGGCTTAAAATCTTGCATATCGTATATTTAAAGATTGCATAATATTTGGTGTGGTTAATTTGCATACTGGTTTTAAAAACTGGGTTTAATAAATAATTACTTGGTATTATTGATCTCTTTTTTTATTCTCCAACGTATGAATGATTTTTTTTATTTAGAAACCAATTAAAATATACTATTTCTCTGAATGTTTGAGATGAGGCTTGATGATTAGTATTTTTTGCGTTATTCGGACTATTGTCCCCATTTTTGTTGTTATTTGTACAACGTTTCGACCGATATGCCCTCCGGCCTTCTTCAGGTATTTCTTGTCGGACTAGGGAACCTTCTCGAACTCGTAACATAGAAAAATAATTAACACAACTCCTACTCCAGATATGGTTAGCGGAATGAGAACAGGATACCCCCGTGGACTGAATAAAAGGTTAGGTTCGAAGTTCCGTGATGGCTCCCGATTACGACAAGAAGGTTCCCGATTATGACAAGAAGGTTCTCAAGTCCGACAAGAAATATCTGAAGAAGGCCGGAGGGCATATCGGCCGAAACGTTGTACAAATAACAATAAAGATGGGGTCAATAGTCCGAATAACGCAGATAATACCAATTGCAATATACTTGAAATAAGCGTAATCATTTTATATACATTCTTATTTAATTCCGTTAGTCTTTCCAATTTAACATAATATTTTATTACATTAAAACTTAAATACTTGCGCCCTGTGGGCCCATATTCTTGCTAGTTTATATAATGACTTCCAGAAAGATCTAAGCACCACTATTACCACCACACCACCCAACGGCACATCAATTCTTTTCTCTAACGTCGTTAAAAATATTACATTAACTTCAGCGGACAAGATGGAAGGTATTAAGTTCAATAATCCAAATTTGAAACTTTTGAACCTTTTGCTGGGAACGACGTCATATTTCACCTTTCAAGCAAAAAGAGTTGTGAAAAGATGAATAACCGGCTAAAAGACTGTTTGATATTCCGGACAGAGGTCAAACGAACGAGACACTACATAAATTAAACTCTTCTTATTGCACCCCCCCCCCTTACGCCCCGACCCCTGGCTGAACCAAAAATATTTCGTTGCTTTTACAAGTTATAAAATATAATGATCGAGCGCTGTCGAAGTTTATGTCTGGCGTAAATTTGGGGGTCGACGTTGGGGGGGGGGTGAGGGTATCGTTTTTGATGTTTAAGCAATGAGATTTGATGGTTGATCGAATTTGGTGTTTGAGAAACAAAAGGGAAGGGCCGAGAATTTGGACTGGCACTCTCGGTTCGCTTCACTGCCAATTATAATACAAATGAAAGAGAGTTGGCGGGAAGAAAGATTATTGTTTAGTTTTTCGTCGACTTTATATATTTAGTTAAAAATTCTTTTGGCATTTTTTCTCTTCTTTTCTTTTCTTTTCTCTTTTTTCTTTTTTCTTTTTCTTTGTGAATGAATCGCCTTTTCTAACTTTTTTGGCTAGATTTTACTGATTTCTTTCATTCGTTTTTAATTTATTCGTTCTTTTCTTTTTCATTTTTTAACGTCTTTAATTTTTTGTTTCTTTTTCATTCATTCGCCATTTCTTTCTTTTATTTGTAATTTCTTCTTTTTATTATAATTCATCTCTTCTTTTTTTCATTTTTCTTTTTTTTCTTTCTTTCATTTTTCATTTCTTCTTTCTTCTATTTTCTTTCTGCTGTCTTTATTTTTTCTTTCTAATTTCGTTCATTTGTTCATTTCTTCTTTCTTTCATCTTTTTTCTTCTGCTTTCTTTCATTTTTTCTGCTTTCTTTCAGTTTCATTTTTCTTTCTTTCATTTGCCGTTTCTTCATTCTTTCATTTTTCATTTCTTCTTTCTTTCATTATTCGTTTCTTCTTTCATTAATTTTTCTTTCTTCTTCCTTTCATTTTCTTCTTTCTTCTTTATTTCATTCGCATTTATTCTTTCTTTCATTTATCATTTTTTCTTTCTCTCATTGTTTGTTTCTTGTCTCTTTAATTTTTATGTCTATTTATTCTTTCGTTTGCCATTTTTTTTCAATCTGTTTATCGTTCGTTTCTTTTTAATCTATTTATTAATTCCTTCTTTTCTTCCTACTCATATATTCGTTCAACCTTTCCTTTTATAAATGTATTGCTTTCTTTCTCTACGAGTCCATTATTTTTCATTTTTTGTTATAGTTTCTTTCTTCGTTCTTTCCTTCCTTCCTTCCTTCTTTTTCTTTCCTTCTTCTTTCTTTCTTTCTTTTTCTTTCCTTCTTTCTTTCTTTCTTTTTTTCTCATACAGAGATTTAGCCTTTCCTTTTCATATGTTTATTTTTTCTAATTTTGTTTCCTTAAATATTCTCTTTCTCTGTAGTAGCCAATTATTTTTCTTTTTTTACAATAGTTTTATTCTTTTTTTCTTTCTTCCTCTCTTTTATCTTTGTTACTTTGTGGCGTTTTCATAATTTCATTCGCGTTTTATTTTTCATATCTTCACTAGTTTTCCTATTTTCTTTTTCATTGATATTTTCTCATTCTTTATTCGTTTATTCTTCTTCTGTAATAATTTTCTTAATTCATTCTTACTTACTTTGTTTCTTTCTTTCTGTCGTTTTTTTTATTTTTTTTTCTTCTCATACATTCGTTCGACCTTTCTTTGTCATATCTTCACTAATTTTTCTAATATTTTCTTTCTTTCTTTTCTCTTTCTCTACTAGACTATTCTTCTTTTCTTCTGTAATAATATTCTTATTAATTTCTTCTTTCTTTCTTTCATCTTTCTTTCTTTCTTTCTTTCTTTCTTTCTCATACATTCATTCGTTCTTTTTTGAAATACCCAATTAATCTTTCCTCTTTCTATACTCGTATATTCTTATTTTCTCTGTAATAATTTTATTCCACTTTCTTTCTTTCTTTTTTCTTTCTTTCTTTTTCATATCCTAACTCTTTTTTCTTAATTATTTTTTCATTCAATCTTCTTTCTTTATCTACATACCCATATTTTTTTCATTTTTCTCTCTGTTTATTTTATTCGTTTATTTTCATGTTTACCTTTTTTATGCACTAAATATTCTTAATTCATTTCTTTCTGTACGTGTGTATCGTTTTTCCACGAAAGACTCGCCTGATTTAATGGTTACGAAGCTTCAATGCCAGACACTTTACAAGCGATTTGGATTCACACCAAGTGCCCCTAAACTTTTGGCCTCGTGCCATAAATAAGCAAATCTTAGGCAGATTAAAGGTCACTGCGGAGGGTGTAAGGTTCAGTGAGTTCAAGACTCACTGTGTGTCTCATATTTCAGTCTTTGAGTCATAACAGCTCACTCAGATGAAATAGGTTACATTTTCTGTAATATCTTTGTTGGGAGACAAAATGGAGTGATCTCCCTTGACATAAAGTTTGAGGAATTCTCCCACTTCACGGTTCCGTTTTTGGCCTCGTGTCAAGGCGAACCCTAAAATCTCAATCTTTTACGAACCCGACTTGAAAAGAAAAAGACATAGTCATCCGCTGCTCCACAGAGGCGCAAATGGTGTCTGTCTTTGCTTCTAGACCTGAGAAATAGTAAGAGGTTTCCACCTCTTTGTAATTCAGATTTTTCTACGTGTTCCTCGAAAACATTGTAACTCTTTTATAGCTTTGGAAGGAACTTCGTTGAGGTTTGTTGAATTAAATGTTATATAGTATTCCCTTCTTCTATGTAGTATAATTGAATGTTATATAGTATTAAATGACTTGTCTTTATTTTCCTACTGAATATTCAGTGTTAGGTTACTCTCTTTTAGGTAACCTAATGCATTATAAGAACGGCAATTAACACCTACCTAATCTTATATTTTCATCGTCTCTTTCTATCTTTCTTTCCCGTGTATTCATTTAATTCCTTCTTTGATTATTACTTTTATCAATCACTCTCTACTCATACAGCTGATGTTGTTGTCATTATTGTGGTTCTTCTTCTTCTTCTTCTTCTTCTTCTTCTTCTTCTTCTTTCTTCTTCTTCTTTTCTACCTCCTCTCTTTCTCTTTCTCTCTTTCTATGTTGTTTTTGTACCTTTTATTTTGTTATTCTATCCCTCCTCCTTCTTCTTCTTCTTCTTCTTCTTCTTCTTCTTCTTCTTCTTCTTCTTCTCTTCTCTCTCTCTCTCTCTCTCTCTCTCTCTATTTTTTTTTGTTTTTTCTTGTGAAATTTCTTCTTCATTCTTTTTTCTTTATTTTTTTTGCTGTGTGTAATATTTTTTTTAATACTTTTATTTTTGTTATTGTGCTTCCCCCTCTCTTCTCTCTCTCTCTCTCTCTCTCTCTCTCTCTTTGCCTTGTTGGAATATTTTTTACTTCCTACCTTCTTCTTCTTCTTCTTCTTCTTCTTCTTCTTCACTCTCCATGTATGTACCTTTCTCTCCCCCCTCTCTCTCTCTCCCCCCTCTCTCTCACAACATTGTTTTCTCTTTTAAATTTTATCCTACAATCTTTTATTTCCTTTTTATAAGAATTTTTCTTTCCTACTTTTTATTTCATTTCCCGACAATATTAAATTTTTCAGAGATGAAAGATCTTTTAAGAAAAAAATAACTGAATATGAATTTTCCTGAGGGGTGGGGGGGAATCATTACAAATAATAATTTATTGATTTTATTCGTAAACTCAAAACAACCACATGACACACAAAGGTGGTATGTAGGTCATGTGACCAAACTACCGTAAGTAATTCTCATCAAAAGCAGTCTAGTTTGGTTCGATTTAGTTAAATTTTGTATTTTGATTTTTTGGCTTGTCCTATTTTGTTCGTAAACACACAAAAATGACGCCTCGCGTAGCGTAATGGTTATCAAGTTAGACTAGCAACACTTATTAGTGAGTTCGAGTCTCACTGGGTGCCCCCATACATCCGGCCGTGTGGCATAAGTCATGCTTAGTAAATAACTAAGGGTGCCTCGTGTAGTTTAATGGTTAGCAAACTAGACTACCAAGCCATTATTAGTGAGTTCGAGTCTCACTGGGTGCCCCATACGTCCGGCCTTGTGGCATAACTAAGTAAAGCTTCGTAAATAACTATTGACAAATTGCTCTCTAGAGATCTTAGGTGGTATAATGTTCTAGCTCTCCATCACAAGTGAGTTCGAGTCTCACTGGGTGGCTCGTACATCCAGCCGCGTGCAATAATTAAGTAAAACTTAGTTTATAGAAATGCGTAATGTAATTGTGGTGTAATAGTTAGGAAGTGGACACATCGACCCGAGTTTTAATCCTGGAGGAGGCTGTTTACATTTCACGTAGCGCTAATACCCTTGGGAAAGGTATGCATACAGCTCTCCATCTGTTAAGTTTTTAAGGGGCCATCTTTGGCCAGTGAAAAGAGTCTTCCGGTAACAAATCCTTTGGTAATCCTTTCGGGTAAAGAATCCTAAGTTCCTTTGTCAATGGGCGGAAGTATACAGAGAAAGAATCAGTGCTTAAGTAATGTATCAGCCACACAGTATGGCCAGTGATTGGCTAAGGAACAGACCACGTGATATCGAAGTCTATAAATCCAGGCGGGGAACTAGAGCACACCTTATATCTAAAAATCTCTAACACTCTGGGTAAATAGAAGGGCAGACTCGGCTTTTTAATCATGGTTAGTAAACCAGTCTAGGGGAAGGAAAATACTGAATTCAAACCGGTTAAATTCTGCCTAAAATGACCTTGTGTCACATCCTGCTCGTACGGAGGGATTGGTAAATTTATATTTAAAACACAATTTGTCGGCCATTGTACACTCCGGCCTTCTTCAGTTGTACCATATCTGTCCGTGCATAACAATGATTCAACCTGGGGAACATTGCAAGAAGGCAATGTAATGTATTTCTATATATCACGATAAAGATGAGGACAATAGTCCAAAAATCAAAATAATACATATCAAGCCTCAACTAAAGTATCCAGACAAGTAATGTTGATAATTTGTAGAATTCATAATTTTTCTTTGATGCAAAATCCACAGTTGCCAACATTGTCAACAGCCTTTCCTATTTTTCAAAAACTCTATTTGGGCTAAGAAAAACACCAATAATCTAATTGGGGAGTTATTGCGTCACTGAAATTTGTGAAATTGTTGGAATATTCTTACTTTAGAAAACGGACCAGAATTTCAATAAGGAAAATTTCGGGATTTACCGTGATGACGGTTTATTATATTTGAATGATAATAATAGCCGTAAAGTAGATTGTGCAAGGAAAAAATTAATACAAATTTTCAAAACCTAAAATTTAAAATTAGACGTAGCGTCTAATTTGAAAACTGTTAATTTCCTTGATGTAACTTTCGATTTAAACAATGGCCCGTGGCAACCGTATAGGAAAGAAAAAAATATACCAATGTATATTAACATAAGATCACAGCATCCTCCCACCATTACAAAGCACATTCTTTTTCTTTTTTAAAAATTTTGACCGTTTAATGATTGCAAGTAAGTATGAAACTTTAGTTACGGGATATTAAATTGATAATATCTAATATTTGATTATATATGTTTATATACATGTATATACATCTATATCTATACACATACACACACACACACACACACACACACATATATATATATATATATAATACTTTTTTTTCTGTAATAAAATCTATTTTCTACCATAACCCCTAGAAAAACCAAATATCTAAATCATAACGGTCTATCTCAACATTCTACTTCAGCGTTCCAAATTTTTAAAAATTCGATTTTCGAATATTTCCAAAAATCTCTGTTGTTTTTTCCCAACGAATTTTTTCATTCAAATAAATGTTCACTCTGATGACGGTCGAATCTTCTATGTGTGCGAAATATTTTCACCCACATAAACTGACCGAAACACATGTGTAAGTGATATCGATTAATGTGATATCGATTAAATTCATTTTATCCATCTACATTTCTTTTCTTTACTCATTTTTCCTCATATATATATATATTTGGTACATGATATATATATATATATATATATATATATATATATATATATATATATATGTATGTGTGTGTGTGTGTGTGTGTGTGTTGTGAGTTAAAAGAAATAAACATTCTGGATAAGAAAATAAATAGCAAGACTTCTTACCCTTTGTCTGATTTTCTTATAATTTTTCAATATATTTAACACTCGCACATATACACCCACCCCCCACACACAAATATATTATATATATATATATATATATATATATATATATATATATATATATCTCAAAAGAAACATCCTTGGATAAGAAATTTAAATACCAAGACTTCTTACCCTTTGTCTGATTTTTTTTATAATTTCTCAATATTTAATATATATAATATATATATATATATATACACATTCAGACACACACACACACACACACACACACACACACATATATATATATATATATATATATATATTAAAAGAGACAAACATTCTTTTACCAAATCTCGTATGTCACTTTTGGTCCGCCATTTTAATAAATGCATTCAACAAAAGTCAAAAAAACAAAAAAAAACAATCACTACAAGAAAAATTTTAATAACTATAAAAGCTTTTTTCACGACAATCATCAATGTCACGATTTTGTCTTATCATAAGCTATTGTCGATATCAGCCATTTTTTTCTTCCTTTTCATTGAGGCCGAAATACCTCCCGTTGGCTGTTGGCAATCTTTTAATGGAAAGTTTCAACTCTTATCTTGAGCGCAAATATAGACGCCATATTGACGCCCGAGTTGAAAAAAAAAGGCGCGAACTACTAGAATACAATAGTTCGTTTCTAATAAGCTTCCTTCCGGCGATTTTAGACAAGCTGTAGACGTCAATTCGTAGCGTCACACGGTGATGTCTCTGTTTTGTTGTCTTAAAAGGTACTCAAGTTAAACTGCCCCCCGGGGATGGGGAAATGTGCATATAAGGACAATAGAGGTTAATAAATTGCAAGGTCTTGAAATATCTATATATTAATACTCGTGCTCCTTGATTATACGACCGTTATCATTTTGCAACAGCCTCCGGTTAAAAATGAGATTGTCCCTGATGAAATGCAAAAATGTAAATCCTGATGATCTGGTATTGATTGTTTCTTATGAGTTCTGTTACCCTAAGCTAAATAATGGATCATTCCGATTTATTATAAAGAAAGAAAGGGATGAAAAATAACCTGCTACACAGAAAAATATAATAAAAGAAGAGATAAGAGAATTGAGATTATATATATATATATATATATTATATATATATATATATATATATATATATATATATATAAGAGAGAGAGAGAGAGAGAGAAGAGAGAGAGAGAGAGCGTGTGTGTATATATGTGTATGTGTGTGCATGTGCGTGTTTGTGTTAGCTGATCTGTTTTGTTTTAAAACAAATATCTTCAGCATAAAATAACTCAGCAAGGGTTGACATGCCATTAGATCAACAACCAACCAACCAACCAATCAAGATAAAGTCTAAAATTGCTTTAATGTAAGAAAGCAACTCTTGACTCTGTCTTCAAATTGGTGTGGTGTTGTAAATTATAATGTAATAATAAGTTCAGATTGAGGTTTGGTTTGGTTGGTTGGGTTTTATGGCATGTCAACCCCTTGGGTTATTTTATGCTGAATACTTCTATTGGTAATTAGTATTAAAAAATGTATAGGGGTTTATTTGTTGTAATCAAGTTTTCTGTTGAGAATTTAACATCAAGAGAGTGAGTGGGTGATTTTTGTAGGTCTATGAACTTACATCCTTGATAAGAGGCCGGTTCTTTTCAAAAAGTTTAATATCCTCTTGGGATCTATTTTTCCAAATAGATTGTCCATAACTTTCTTCAAGTGTGGGAGAGGTGTGTGCATTTAATCAGAATATGTTTTATTGTGTGTCGGTTTCTCAGATTGAGTTTGATATTATGATGACAATAGTCCGAATAATACAAATAATACTAATTATCAAGCCTCACTTTTTTTTTAATTCAGAGAAATATCAGCACACATCTAATTCTTAAAGTATCAACAACTTTTGGCCGTGTTCATTCGGATTGACTGAGCGAATGAATCATTGGCATTCATTCAAAACCAAATTTAACACTGACCAGACGGGGATTGACATCATTCAGAATGTGTCCTAAACAATATGTCATCATCTCTACTTTCTCACATGTCCTGAATAAACCTGTTGAAATTCGGTACATATATCTTACTATAATGCAGCCTCGGTGTCTCTCTGTAACCGAAACTACACTTTTCTTTACGTCACAGTAGCCCCAGGAATTGCGTATGTTTATTAATGAGTATCTATTTTATTGTCAAAATCGTTAATACATAGAATAAATAGGGGCCGGTTTAGTGTTCGGCTAGAAACCAACAAGGTTCCTAGTTCGATATCGGCCCCCGCCAACTCAGCGTATGAGTAGCACAGGAATCTGTGCGGTAAAGTAAGGAGCTGATGGTAGGTGTGGCGCTCCACCTCAGCTGCTAAAATAATCTTCTTGGTCTAGCGTAAGTGAAAAGGGGATAGACTCCCTCGCTGTCTGGCCGACATTAGGCCGCCCCGATGACTTTACTTTACTTTTTATAAACGAAAAATCTGAGTTTGATTTGCCTCAAAACAGCCCATATTATTAAGGTATTTGCGTCACATCCCACTTATGAAGGCGTGACACAAAGACATTTTTATGTGGGCCGAAGCTCATGGGTGGTAGGTGAAAAAATGCGATGATCCGTCGGGATTCTCCTCAAGGGTGGCGCCTCAGGCACTGGGCAAAAAACCCTGCCCTGCCCCTTTAAATCAAGGCCAGGTGTTGCCTGAGGAGATAGCCCCCTGGGATCAACGCTGTTAATTTACATTAATAGACACAGGCCCCGAAAGGCTCATATTATGAGTGTGTTTAGAATCCTGCAATGTGTCTTATATATCAGTAAGAAATAAAGGTTTACAAATATATGGTTTTGTTAATTTGCATACTAGTTTTACAAAACCGGGTTTAATAGATAATTACTTGGTGTTATTGATCTGTATTATTATTGTTTTCTTCACCAACGTATTAAAATCCTTTGAATGATTTTATATAGAAACCGATTGAAATATAAATTAGAAATGTGTAATCTTTTTTTCCTATGCGTACTTAAGTTAATTTCGTTAGTCTTTCTAATTTAATATATTTCATTAAATTAAAGCTCAAATACTACTTACGTGTAGCGCATATTTTGCTTGTAATAAAATGGGTTATAGATAATGAGGGACTTGAACAAACTTATTTAGACACTCATAATAACGTATTAAAATTAGTCCTATGAAATCAATAAAAATATCATTAAAATAAGTTTTTATTTTAAATTCAAAAAGGATTACATTGTTGCAATTTTCCACCGGATGTGGACCAGGCTACATTAGATATTTAAAAAAATTCAAATCATTTCTCAATAGAACACCACAAAGGTAAGAGACTGATTTTATCTTTCCCAATAGCTTACATAATAAATTATATTAATTTAATGCTTCAAAAGAGTCAAATAATAGATGAGGAAAACTTTCCATGAAGGACTTCTCTCTCTCAAAGATCTTTTATTTTTTATTGTTTTTTTTGTCCTTCAAAAATGATTCTTTCATTTATTCCACTCATCTCATTTATTTTTATTTCATTCATTCATTTTGCCATTAATTCTTAATTAAAATAAGTGTAATATCTTATCTTCATTCTCATTATTTCCGTTAGTCTTTTTAATCTAGTATATTTCATTATATTAAATCTTAAATACTCACACCTGGGATTGAATATACTTGCTAGTCTGAAAAATGTAATTATCTAGTTGTTTTAATGTTCAATCTTAGTACATTTTAATTAGTTTATAGAAATTAACTTTTATTAGATTAAACTAATTCCGTTAATCAACTAATTACTTGCACTCACTGATGGGGTCACATCAGAACTCCAAAAATCCCAAATTCCTCGCTTTTGCAATCATTTCAAGAAAAAAAAAATTCCAAAATGTCGAAATCTTTGCAAGATTTGGTTTTAAAAAATGGTGTTATTTCAACAGTAAATTAACTCTTTGTCTACCAAATTCCCCTCCCCCCTCACGTCTGTGCCAAATTTTCTTGATATTTCCTACTTACATGATGAGATATTTCAAAGTTCCCTATCTTTCATACTCATTCATCTTAATATGATGGATATTCACTGTCTGTAACCGAAACTACGTCACTACTTGCATCAGAATACCCTCACGAATTTCGTGAGTTTATCAATGAGTATTTAATTTATAGTCAAAATCATTGATACATCTTGTTTATTACGAAGTCTCTATGAAAATCTGAACTAGCTTTGCTTCAAAACAGACCATATTTTTAGTGCATTTAGAATCCTGCAATGTGTCTGATATATCACAAAAAATAATGTGTCTTATATATCACTAAAAAATAATGGTTTACTAAATATATGGTGTGATTAATTTGCATACTGGTTTTAACGACCCCTATCTCACAACTGTAACAATTTTCTTGTATTTGTATATATATATATATATATATATATAATATATATATATATATATATATATATATATATATTAATATATACACCACCCCTCCACACGAGCAGGATGTGACAGAAGGTCAATTTCTTAAGCGAAGTTTAACATGATTTATATCAGTTTTTCTTTTCCTAGAGTGATTACCTAGCCAGTCCGCCCTAATATTTACCCGTAGCTGAAGAGAGTAATGGATTCATACCTTTCCTAAGACTATTAGCGCTATGTGAAATGTAAACAGCCTCGCCTAGGATTTGAACTCGGCTCGACGATTCCATTTTCTACGAATCTAACCATTCCGCCACGCTCCTCTAACTACCTTTATGATGGAATATTTGAAAATTCATTATCTATTCATCTCAGAAGTCATTCTATTCAAATAAAATCATATTATTGTAATCTGAGTCCTTTCATGGTAAACAAGTGACATGAGCAAGTGCAGCTGCTAGTAGTTTACGGTAGGATCGAAGTAGTGGAGAACCGCTGTGAGTATCTTAAAGTAGACAAAGAGTTAATGGTCACTCCTCTTATTATTAAACGGGCTCATCGCTGTGTAAGTAAAAAAAGTAAAGTAGTCGAGGCGGTCTAATATCGGTCTCAGCCTGACAGCGAGGGAGTATATCCCCTTTTCCCTAGCGCTAGACAAAGGAGAGTATTTTAGCGTCTGAAGTGGAGCGCCACACCTACCATCAGCTTCTCACTTTACCACATAGACCCTCTCTCTATGCTGAGTTAGCGAGGGCCGGTATTGAATCAAGAACTGTGTGATTACTAGTCGAACGCTCTACCGACTGAGCTAAACCGGCCCTAATTGCTGTGTACCTTCAGTGATTTAGCGGAAACCGGAGATTTCCTGATCCACTCTGACCCGGAGTGGCAGTATTTGTTAGGGCCTCATCTGAGGGTTGAATAGAACAAAATGAATTCTAAAAAGTGTGTTTAAAAATTGAGTTTAATAAAAATAAATTGAGTACCCATCAAGAATGAATGAAACAAAAATGTCTTAGGCATAAATGGTAGGCGTCCAGTAGGGCAGGTTGATTTTTCACCTTTTTAAAATATAAAAATTGTCACGGAGCACAAAAGTTGTGTGTTAGTATACCGAATACTGATACCAAAACCTAGATCTCTTACTTGCACCATTGTTTAAGGAAATAGCATCAAAGATCTTCTTCTAAACTGGACCAAAATAATCGTTTAGAGATTGGTTAGTAAATTTACAATTTCAATATTCAAAACAGATGAGGTTGTCATTTTAAATGAAACGAATAAAATATTATAACTGGAATTCAAATTGAAAATATGCCCCCCTCACCGTTGACACTTCCAATATACTGCTTTTTACCTAATAATTAAACTGTAACAGTGATAACATTTTAAAAGATTGAAATCTATTTTCTCAAACGAAGGCAACATTTTTAAGAAAAATAATTTGTGTGGTAATTTTTTATGGTAATTTGCAACTTCACCAAATGGGAGACAATACAATTTAGTTGAAAAACAAGTAAGTAAAATAAGAATTAGATATTGGAGTATAACCACGGATGCTCTCATATCTTATAATCTTATTCAATGCATGTTTTTAACTTCAAAGTATCAAAAATGTCTTTTTAATAACAATAAAGTTCATTTCAAATAATGCACAAGTATAATTTCACGGTAGGAATTTAGTCACTTAAAGTTCAAGATTACCGTGTTCGTATACTGAATTCTGATACCAAAAACTAGATCTCTTACTTGCATGATGTTTGAGGAAATAGCATCAAAGATCGTCTACTAAACTGGACTAAAATAATCTTTTTTGCATGATTTAGCTTAGAAATTGGTTAGAAAATTTAGCAATTTCAATATTCAAAACAGATAAGGTTGTCATTTTGAATGAAACGAATAAAATATTATAACTATAATTCAAACTGAGAAATACATCTCCATCAACAACGACACCTCCAATACGCTGGTTTTTTTTTGTTTTTAAAAAAAAAATTTTTTAGCTAATAATTAAGCTGTAACAGTGATAACACTTTAAAATATTGAAATTTAAATGAAACGGATTTTTAAAGAAAAATATTTTGTGTGGCAATTCTTTATGTTAATTCGCAATATTCGGCCCATGTTGTGACATTACAGTTTCAAAATCGACCTACCCTAACGCCCAGGAATGCGAGTATGATGTATGCATATTTTTGCTGTCGACACGATGGAGACTGCGAATGACTGGTTTAGTAGGAGCTGTTGTCGTTAGTTTCTTGTTCAAAGAGGTTGGAATAGAGTGATGGTTAATGTGATGTATGTGCGTGGTGATGGTCGAAGGTTGTGTGTTGGCGTGGGGTCTGGTCCGAGATGTTGGCTCAGATGAAAGCGTAAACGGAGGAACCTGTCCGAAATGATTAGAACGTGAATGCATCAATCTTACGACTAATTGTATCTGTTGGGTCAAAGCACGCCGCTGCTCCGTTCTAGGAAAATCTATTTGCATAGATTTTGAATTTAATTCACAGCGCTTTCAAGGAATTATGTACGGTTGACTTCAGTGGCTCTTAAATACACACAGACCCGCCTGCTTCGGTCACACACTCACACATAACACCACTAGCGAGGAGTCAGATACATTTACGACAACGGACACTTCCCAAACATTCAGATGAACAACATATCCGATTTTTACGAGAATCGATCAAAAAGTATCGAGACTGACTATTTTGAATTCTTGTTAATTCTAAATTTTACTATAAAAATGCATTGTAAAGGATTTTTACAATGAAAATACATTGGAAATGATTTTACTATAAAAATACATTGAAAACTATTTTTACAATAATAATGCATTGGAAATGATTTTTACTATAAAATGCATTGGAAATGATTTTTACAATAAAATACATTGAAAAGGATTTTTACAATAAAAATACATTGGAAATGATTTTTTACTATAAAAAACATACTATAAAAATGCATTGAAAACTATTTTTACTATAAAAATGCATTGGAAATGATTTTTACAATGATACATTGCAATTATTTTTACTATGAAAATGCATTAGAAATGATTTTTCAATAAATATACATTGGAAATGATTTTTACAATGAAAATGCATTGGAAATGATTTTACAATAAAAATACATTGCAATTATTTTTACTATGAAAATGCATTAGAAATGATTTTTCATACATTGGAAATGATTTTTACAATGAAAATGCATTGGAAATGATTTTTACAATAAAAATACATTGAAAATGCAATGATTTTTTCAATAAATACATTGGAAATGTTTTTACAATGAAATGCATTGGAAATGATTTTTACAATTGAAATGCATTAGAAATGATTTTTTCATAAATATACATTGGAAATGATTTTTACATGAAAATGCATTGGAAATGATTTTACAATAAAAATACATTGCAATTATTTTTTACTATGAAAATGCAAAATGATTTTTTCAATAAATATACATTGGAAATGATTTTTACAATGAAAATGGAAATGATTTTTACAATACATTGCAATTATTTTTTACTATGAAAATGCATTAGAAATGATTTTTTCATAAATATACATTGGAAATGATTTTTACAATGAAAATGCATTGGAAATGATTTTTACAATAAAAATGTATTGGAAATGATTTTTACTTTGGATATACATTGGAAATGATCTCTACAATAAATTTCCATTGGAAATTATTTTTACTATAAAAATGCATTGGAAACGATTTTTACTATGGAAATGCATTGGAAATGATGTTTACAATAAAAATACATTGGAAATTATTGTGTATCCAACTACCCAACTCCTTCGCACCGAGCAGGATGCTACACAATGTCATTTTTTAAGCATACATCGGTGACACGCTCACACAAAACACCACTAGCGCCGAGTCAGATACATTTACGACAATAGACACATCCTGATGAACAACATATCCGATTTTTCGAGTTGTGATCAAAAATATCGAGACTGACTATTTCTAAATTTGTTAATCTTAAAATTCTAAGATATATGTATTAATCTACCGAACCCCTTCGCACCGAGCAGGATGCGACACAGGGTCAATTTTTAAGCCTTTGTCGCTCACACGCTCACACATATCACCACTAGCGCGGAGTCAGATACATTTACGACAACAGGCACCAACAAAACATTCAGATGCACAATCATACCCGACTTTTAAGAGAAGCGACCAAAAAGTATCGAGACTGAATATTTTATTTCTTGTTAGAATTTTAAAATTCTCGCCTTTATCTTCCAATCAGAAACCAAAGTCAGTTATGCACGGGGCATCATTCACATATCTACTTATTCTGGTTAATTTCATTATGAGATATTTTAACTTTTCCACATTAATACCATGTCAACCCGCCACTCACGTTCACACACAGACTTCCACTCTCATATGTTTGAGAGAATTTGATATTTAAAAAAAGTGAAAAACTCAACCTAACCTAATGCAACATAGAGTCAATTTGTAAACTTTTGTCGGTCACACGCTCACATATAACACCACTAGAGCATAGTCAGATACACCTATGACAACGGACACATCCAACACATTCAGATAAACAACATATCCGATTTTTAAGAGAATCACTCAAAATTACCGAGATTGACTATTTTTAATTCTTTTAATTTTAAAATTCAAAGATGTTTGTATCCATCTACCCAACCCCTTCGCACCGAGCAGGATGCGACACAGAGTGAATTTTAAGCCTATGTTGACACGATCCCACGTAAGAACACTAGCTCACCTAAGCTAAGACTCAGAGGAAGAAGACCAGAGAACTCAACGCGGCCGGAAGGCTAGAAAGAAGTTAGAAGACTTTCAAGATATACCCAATAATAAGGTGGCTGCAAGTCAGTATGTGACGTCAGTCATAAGTTGACGTGTTACTAGTTTATGGAAATTGACAGAATTTTAGAAAAGTGAAAGAATGTAAAATCTTCTACCCAACCACTTCGTCACGAGCAGGATGCAACACGGGGTCAATTTTTAAGCCTTTGTCTGTCACACGCTCGCACATATAACACCCTAGCGCCGAGTCAGATACATTTACGACAACGGGCACCAACCAATAATTCAGTCACACAACATATCCGATTTTTAATAGAAGCGTTCAAAAAGAGACTGAACACTTTTAATTCTACTTGATTTTAAAATTATTGCCAGCGCCTGAGGCACCCCATTGAGTGGGAATGCCGAGGGGATCAACGCATTTTTCTACCTACCACTCACGAGCTTCGGCGCGTGGGTGGGCCTATATAAAAATGTCCTTGTGTCACGCTTTTATAAGTGGGATGAGAGGCAAATATCTTGCTGAATCTGTTGCGAATATGATATGTAGCGAAAACGGGGAATTTTTAGCGCATTTTAACAGAGAATTTTGATGCTATTTCCTAAAGAAAAAGAAAAGAATTAACAGAGCAAGTAAGATTGGTTGGTTTGGTTTGGTTTTTTGTTTTACGGAATATCAACCTCAGTGGGTCATTTAATGCCGATAAAGTTTTGAAATAATCAATTCTTAATGCATAATACAATTCTTTTATAATAACTTCAATTTAACCCATAGATGGGACCCTAACAGGTACTACCTCTCCGGGTCAGAGTGGACCAGGGAGCAATGGTGTTGAAGGGGTGCTCCACATTCCCCAAACCTCCAAATCTGGGACCTCACCATCAGATAGAGTTTAACGTCATTCCCAGGACATGTAGACCCGCAGCCACGCCTTCTAGCACCCATATGATAAAAAAGTGTTGGGGCTTGCCATAAGAGCAATAGGGTTGGGGCAATCATATAGGTGCTAGTGACCAGCCGATTGATCGGAGGGGACCTCTCCGACCACCCGTCTAGCCTAAGTAAGGTTCTAAGTGGAGTGCTGCAGTCATGGACTGCTCATCCACCAAGACTCCGTCCTTAAGCATCACGCGTCGCCACCCACGGCCATCAGGTCTTACACTTCTGCAGAGGTGCAGTCGGTGCATTCTAGTGCCCCAGCCGACAGGGCGGGAGCAAGTAAGACATCTACTTTTTGATATCAGTATTTATTATACCAACATTAATTTTCTGTTTGGGAGAATTTGATATTTTTAAAAAGGTGAAAAATCAACCAACAGAGGGACAATTTCTAAGCCTTCATCGGCCCCACGCTCACAAATAATTCCCCTAGTGCACAGTCAGATACAATTACGTGATAATCACCCAAACATTCAGACTCATAACATACCCGATTTTTAAGAGAAGCGTTCAAAAAGTATCAAGAATGAATATTTTAATTCTTGTTAATTTCAAAATTTTGTGATGCTTGTATCTCGTTCTTGCCTTATTCTGCCCAATTAGAAACGAAGATCAGTTACTCACACATCGTCACTCGCACATTTACAATTCTATCTAATTCCATTATTAGACTAACTTTTCCACATTCGAACCACGTCAATACACCACTCACGTCACATACTGACTTCAACACTCATCATTATTTTATATTACCAAGGAGAAGAGTTCATTGTGTCATTATTTACCCATTTCTCTGGGCAAGAATGTCAGGAGAATGGAAAATGGGTGCATCCCAAAAAATCTTTTGTACGGCAAATTATTAAAAGGCGATTTAAAGATGTCCGCAGGAGAGTCATGGGATATGCCATATTGACACAAACATGTGGGAGGTAGATGCTTTTTAAGCAAGGCACGGATAGGGTGAGACAAAGAGGAGAGTAGTCTTGACAACAAAGAGAGATAGAAAGAGAGAGAAAAACCAGCATGCACAGAAAGCATTGCAGTTTGTGTGCATTTAGTTCACCAAAGACTGTCACTCAAGAATTGGCCTGCAGAGTCACTTGCGCAGATAATTTTTGGACACTACGCCATCGTTCTTAGTGGTATATATAAGAGACGGTATCAGCCAGACAGCGAGGGAGTCTATACCCTTTTCACTAGCGCTAGACCAAGGAGATTATTTTAGCATCTGAGATGGAGCGCCACACCTACCATCAGCTCCTCACTTTACCGCACAGATCTCTGTACTACTCATAGGCTGAGTTGGCGAGGGCCGGTATCGAAACAAGAACCTTGTGATTCCTAGCCGCACGCTCTACCGACTGAGCTAAACTGTCCCTAAAGCATTAAATCCAACAAAACAAACCAACCACCCAACAAATCACCCATCCAACCCCAGCCATCCATCCATCTAACCACCCAACCCCCCATCCAACCAAGACCACCCAACCAAACCAACCCAGCCAACCCTCCAACCACCAAGCAACCAAGCAACCACTCAACCAACCCAGCCAACCCCCAACCACCCAAGCAAGCAAGCAACCAACCCAGCCAAACACCCAACCACCATCCAACCAGCAACCACTCAACAACCCAGCCAATCCCCAACCACCCCCAAGCAAGCAAGCAAGCAAGCCAACCAATCACCAGCCACCACCAACCACCATCCAACCAAGCAACCACTCAACCAACCCAGTCAACCCACCCCCCAAGCAGCAAGCAAGCAACCAACCAACCCCTCAACCACCAACCACCATCCAACCAGCACCACTCAACCAACCCAGCCAACCAACACCCCAACCACCCCACCAACCACCTAACCAACCAACCATCCATCAAACCAACAACCAACCAACCAACCAAACCACCAACATCCAACCACCCATCCAACCCACCCAACCCAACACCCAACTAACCCAGCCAACCACCACCAACCAGCCACCCAACCAAGCTACCACCCGACCAACCAACCAACCATCGTTTCCATACCAAATAAACAAATCACAGATATGACATAAATCAAATTTAGTTTAACAGCTGACCATCCTGGTTGGGTGGACCATAACTCAAACAAATTAAATGCAATTATTCTAACTAATGGGATATTTAAGCAGATCAGATAGAAAAGAGGAAAACATGCAATTATCAACAAAAAATCACAATACGCAGTTTTACGTCATTTCGGTCGTTCAGACATTTTTCTAGTCTAAATTTAAGTTAAGCGAACATCATTACATCCGACGTTACGTCACCCAGCAACGTAAACTACATCTTATTATAATAGAGATGCTCTGTCTGTCTGTAACTGAAACTACGTCACAGCGTACATCATAATACCCTCAGAAATGGTAAGTTTATCAATGAGTATTTTATTTATAGTCATAATCATTAATACATATATTACATTTATTTTTCAATGATATCTCTATGAAAATCTGCTTTGGATTTGCCTCAAAACAGCCCATGTTATTAGTGCATTTAAAACCCTACAATATGTATCTTATATCACTGAGAAACAAAGGTTTACATAATATATGCTGTGGTCAATTGGCATACTGGTTTTAACAAAACCAGGTTTTATAAATAATAACCTGGTGTTATCTCTAATAATATTGTTTTATTCTCCAAATCTTAAAATCAATCCTATGAATGATTCTATATAGAAACCGATTGAAATATAATTTAAAAATGTGTATCTTTTTTTCTATGCGTACTTAGTTAATTTCGTTAGTCTTTCTAATTTTATATATTTCTTTAAATTAAAACTTAAATACTACTTACAGGTAGCGCATATTCAATCATTTATACACTCATAATAACGTATAAAATGCATTTTTCTGCGACAGGGTGAGAAAACAATCATCCTATTTTTATTACTGTGATCAAGTTCATGGTGTCTAGTAAATTTGGTTTAGTCGGGGTCTTCTTCGTGGTTTTGTTTAGACTTGTATGGTAGAAAAGTGACCAAAGCTTTTAATGCAGTTAAATGGGAAATATTTTATGTAGAAACCAATTAAAATAAGTGTAATATATATTTATATGCGTTCTTATTTATTTTCGTTAGTCTATAATAGTCGTTAATATATTTCATTATATTAAAACGTAAATACTTACACCCGGTAGGCGCATAATCTGGTTAGTATATATAAGCGGTGTACTTATTTTATCGCCAAGTGAAATGCCACAGCTTTCTACAGCATTTGAACTTAGCACGCCGACTTTATAACAAATAACGATGACCGTGCTCCACCCCTCGTGCCTATAAAGTGAAATCGGTTAGATTTAGCCCGTAATGTTAACGCACTCCCATTCATTTGATTATGCAGTCCGTTTCACCGAGCCTGGTTTCCTGAAATAAATTCTCAGCCCAGACCCACGCATCAGATCCGCATACACACTATCCTGTTGACAGCATTGATTCACGGCGTCTTCAGAGGGATTAGAGTAATGATCCGTCGGCACTATCTCCTGTTCAGCGTGATGTCGGCTAACTGAAATTCTGTAAGAAATCATGCCACACTAATAATCTTGTGGTAAACATGAAAAAACAAACAAACAAACAAAAAACGTTGATATCTCTACTTCTTATTGCCCAAATAATAGGTCCCAGCGTGGAGATATATAACATTTGAGGGCATTCACAGAAAGAACATACAATTTTACATAAGAATGCAAAGTTTTATCAAAATTTCTCCAAGAATAAAGAAATGGTGATGAAATAACTGAATTTCTTGTTTTGAGTTAATCCTTCATGTTACATATTTTTAACAAAATCATATCCACTTTGGTAACCCCAATTTTGGGGCTTTAAATTCACATAACCTTTAAACCACTTGGGATATTTGCATAATTCAAACAGTGATGAATTCAATTTACAAAGCTCTATATAACTAATATGATTAAATAACAATAATCTCAAATAATAAAATCAACTGGGAATGCTAGTCTTTCTAATCTAATCTATTTTATTACATTAAAACTGAAATACTTATGTCTGGAGGGCGCATATTCTTGCTAGTCAAACCAATATACTGAATTTTCTTAAAGATTTTGGTTCTTCCAATACTCCTGCCTTAAAAATCAGATTCCGAAAATCTGAACTGGTTCATGTAAAAGAAACAAATAGTCTCCTTGATTAAGACAAACAATAAATGATTTATAGAGGCGTGTGTAGTGTATTGGCTATCATCGTTGGAAATTGGTGCTACGAGGGCAATCCCAAAATCAAGGTCTCCAACAGAATTGTGCTTTGATATAAAACGTCAACTACCTCTTTCAGTATTATTTGGATTATTCGGACAGTTGTTCTCATCGTTATTGTTATCTGTACAACGTTTCGGTCGATGAGACCTCCGCTCTGCAGGTATTTCTTGTCCAACTCGGGAACCTTCTTGAACTCGGGAACCTTCTTTTCAAACTGGGTAAAATACTCGTAATCGGGAGACATTACGCAACTTTAAACGAAACCCTTTATAAAATTCCCGGGGGCATCCTGTTCTCATTCCGCTAACCATAGCTGAGCACCGGTGTTAAAGTGGGTTAATTATTATTCTATCTTATTGTCGTCCTTCACTAGAACTGAACCTTAGAACTGTCTTAACCAACGCCTTTATCCACTACGCTATATGTCCAATTACCTCTTTCAAATTTTAAATTGCCACCGAGCACTGCACTTGCCCAATGTATATATATATATATATATATATATATATATATATATATATATATATATATATATATATATATGTATATATACGATGAATCACATCAACACGATCACATGGGAGGCTTGTGCAGGAGACCGTGCGACCTGGCGCCTCCTGTATACAAGGAATGAAAAGGAGGAAAAAGAGAGGAAAGAAGCTGCAACCTAAAGAGAGTCAGAAGGAAGAAGATACAACACAACTCCAACAAGCATCACTGTTTGTTTGCAGTCATTGCACCAGAGATTGTCATTCAAAAATTGGTCTGTTCAACCACTCACGCAGTTTCAAAACAAAAATAAATAAATAAATAAAAAAGTGGCCACTACGCCATCGTCTTTAGACGGAAGGATACCAACACATGATGAACAAAAAGGGATAAGAAAACAGAAATATTTCTTTAATGCAGTTTATTTTTCTCAACAAGTTTCGACGTTAGGTCATCGTCAGGAGAGAATTGTTTGTAGGTAGTATAGAAAATTAAAATAATTTTTTAAGTGTTTGACAAGCCACTATAATTCGGACAAACAAGTGTAGTAGAAGTAGCGTTTAAAATGTTTATATATATAATATATATATAGAAATAAAATAAAATAAATAAATATATAAATAAATAAATGAATGAATAAAAGGAATGAAATTGAAATTGATTGAACAACGGATATCACGGCTCTTCGCGTGGCGTTATAACAACCGACGAGACGCGTGTTTATAACGTCCAAAACAAAAAACACACAAGACCGCCTCCATTTCAAAAACAGTCTCTGAAGATAAACTTTCTTCGAAATTGATTAGACACTGAATATTATTTTATTTTTTATACGCATTTTAATTGCTTTCTAATATAAATAAACAATTTTTATACACACACACACACACACACACCACACACCACACCACATATATATTATATTATAATATATATATATATTATATATATATATAGGAATGTTTTAATTATATATTCAATGTATATATATATATATATATATATATATATATATATAGCCAATAAAAATAGTTTGAAGAAAAACAAGTATTTAATTTTTATCTCCTTTTGGAAATCTTTGATGTATTCTGCAAAATATTGATCTCTGTGTTTGGTATAAAAATGAATATATATATATATATATATATATATATATATTATATATATAAAAATTAATGCATATATATGTGTGTATGTCTTTATATATATGTATATATAGATATCTCCGTGAAATATATATGTGTATATACGTGTGTTTTATATACATTATGTGTATATTTGTGTATATATATAT
>CM042163.1:86439509-86444509 GCA_023376005.1 Doryteuthis pealeii | reverse complement strand
CATCATGACGTGCTGACAGCACGGTTTCCTTTGGTTCTCTCTCGCCATCAGCCCCTATCACTCATCATCAAATGCATTAAGAATACGTAAAACTATAATTGTTTATAAAATCAACATGATCATGATCATGATCATGATCATCAGCATCAATCATCAAAGCGTACTCAAATCGCGTATTTCTTTCATCCGCTATCACCATGCGCTTAAAAAGGGTGGAGGCCACCCAAAATATTGCATATATTTAAAAAAACATCAAAATCAATACAATATTCATCATTTAGAATTTCGTTTTTTTTTGTTTTTTTTTTTGGTGGGGGGTGTCCTCTTATATTTTCCGATGCTTCTAACACAAGCAAAACGTCCCCAATAATATTGCACACACACTCACATATAGTTATTTACTAAGCTTAGCTTAGATGTGGCAAAAGTATGGGACGCCCAGTGAGAATCGAACTCACTAAGAATGGTTTGCGAATCTAACTTGCTAACCATTACACCACATGAGTTGCCCCCCCCCACATATATATGTGTGCGCGTGTGTGTGTGTGTGTGTGTGTGTATGTATTTATATAAAACAAATAAAACATGTAAAAAGATTAAGTGTTATGGTAATTTAACAGACACGCATGAACTTTTCCAATTATAAATAGCACTTAAGTGAGAGTTAGTATTTCAGCAGACAGCCGATAAGACAGCCCCGTGTGTAAACGACTCATTGGTATATATTTGTACGACTGTCCTTTGTTAATATATTTGTTTAAATCATTTCCTGTCTTTATTCAGACCCCTAACGCAGCTACACCATTAAGTAAGTTTTTCTTTTAAATGAGAAAATTATTTTTTTGCCACAACTTCAACCATAATGATCAAGGAAAATAATAACTTCCTATATGTGTCTAAATCATGGAAGTTAAATTAAGATTTGTGGGAATTATTAAATAATGATTAATTTTTTTTACTGCCATTTTTTTTCTTTTTTCCGATCCTCGACCAAAAGAAAGTGGAAGGTGTGAATGGTTGGTTGGTTGGATTTTACGGCACGTCAACCCTTGTTTGGTTATTTTAAATGTTTTGTTTTATTCAATCTGGATGGGTACTAAAAACTTTTTTTAAACTCAATTTTTTTAAACGCAATTTTAAAACTATTTTTCTATCTGACCCATAGATGAGACTCTAACTCCGAGTCCGAGTGGAACTGGGATTAATGGCGATGAAAGTGTACTCCACACTCCATAGAGCTCCAGAATTGCCATTAGATGCACTTTAAGAAAGTGGAATATCCAGCCAACTCAGAATCTCCAATCTGGCAAGCGAGCGAATTCGGCCGATAAGCAACACCAGATAATCAGAATTTACAATTTTTCATTTCGTCTCGAACAATTTGGACGGTCGCATTTTTAACCAGAGGGTGTTTACAAGATGATAATGGTCGTGCAATTAAGGAACACGAGTATTAATGTATAGATGATTTATTTTAGCTTTTCATTGCCTTTTCTTTTCTCAATAGAGTAGCGAAACTAGATCCACCCAGCCTGGTCTGCGAGCCAATGGACTTTTCTTGGTTCATAGACTGATTTTGTTGGGCACGTGACTGTCATATACAATCGGCATTTACTTAAACCTATCTCAGCACTTTACATTAAAGAAGACATCTGCTCAATAAAGATTTATTCTGTCTTCGCCCAACACGAGTGGACGAGACAGCGAAACTGTCTTTAATAATATTAACAGGTTCAATAAGATACAAAGGAAATTGCTAGAAGAAAAAAGACAAAAAGACAAAAAGAACAGCGATCAGGAAAAAAAAGAAACCTTTTTTTGTATAAAAGTATAAAAAAACAATCTTTAAAAAACTAGCAAATATATGCACCTTCCGGGTGAAAGTATTTAAGTTTTAATGTACTAAAATATTATATTAAATTAGAAAGGCTAATGAAACTAAATAAGAATGCAGATAAAAAGATTTAAAACACAGGGGCGTATAATCGAAAAATGGAACAACTGAAACTTACTATTCCATCACTCCTGTCTTTCATTGCGAACTTTTCCTAATTTTACTATTTAGTTAAAATATGAAGTAAAGAATAAAATTACTGATATTTATCTGTCTGGGTTCGTTATTCACTTTTCTCATGACTTTTCCTCACGCACAGGCAGCCCCCCCCCATATATATATATATATATATATATATATATATATATATACAGAATATGGTTAATTAACGCTGATGAAGATATCAGAAATCTGAAACACGTGTTGCAAACATAAAATAATAATTAAAATTTTAAAAATATAATCCATTTTGCGGACCTTTTTTTTTGTTCATAAAATATTCATTTTTCTCCCGTTTGACCCATAACAACACTTTATATATATATATATATATATATATATATATATGAAAGTACGCAAACAGTTTGTTTGATATGGCTATGCCGACAATTTTTGGGAGAGTATGTGCTTAATTGAAGTCATACCTAATTTATAACAAAGCGAGAAATCTGGAAAGACCTGCAAATGTAACGGTTAGAATCCCCGATTGTCAGCCAGGCAGTTAGGGTTCGAATCACACAAAAAGCGGCTTCAAGTCTATAACTCTGCTGATGAGGCATAATAGGTCGAAATGTACATACAGAGAATGACTTTTTCTCGATTTGTTTAGGCCTTACATTTGAACAGATATATTCGCCTAATTCATTAATTATCAACTAATTAATTTTCAAATTAGGTATGACTTCAATTAAGCACATATTCTAATATATATATATATATATATATATATACAGAGAGAGAGAGAGAGAGAGAGAGAGAGAGAGAGAGAGAGAGAGAGAGAGAGAGAGAGGGGAAAGAGAGAGGAAGAGAGAAAGAGTAAAAGGTGAAAAAATCGAAGAAAAAAGAAAGAAAAATAGAAATCAAGAAAGAAAGAAGGTGATGATTTGGTTTTGTTTTGTTTAAAGAAAATAATAGAGGGAGACTGAAAAGGACAGAGTGTAAAAGGAAATAGAGAGATAATAATAATAATAATAATAATAATAATAATGTTGTGATGTCAGTACGGATTTCCATGAATCTTTCTCGTCAACCGTCCCTATCTGTCATCGCTCTCGACAGGTCCTCTTCACGGTATCCAAAATCCGCACAGAGCTGATTGATGTAGGTCTTTATTGGTCGACCGACACTAGTGTGCCATGCGTAGGTGACCACAAGAGAACGTAACTTATGAGTTCGTCCTTGTTTCTTCAACAGCATACAGCAAGTCTTGTTCGTCTCACTCGGATGGTAGCCAGATTGATCAATCTGATCTCTCTGATAGGATAAAGCGAGAATCATTCCAAGCTGTAGCCGTGTCAGTGCTACTGTACAGTTGCACCACTTGGTAGCCAAACGCACCATAACATTTTAGAATTAGGCCAGCTCCGATAGCAAATCAAAAACATCCCGGGCCGAATCTGGACCCGCAACATTTTGGAATCCAAAGTTTTAATTATTGCGATTGTTTTTAGCAATTTTTACGTGATCTATGGCGACGAATATTTTTCTGGTGATAATTTTTATAACTTGAAAATAAAGTTAGGAAAAATCTCATATTTTAAAAAACTTTTACATGTTAACTTTGAACCACATATCTTTGAGGCGTAACACAGATTCTCTAAGATACGTGGTTCAAAGTTGAATGACCTGAAAAAATGTAAATGTCTTTAAATAAAATAATTGGTGCATTATATCTTTTATTCATTGATATTTAACGAAACACTTGGAAAAAAGCTAGATGGGAGTTACATAAGTGACCTGCGCACTGTCTTGAACAGATCTTGGAAGAAAGCAACTGTACGGCCACTTTCCTCTTATCATACAAACCATCAGAGTAAGATGAATAACATGCGCTGGACACTGCTGTGGAATCAAAGACGAACACATAAGTGATGTTCTCCTGTGGACGCCTTCACATAGACACACCAGTAAAAAAATCTACATCAATAAGCTCGATATGGACTCTGTATGTTGCGTAGAGAACCTTGCGGGGGCGATGATGGATAAGAGTGGTTGGTAAGATTGAGTCATGGATAACCTTGTTGCCATCATAAACTGATGATGATGATGATGATGATGATGATGATCAGATTAAAGTAGTGTCCGCCACACTTTCGTGGGGCTAATGCCTATTTATTTTAGTCTCCACGACTAGTGTTGTGAATTTTTTTATATGAGCATGGCCAAATAAAACTAAACTAATTCAACGAAACAAGCCTTTAGAAGCAAACGAGGCAAATTAGCAAACTATTACTAGTATGTTCGCTTCTCACCGGGTGACGCATGTTGTTGTTGTTGTTACATTTCAAAACTGATTCGTATCCCTGTGGTGGTCTCAGACTTGTGCCCTAATTGAATTAGTTTCGTCTTTATTGTCTTTTTGCTCAAAAATCAAGATCAGGTGATAGTGAATGTGTATATATATTTGCTTTGCTTTGTAATTAATTGTTTTATTTTGATAGTTTCAGCTGATAATAAATACATACATACCCACAATTAAGATATATTGATCGATCGATTCATATATATATATATATTATATATATATATATATAATATATATAACGGATTGACTATGATAGATAGATAATAAGGAGACTGAAATAAAATATATAATATATATATATATATATATATATATATATATATATATATATATAATGAGATGACTGAATGATAGACAAATAGATATATAGACAGACAGATAAATACAGATGATATACAGATAGATATATAGACAGACAGACATATAGATAGATAGATAGATAACGAACAGATTGCGCAGATAAAATTTCTCAGTGAAGACGGACACAGCACTCGAGAAATCACTCCCCAATATCATGTCTTGTAAGTCTCACTCTGGTAGTCTGTGTGATTGGGGGCAAGTGGCCATGCAGCTGCTTTCTTGCAGTTTCCATAATTTGTTTAATTCTTTTGCAGATTCCATCTAGTTTATTCGCAAGGCGCA
>CM042163.1:86422009-86434509 GCA_023376005.1 Doryteuthis pealeii | reverse complement strand
CAGTCGTGTCTAGTTTTGTACTCCCTTTGTGCTAGCTTGCTACATTCGCATTTATTATTATTATTATTATTATTATTATTATTATTATTATTATTATTATTATTATTATCAGTGAGGTTTTCACGCCTGCCGTAGCCAGTGGTTCACTAGAGGCTGAGTGACAGTAAGTCTCCTCAGGTCTCCAGAACTCTTCTGAGTATTCTATCCGATCTAAACAATGCCGTAGTCTGGATGGTCTCGATTCTTCCTCTGATTTCTAATTCGCCCAAATTCTTTTCCAGAGCTTTGGGGATAGTTCCAAGGACACCAATTACAATTGATACGACTCTCACCTTCATGTTACACAATTTTCCCAGTTCTCTGGCAAGGTCCATGTATTTGTTTATCTTTTCACTTTCTCTCACTTTCACTTGGTGGTCCGCCGGAACGGCAAAATCCACAAGATGACCGGTTTTCCTCTAATTATTAATCAATACTAAATCTGGTCTTCTAGCTGGAATTAGGTGATCCGTCAGTATCTCAGAGAATTTCATGTGTCTCATTCTCCAGGAAATATTCAAGCTTGTGCAGATACCATTTAGTTGTCTGGGGAAAATTGAATTTCTGGCACAATTTCCAGTGGATAACTTTTTCCATCCAGTCGTGCTTAGTCTTGTACTCTCTTTGCGTTGGTTTGCTGCATTCGCTTATTGTAGGATTAACTGTTTCGTCTCTGTATCCACACATTCTGCACTTGCTATTCTGCTGCGTCTTATCTCTTTTTGCCTTGATATAGTTTGTTCTCATGTACTGCGATTATAAGAGATTCAGTTTCTCTCTTGAGGCTTCCTCTTCTTAGCCATGTCCATGTCTTCCAGTGTGAAATTATTATTTTCACTCCTTTTGAGTTTTTCACATCAGCGTTAGCTGATGGTATTTCACTGGAGTCTGAGTGACAACAAGTCTCCCCAGGTCTCCAGGACTGTTCTGAGTATTCTAGCCGATTGCAGCAGTGCAGTAGGCTGGATGGTCTCAATTCTTCCTGTGATTTTTAGATCCCCCAGTCTTTTTTCCAAGTTTATTGGGACCGTTCCAAGTGCACCCATTACAATTGGTATCACTTTCACTCTCATATTCCACAGCTTTTTCAATTCTCTGCAAGGTTATTATTATTATTATTATTATTATTATTATTTGACTCCATGAGAGTTCTTCACACCCACCTTAGCAGGTGGTTCACTGGAGGCTGAATGACCGCAAATCTCCTCAGATCTCCAAGACTCATCTGAGATTTATAGCCAATCTTAACAATGTTGTTGTCTAAAAGGTCTGGATTCTTCTTTTGATTTCCTATTCCTCTAGCCTCTTTTCCGAAATCTTGGGGACTGTTCCAAGTTCTCCAACTACAATTGGTATCACTTTCACCCTCATATTGCACAGTTTTTCCAATTCTCTAAGGTTTAGGTATTTGTCTATCGTTTCGTTTTCTTACATCTTTTCGCTTTGATCTGCTGAAACGACAAAATCTGCCAGTTGACAAGTTCTCTTTTTTCTTTTTTCGATACGAGTTATGGACTTCTGTCTGGGATAAGATGATACATCTGTATCTCAAAATCTAAGAGGATTTTATGCGTTTCATATACCATTTTGTCATATAGTCATAATTCATTTTTTTGCATAATTCCCAGTGGATCACCTTCCTAACCCAGTCGTCCCTAGCTTTGTATTCCCGTTGAGCAAGTTGTTGTTGTTATTATTACTATCATTATTATTATTATTATTATTATTATTATTATTGTTGTTGTTGTTGTTGTTGTTGCAATTATTGTTGTTGTGGATGGTTGTCTGTATTACTATTGATATTAGTATCGTTCTTATTATTTGAAATGATCGCGACAGCAAAGTTATTGGTATTTTGCAGATGTTGTTGGCGTTAAAAGAAACTGGTCGACGTTGGAACTGGTGTCTGGTCGAAGTGGAGGGGGGGAGGGGAGGGGAGGAGGAAATGGAGGGGGAGGAAGTGGAAGTGGAGGCGGAGGAGGAAGTGGAGCTGAGTTAAAGATTTGTGAATACAAATCATCTATTAGTTGTTCGTGCGTAGAATTTGGACGGTCTTTCATAAACAGATGTTTTTGAGTCAGAAGAAGAAGAAGAAGAAGAAGAAGAAGAAGAAGAAGAAGAAGAAGAAAAAGGCTAAGAAGAAGAAGAAGAAGAAGAAGAAGAAGAAGAAGAAGGCTAAGAAGAAGAAGAAGAAGAAGAAGAAGAAGAAGAAGAAGAAGAAGAAGAAGAAGAAGAAGAAGAAGAAGAAGAAGAAGAAGAAGAAGAAGAAGAAGAAGAAGAAGAAGAAGAAGAAGAAGAAGAAGAAGAAGAAGAAGAAGAAGAAGAAGAAGAAGAAGAAGAAGAAGAACGGCAACAAGAGATAGCATGTGGAATTGATAGGAGGAAGGAATGAAGGGATGCCGAAGAGGTTGTAATGCCAAAGGAACGAGAATATTTGGGAAATGAAAAAAAAAAGTTGATGAAAGGGAAGGTGAGATTTTATTGATCGAAAGATGACACGAGGAGATACAGTCGAAAGGAGTTGAAATAAATGAGATATAATAATAAAATAATAATAATAATAATAATAATAATAATAATAATAATAATAAGACGGATCACCCTATCCCGGCCAGGAGGCTAGACCTAGTATTGTTTAAAAGAAGAAAAAACCCAAAAAAACAACAACAACAACAAACAGAACTTGTCAATTGGTGGACTTTGCGCTTCTAGCAGACCACAGGGTGAAGCTGAAGGAAAATGATAAAATGGATAAATGCCTGGACCTTGCAAGAGAATTGACAAAGCTGCGGAACCTGAGAGTGAAAGTGACACCAATTGTAGTTGGTGCACTTGGAACGGTCCCAATAAACTTGGAAAAAAGACTGGAGGATCTGGAAGTTAGAGGAAGAATTGAGACCATCCAGACTACTGCACTGCTGCAATCGGCTGGAATACTTAGAAGATTCCTAGAGACCTGGGGAGACTTGTTATCACTCAGCCTTCTGTGTAATACCATCAGCTAACATTGATGTGAAAAACTCAACAGGAGTGAAAATAATAATAATAATTATTATTATTATCGCTTCATCTCAGAAATTTACCTATCACACCGTATATATCTAAATGGCAAAACTCTCCTATAAAACGGATATGAGCTCTCTAGCGGTTGTAACATATATACCTATGTATGTATTTATCAGTTAAATCCTACCTCTTGCCTGCTGGTGTCTGATGGACCAGTAGTTAAGAATGCTGACTGACGAAAAATTGGTCGGATTTCTATCCCGGCCGTAGGTAGCTTGTCAAGTCTAGCCACACTAAGGAGACGTGATACGTTGAAACACTGTGGATGACAATATATATATATATATATATATATATATATAAGATTTTTGGATGTTTGTGTTTTAGAAGCATTGTTGAATAAAGTATATATTATATTATATTTTATATTTTAGCTTGAAGGCAATTACAATACATGTATCGCATAAAATCCGATACTATATAGATTAAACTTGACAAGTTTAATCCCGGCAAAGGATCGCTCGGTGTGTAGAACACCGTACAGACTGTTTCTACTTTATTAAGTCTCATCAGCGATGTATACTAACGATTTCCCTCCGACAGAAATCGAAACTGGGACCTAAGCAGACATAGTCAGAGACCATATTGCGTCGGCCACGGTACACAGCGAACAAACCTTGTCAATGATACTTACACGCCTCTACCATAATAGGTATGGGACGTTGAGTAAATAATAACAACAAACCAGGCCTTACGCTCTTCGGCGAAGTGAATAAGATTTTTGGATGTTTGTTTTTTAGAAGCATTGTTGAATAAAGTATATATTATATTGATAAACTTAATATGAGACTTAATAAAGTTGAAACAGTCGTTACGATGTTCTGCACACCGAGTGATCCTCTGCCGGGATTACACTTGTCAAGTTTATTTTCTATATAGTATCGAATTTTATGCGATACATGCATTGTAATTGTCTTCAAGATATATATATATATATATATATATATATATATATATATATATATATATATATATATATTATTATTATCATTATTATAATGGAGATTCAGCATCCAAATATGTTGGATGTTTTGAATGAGTTGATGAATGTGTAGAAAAGTTTTATAACCGTTCATTGATTAGCACCCAACATCTTTTTTTACAACAAACATTTTTTTCCTTCTGTTGTATATTCTACAAACGAAAATAGGAAATTCAGGTTAAATTAAACAAAAAAAAAAGACGAAAAAAATGACAAAGGACTTTTTCCCAGGTAAAAGCGAACAAAGAAGTTAAAAAACGGAAGAGAAGGTTTCCGGTCAAGGAACCAAGGAGAAGATAAAGAAATATATAACAAATGTCCGTTATCAGATCAAAAGATAAAGATGCAGAGGCGTATCTATCAATATAGAGGCGAGAAGATTCGAGCCGACACACAGAGACGCCAGCCAGCAGCCAAACAGGACACTTCACATCTCCCGTCAGCAAATGTTTGGGCACTTTGTAAGCTCTGCGCCTTCACCACCCACACACCGAAGAAAATAAAGAAGGGTCCTATTTTTGTATATACGTATCTGTTGTTTATTGAAGTCCAGTAGTCGGTAGTAGCTGACTACTACATACTTCGCTACGTGACCATATATACCCGCAACGACTACTTACACGATTTAGAGTAGCGGAGAAGGCCGCTACGTAACACTTCACTTGTTTCATATTGTTCTGAAGAAGGTTTCTTTGTAAACCGAAATGTTCGAGCATCGACACTACCACCATTAATGAATTTCCATCCAGTGTAACATCCCATGTTTGTCCACATTTCTCCACATAGTGTCGGATTAATTTCCTCATGTTACTCCCATATGTGTGCGTGTGTGGAGGGGTGTAATATGTGAACATCGTTAGTGTGCCTTAAATAGAGGAGGACCTTACGTAATTTTAAGAATAATCTGCAAATTTCACCATTCTCATTTTGTCTTCAAGAGTATTGGAATGGCAGCTTTTAATACGTCACAGGAAACGAAAAGGCACGCCATGTTCGTGCCATTATCGGTGAATGTTAGGAATTTACTGAATGCCAAGACTAGCAGACACTCTGTGCGCGGTCATCAGTTGACCATCATCAAACCATGACACCAGCAGATCAGTGTGACAGGTCAAACATGTGACCCAGGGGTGGGAGAAGCCATACGTGTTCATGCATGACTGTTCCCGTCTACGTGAACCAAGACCGAGAATTGTCAAGCTCATATGACAACATTCGAGTTTTTAGTTCCCTTGATTTTAAACCCTTAGACCACGGGTCTGGTGAGGGTCTGTTTTATATCCTCTCAGCATCTCGGGCATATAATGAAAAGAGAGAGAGGGAGAGAGAGAGAAAGGGGGGAGTAGTAGTAGAGATGGTATAATAGATGATGGCTCTTACTTGTTTACTCTCGACTTCTTCGCCTAACTCGGTGCCGCCATGTTCTTCCGTCAATCTAGTGAGCTTTCTGTTAAGGGCTGGTTTTATTTCGGGGATATGCTGATCCTCGGATAGAGCGTTCGAGTTCACCCGCTCTGAAATCTGCGTCGCATCTGAAACTAATTCTAACGCGTCTGTAATGGTGCATTTTCCAAGTGGTCAAGTAAAAAGTTTACTACCGTCAATAATCAGCGAATAACTTATTGAGCCTGACTCAAATATTCTAATTACAGGTACGCACATAAATCATGAACTGATTATGAATTATGGAACAGGCCGAGGGGGTGATCAACCCGTCAGTCCTCATCGGGGACTTCATGGCCAATAAAAACAATATAACTTAACCAACAGACAAATCTTACTTTATATGCAGATCAGACATTTGAATGAAGTTAGAATATCTTGTTTGATTTATTAATTAATTGTTCGCCTCTGACCGACAGCCTCCGACAGCCATAAGGCTAAGGAGCTTGGTCTGATATGAACTGTTTGATATTGAACCGGTCTGTCACTTGTCTAGTCTGTATCCATACTCCTTGGGTGGAGTTTGTGAAGGCATCAGATAAGACCATAGAAAAATTGTGAACAGATTACAGATATATATATATATATATATATACATATACATATATATATATATATATATATATATATATATATATATATATGTATATATATATATATATAATATACCAAATTGGTTGGTTAAATCCTCGCGGTGAGAAAAAACCCATCGAAAGTTTGATTATAAAGAATATACTACCAAATATCAACCGGGAGAAAAAAAATTAGGAAAAAAGAAAAGACAAAGAGAATCGTACCAACAAAAAATAATCTATTAGTACAATATTTTGGCCAAAAGAAAAAAGATAACTTCAAGTTTCTTGGTAGTCCAATCATCAGATGAGAAGTTGAGATGTAAAAAACAGTCGTGAAATGGTAAAAATCAAATTTTGTAGCGTTTATATGCAGCGTTTTTCACGCGATGGGAATTGCTAAGCTAAAATTGTTTTTTTAAACTGTGGCTTGTTTAACGTTATGTGACGTGGATTGTATTCACGTGATGTAATGTCATGACGTTAAATTTGTATTTAAAAAACATTATAATCAAACAAACTTGCATAAGATATATATATTCATATAAACCGCCAGGAGACTAAAGCTAATTAGTAAAAAGTGCTCAATACCTAAGTAGAGCAAATAATAAAGATAAATCTAATGAGTCAGACGAACCTACGAAAAGTTTCGCTTAATGCTCTTCATGGCAAGGATCTGACTCAGAGTCAGATCTTAGCCCTGAAGAGCATTAAGCGAAAATTTTAGTAGGTTTGTCTGACTCATTAGATTTATCTTTATATATATATATATATATATATATATATATATATATATATATATATATATACAACATTTAATTTCCTAGTCAGTAGGGATACAGTCAGCATATTCTAAGATCAACCAACAAGGTAGGTTTTGAGGATGGTAGATATATCTATATATATATATATATATATATATATATATATATCAACCTCTCCACACAAGTAGGATGTGACAAAAGGTCAATTTCTTAAGTGGAGTTTAATTGGGTATTTTTTACGATTTTATGGTCCATCCTTTAGTCTTCAATCAAGAGCGCTTGTCCAGAGGAAATCCTCGGTAAAGAATCCTTTGGTTGTTCCTTGGTGCTCCTCAGTATTGCAAGTCCTTTGTTAAGGATTGCAAATGGACGTCGCTCAGTAACAGAGCTTGTGTGGTCAACCAGCCACGCATTCGGGTTGTCGATTGGCTGCGGGTTAAACCATGTGACCTCGCTTAGTCTACAAATTTAAGTGGTGTATGGTAGCACGGTTTATATCACCAAATAATCAAACAGGTTTGAATTAAGTTTTACTTTTCCTCCACAGGTTACTTATACAAAGTTAACGAACCTAGTCCGTCGGATTATTTATCCATTATAAATATCACATATTCCTGTCACGAGAGGAAACTGAACAATTTCCACCTCATATGCCTACGCCGTATTCTACGCATACGCTGGTAGGAGAAAGTGCCCAATACAGACGTGCTGAAACGGGCAAACATGAACAGCATGCCCGCCATTATCTGCGAGAGATGCCTGTGTTGGCTTGGCCACGTCAGGAGAAAGGACAAAAGCCGCATCCCCAAAGTCCTACTGTATGGTGAATTAGTAAAGGGCACCCGACCGTTAGAGAGACCACGCCTGAGCTTTAAAGATGTCTACAAGAGGGACATGAAGGACATGCCACATCGACACCAACACATGGGAGGCTTGTGCAGAAGACCGTGCGACCTGGCGCCTCCTCGTCAAACAAGGAAGGAAAGGGAGTGAAAAAGAGAGGAAAGAAGTCGCCACAGAAAATAGAGCCAAAAGGAAGGAGAGACAACAGTAAATCCAGCAAGCATCCCTGTTTATTTGCAGTAACTGCACCAGAGATTGCCATTCAAAAATTGGTCTGTTCAGCCACTCATGCAGTTGCAGATAAGAAAAAGTGGACACTACACCATCGTATTTAGTAGACGGTAGGATGCCAACATATATATATATATATATATATATATATATATATATATATATATATATATAACATTCTCCTTAAGAGACTTTACCTATACATGAATTAATCAGTAAAATTCTGTTCCGCTAGTAGGTTGGGTTGGTGATAAGAGGCTCTGACCGATGTAGGCTACCTGCTAAGTCTAGTCTCACTGAAGAGACGTGATACATTGAAACATGTACTGCAGCCATACAGTAGCACTGACTCAGCTACTGTGTAGCGGAACTTTCACTTTTTTCTTATCGGTGAGATCAGATTTCCATATAATTGATAATCTATTGCAGCCCATACTTTTCCAGGTCTAGATTATCTTGTCACTACTGAAATTACTCGTTTATTTCAGTAAAAAAAAAATCTTCATTCTCCGTTTTTGTAGACTTTGGTGAGGAAACCATACAATAAAAAAAAAGATGGCCGAAAGCAAAATTGAATTTAAAGATGGCGGATTAAAAAAGATACCGAAAAGATGTCACCACACCGAATTACTAGATGGTCTTCCTCAAGCTGAAAATTATTTTTCTTGAATATTATTTGGTTTCATTTTCTATTTGAATTCATGTACGCATTACTTTTTGGACGTATACACACACACACACACACACATACACACACGCAGACACACATACGCACATACATACATACACTCACATACACAAACACACACGTATACACAAACGCACACACATACATACACACAGAAACAAACACACACACACGGACACAAACACACACATACACACATATATTTATTATAATGTACAAAACATTTAAGGTGAAATTATTACCATTGGTTTCCATGCAGCATGTTAGCCACTTTTCATCAAATGTTAAGAAATGCAGGAAATGTCATTATTGGAGTTACTCGTTCATTTCATTAAAATATCTCCACACTATATTTTTGCAGACTATATATATATTTATATCATTTGTATCATTTGGTAACCTGATGACTGCTACACAGCAAGAAACCTATGGTATCAAAATTGTTCCAATGCAAATAAATATAAACTAAAACGTTTATTTCTCTCTCTCTCTCTTTCTCTCTCTCTCTCTGTCTCTGTCTCTCTCTCTCTCTCTCTCTATATATATATATATATATATATATATATATAAAGAAAAGATTACCTAGCCAAAGTTAAAGAGCCCTGTCTGCCATACTACTTACCCATAGCTGGAGGGAGAGTAGTTTGATGCACACCTTTCACAAGGGTATTAGGGCAATGTGAAATTCAAACAATCTCGGTCAGGATTTGAACTCGGTTCGACTAGACCAATTCTGTGACTCTAACCATTACAACACGGGCCTCCAACACTTTTTGGAAATATACCTCGTGTGTAACGGTTATCGTCGATAGGTGGTTGCCCCTTTAAACTCGAAAGTCTTCATTCTTTTTTTCTTTTTTTAAAATTCAAGACTGCCTTTAAAATCAATATCGTCCTGGGTATGACGTTAAAAGGCATCTAATAGTAAAGGTCCAGTTCTTGAGGTCTGCGGGTTGTGGAGTTCTTAATCGCAATTACTCCCAGGTCGACTTGAACCCGTAGGGGTAGTACCTGATAGCGTCCCATAATCAGTTTAAATAGAAAATGTGTTTAAAAATGAGTAATAAAAACATTCAGTACCGATCAAGACTACAAAAAAATTCACATTGGATATCCAATCGTGGTGTAACGGTTAGCAAGCTAGTCCCGGGGATCCATTACCTCTAAATAGTAAGTTCAATCCAAACGTTTCGACATGAAATAACCCAGAAAGTGTTGGCATGCCGTAAAATCCAACCAAAAAGCAACCAATCAAGAGAGATTCTGAATAAAAAGTGTATAATAAGCGGTTATAAAAGCTGTAAATGTTAGGTGATTCGTACAAAAAGCGGGAAAATAAATAAGAAATGAAAAGGAGAGAGAAAGAAAGAAAAGAAGAACAGAGACAGACAGACAGACAGACAGACAGTGAGAAAAGAAGAGACGGAAAGAAAGGAAAGAGAAAGAGAGAAAAGAAAAAGAGAGACAAAAAAAGAAATGAAAAAGAGAAAAAAGAAAAAAGAAAGAAAGAAAAGAAGAGGAAAGAGAGAGAGAAAAAAAAGATAAGGAGAGACAAAGAAAGAAAGAAAGAAAGAAAGAAAGAAAGAAGAGGAACTATAAAGAAAAGAGATGAGAAGATAGAAAAATAGCAGAGAAAAGGATAGATAAAGAAAGAAAGAAACGATAGGAAAAGAAAGAAAGAAAAAGAAAGAAGAGGAACTATTAAGAAAGGGAAAGACGAGAAAGAGAAAGAAAGAAAAGAAAAGGAGAGAAGAAAAGAAAGAAAGAAAGAAAGAAAGAAATGAGAAGTAGGAGAACGAAATGAATAAAGAAAGAAAGAAAGAAAGAAAGAAAAAGAAGAGGAACTATTAAGAAAGGGAAAGAAGAGAAGAAAGAAAGAAAGAAAGAAAGAAAGAAAAGAAAAGGAGAGAGAAAGAAAGAAAGAAAGAAAGAGAAAGAAAGAAGAAGAAATGAGAAGTGGTGAATGAAATAAAGAAAAGAGAAGAAATAAGAGGGATTATTAAGAAAAGGAAAGAAGAGAAGAGAAGAGAAGAAAGAAAGAAACAAAAAAAGAAAGAAAGAAAGAAAGAAAAGAAAAAAACGATTAAGCTAAATAAAAAATGCAAAACGATTGAAATACAAACCAAATAAAACAATAAAAAAAGGGGGGAAATAAGATAAAAATCGAAAAATTATTCCCGTTTCTCTTTTGTCGACCAAAACACTCAACAATGGCCGATTGGGGAGTGCAGCCATTTTGGTAGAGACCCGCGTCGATTAATACTGTTGCTAAATCAAATCAAAAAAGCCCCCTCCCCAATATTTACCCGATAAACGTGTGAATGGACCCTAAACACTCCGGTAAACACGATCATATATTGAGTGGGCCTTTAATACTATTAGTGGCGGTCATTTGCCGACGAAAAGCGAGCCTCGTTTTGAATCTCGGGATAATGTTGCACTGCCAACTTCGGCGCGCTTAAGAGAGACAGATTTTTCAATATGGAAGCAGAAAAAGATCAGAAAGGAGAAAGATAAGGGAGGGGGGGAGAATAGAAAATAGAAAACACCACACACCCAGGCACCTATCTACCCAACAAAAAATAAAATAAAATGAAAAAAAACCCCAAAAAAACAAAACAAAAAGCGAAAACGAGGGTGTTTACTTTAGCCGCCAACACTAGATGCCGCTGCCCTCGCTACCGTTATGTTGTGCGTCCCGACATCTTGATTGAATTAAATGCCTACCAGGGGGCGCTATCAGTAGCGTGTATTAGCGAAGGGGAAGCCACGCATAAAAGAACACAAAAACGCTATCAGTTGGTCATTGGAGCGAGGCGTTGAAATACTTGGAGCGTTATGGTAGTTACCGAGTCTGTCGCTTGGTGGCGCTAGTAACTCTGTGAATGACGGGGGGCGGGGCGGGAATTGATCGCAAAGCGTTGTAGAGATAAAATCTGCAGAACGAAATGCAAATGTAAGATTTGATTGAAACAGAAGAGCTGTAGAGATTTGGCGGGAAGGCTTTGCGTGAGGAAATGGTAAACAAACAAGCAGACTAGTGAAAATAAGTTGGTTGTTTGGTTGGTTGGATTTTTCGGCATGTCAACCCTTCTTGGCTTATTTTATGCGGATGACGTTTTGTTTTATTCATTCTTGATGGGTTTTCAATTTTTAAAAATCAGTTTCTTTTAAATACATTTTTAAACTATTTCTCTGAATGTTTGAGATGAGGCTTGATGATTAGTATTATCTGCGTTATTTGGACTATTGTCTTCATCTTCATTGTTACTTGTACAACGTTTCGGCCGATATGCCCTCCGGCCTTCTTCAGGTATTTCTTGTCGGACTTAGGAACCTTCTCGGACTAGGGAACCTTCTTTTCGGACTCGGGAGTCTTCTTTTCGAAATCGGGAACTTTCTTGTCGTAATCGGGAGCCATCACCGAATTTCGAACTTAACCCTTTATTTAGTCCTCGGGGGTATCCTGTTCTCATTCCGCTAACCATAGCTGCGGTAGGAGTTGTGTTAATTATTTTTCAATGTTATTGCCTCTACTCGGGATTGAACCCGGAATCCAGAGATAACTGTCACTTAGAACTGTCTTAACCTAACTACCTTATCCACTAGGCCATGTGTCCAATTGGACTTATGGCCTAGTGGTTCCCGAGTCCAAGAAAGTTCCCGAGTCCGAGAAGGTTCCCGAATCCGACAATAAATACATGAAGAAGGCCGGAGGGCATATCGGCCGAAACGTTGTACAAATAACAATGAAGATGGGGACAATAGTCCGAATAATGCAGATAATACTAAACATTTTATACCTCATTTTTTCTCAATTTAACCCATAGACGGGACCCTAACAGATACTGCCACTCTGTCAGAGTGGACCT
>CM042163.1:86399509-86417009 GCA_023376005.1 Doryteuthis pealeii | reverse complement strand
TTCATTTTTTAAATCCCAACCCCCACACACACAAACTCCTTCTCTTCTCTTAATATAAAAATTTCTTTTCATGACATCTCTCCCCTACCTCTTACCAATACACACACACACACACACAACCTTGAGTTTTACTTCCGCTGTCGTATATCGCAACAGAAAAAATTTATACACACACACAACAACCACATACCTAAAAAAATGCACAATGTTTCCTTTCAATACACACACTTACAGCGCCACATACCCACGCCATAAAATAGAATATTTGATGTCATATTTCAAAACCGTCTCCTTTTTCAAACTTCAAAAATTTTTTAAACAGACTGAATGACAAGGATTACCACTCGCTTTTCTCATTATTCTGTGATAAATAATTTCTTATCTTATGCCCTGAAGATGATCTAATTAATAGATCAAAACACTGCAGCGTCGGCCAATAAACTCACCACTTAACCCATTTAAACCTGTGTTTTTTCATTTTCTTGATATACTATTATATATATATATATATATATATATATATATATATATTAATCGTACTCGATTAATTTAAAATACCCTATCTATCGATGAAACTCGAGTAGGTTATTCATTTATATATATATATATATATATATATATATAATATATATAGATAGATAGATAATCCTTCACATTTAGTCCTGTATAGACGAATAACGTCTCTTCAGTTCGGCTAGACATAGCAGGCTATATCCAGCTGGAATCGAAACTCTACTGATTTTTCATCTGAGTCTCTAACCACCAGGCTACCAGCACCCAATAGTACAATAGCAGAAGAGATTTTTACTGGTGATTATATACATATGTACATAAGTAAAAGTTTCTGGGAGAGCTCGATCCGTTTTTAAGGAGAGCCTTGCAATTTAATCGTAATCGTAATCGATATATATATATATATATATATATATATATGTTTTTCCCTTAAGATAGAGACAGTAATACGAAACATTGGTAATCTCAGAATTAGAGAAAGTTATTAATAGCCAAATTAGGTCCCTAGTATACAACGGTAATAGTGCATAGTATGTACATTTATTATACATATATCAAATGAATAATACATAAATATATAAATAGATGAAAATAATAAATTGAAATTGAATGAACGGCTAAATGTCCATCACAGCTTTGCGCGTGGTTTTAAAAAAAGAACACACGAGACGCGTGTTTATAACATAAAAAAAATAACGAAAAAAAAAAAACGCGTCCACTTCCGAAAATCGTCTCTAAAGATAAAGTTTTACTTTTGAAATCGATAAGACAAAAATAACATCTTTTTGTTTTTATTTTTTACTTGCATTATAATTGCTTTCAAATTAATGCATTATAATATATATATATATATATATATATATATATATATATATATATATTTGGGAGAATATGTGTTTTAAATGAAGTCTAACCTAATTTATGAAAGTTAATTAATTAATAATTAATTAATTAGGCGGGATTACCTATTTAAATGTAAGGCTAAACAAATCGAGAAAAATCAATCTCTGTATGTACATTTCGGCCTATTAGGCCTCATCAGCAGAGCTATAGATACAAAGACCGCCCCGTGTGCGATTCGAAACCTGATTGTCAAGCTGACTGTCAAGCGTCTTCCCACCACACCAAACGGACTTAGCAGATTTCTTCGTTTTGTTAAGGAGTAGGTATTTATATTCCTCTTAAGTGACCTCTACACGAACTTACGAGAAGTAAACAAAGTGACCTCTACACGAACTTACGAGAAGTAAACAATATATATATATATATATATATATATATGTGTGTGTGTGTGTGTGTGTGTGTGTGTGTGTGTGCGCGCGTGTGTGTGCAGCGCGCAGGATGGACTGGTTCATAGCCTATAATAGACGACGTAGTAGTGATAGAGACGTGTAATTATATTCGGACAAAATCACTGCGTTTGACTAACACATTTGACCCTGTCTGTGAATTGTTTTAATTCTTGGTTCTATGTAATAAGTATCTGTTAGAACCAGATAAAAGTGCTTAATAAAATATATCTCGAGCACACTATTTCTCTGTGTATCTTTTACCACCTCAATGATACAAGAGTATACTTAATTTCTTAACCTGAGCAATCATCAGGCAACGCAAAATGTTTTTTTTTAAACATCTTTCATTGCCTGATGATTGCCCAGATTTAAAAAAATAAGCACACACAGCAAAAAAAATAAAAACAAACCAACAAATATCAAGCAATCAAATATCAAAGATCCCCAAATATATATATATCGATGCGTAGATTAAAAGGGTGTCAAATAAATTGCTTTTTGCTGAGAATTGACGGAGATATGGGGCTTCGAAAATCCCCCGAAAATGCTTTTTTTCTGTCATTAGTCTACCTATTTTCGTGAAAATTTAAAGTTGTCGATTTTATTGGCTTCTCTGATAGATTTCGATGTTTAGAATTCATTGATGCCATAGAAAGCGCTAAATTCGAAGAATTGGCGGTGATATGAGCCCTTAAATCCCTCCCACTTATAGTGCCAGAAAATCACCAATTCCATGAAAATTATAGGTGTTGATTTTCTTGGCTTTTCTGATAGATTTCGATGCGTAGATTGTAGACTTTTCTTTTGAAACTTGCACGCACTTGTATGTTTTTAAGCATTTCTATCTAATGCAAATAGTTTTTAGGGTTTCAAGTGATCATTTCTACTTGACGATACTCGTCTCTTTTCACACATCACATGGGTTAATCTTATTATAATGGAGATTATGCGTCTGTCTGATACCAACATAACAATTCTCAATAGTTATTAAAACATCCTTATTTAATCTTAATTAGCATCTTATGCCTTATAAAGTCAAGTAACAAATAATAATTATCTATATATCAATACGCTTGTTCCTTAATCTTCCGACCATTATCATCTTGCAATACCCTCTGGTTAAAACAATGTCAAGTAACTATGTGTAAGAACAAATTAAAATAAGATTTTACTATTCAACAGAAAGGTTTATAATTTCAACAAAAAGAAAGGTTATTTCCTAGTTGAGTAACATGAGTGACCCAGAAAAAACAGAACCCAAAGTATTTATTTATTTTTCCATTAAACTAACCCTAAACCTCAACCCTAACCCTAACCCTAACCCTAACCTCAACCCTAACCTTAACCCTTCTTGGAATTAAACTTTTAAAAAAATACAAATTAAAATTAACAGTTTTATTACAAAATTTGTGGGTTCTGTTTTTCTGGGTCACCATGTAATATTATGTTACTCAACTAGGGGGACGGTTAGGGTTAAGGTTTAGGGTTAGAGTTAGGGTTAGTTTAATGGGAAATAAATAATTTGAGTTCTGTTTTTCTGGGTCACCCTGTAATATTATGTTACTCAACTAGTGTATTAGGTTGGGGTTTAGGGTAAAGGTTTAGGATTAGGGTTAGGGTTAGGTTAGGGTTAGGGTTAGGGTTAGGGTTTAGGTTTAGGGTTAGTTTCATGGGAAAATAAATAATTTGCGTTCTGTTTTTTTTTCTGGGTCACCCTGTAATATCATGTTACTCAACTAAGAAATAACAAAATAAATTTTTGATGGTAGAATATTTTCAAGAAAATCATTGATAACTGTCAATTTCTCACCTATGCGATATTCAAACTAAATAAATTATTTGTAATTTTATTATTTCGTATATGCTGTTATGGTGCTTAATGGAAAGGGTCAAACACCCAGAACCTGGTGAGAAGGGTAATTTAGTCTGTGGGGCAGGATGAGAAGCCTGGTTTTCTTTATATATATATATGGGCGGGGGGGCAGCATTTTTTCATTTATGCATGTTGAATTAAACAACAGACACATCTCCTGTTTAACAATTTTATTTGTGATCTTTTCAAGTTTTCTGGACAAAATTTCAATATTTGGGTGGAATTCGTGGATTCGTCCACCAAAGTTTAAAGTTTGGTGGACTAATCCACGAATTCCACCCAAACATTAAAAAAAGTTGGCCAGAAAACTCGAAAAGATCAAAATAAAATTGTTTAACAGGAGATGTGTCTGTTGTTTAATTCAACATGCATATATATATATATATATATTCTCCCAAATATATATATATTATATATATATATATATATATAAGATTTTTGGATGTTTGTTTTTTTATAGAAGCAAGTTGAATAAATTATTATTTATATTTCTGCTTGAAGGCAATTATAAATGCATGTATCGAATAAGATTCGATAATTATAGAAAATAATCTTGACAAGTAAATCCCGCAAAGGATGGCTCGCTATGTAGAACACCGTACAGACTGTTTCGACTTTATTAAGTCTCTTCAGCGATGTATACTAACGACTCCCCTAGTCTGTACGGTGTTCTACATAGCGAGCCATCCTTTGCGGGATTTACTTGTCAAGATTATTTTCTATAATTATCGAATCTTATTCGATACATGCATTTATAATTGCCTTCAAGCAGATATATATATATATATATATATATATATATATATATATATATATATATATATATAACCTGTATGTTTAGTAAATTGAAACACATATTCATGGTGTTGCAATTCTATTTTCTGTCCGTATAGATTTCAGAAACATCCCATGGTTTGTAAATAATTCTTTAAAGTTGACTTGGAATATTTGCAGAGTTTAGAAGAACGGATAAATCAGACTGTCCAAATCGTCCAAGATGAAATGCAAAAATGTATATGCGGATTATTCACCAGATTCTTATTTCCTATGAGTGTCGTCACCTCAGCTAAATAATGGATCATTCCATTTTTATTATATATATTTACCAACCCCTCCGTACGAGCAGGATGCGACACAAGGTCAATTTCTTAAGCGGAGTTCAACAAGTTTGAATTCAGAGTTTTCCTTCTCCTACACCGGTTACCTAACCAAGGTTAAAGAGCCCAATCAGCACTACTATTTACCCATAGCTGGAGGGAGAGTAGAATTCATACCTTTCCCAAGGGTATTAGCGCTAAGTGAAATGCAATTACCACGTCTAGGATTTGAACTCGGGGCGACGAGTCCATTTCCCATGACTTTAACCATTACACCACGCGCTTCCTTTTTTATTATAACGAAAGAAAGGGAAGAAAAATGGCACAGAAAAGATATAATAAGAAAGAAAGAAAGAAAGAAAGAAAGAAAAGAAAGCGAGTAGGGAAAATAAATAGAGAGGGGATGAGCACGCGGAAGTCATAACGTTAATTTGTTTCAAACATGAAAAGAATGAAATAAATAAAGATAGTGAAAGTGAGTTAAATCAAGATTATTATACTTTTTACACATTGAACTTAACTAAACATATCACATGTTGTAATAATCAAATTATCAAACCGTGGTATATCCACAATAGTAAATATTCGCAATACAAATATTTTATAGTCACATGGTGTCAAATATTCCTCACGAATAGTTTTAGCAGATTATGTCTATTAAACTAAATTGTGAATTTATAAAAAAAAAGACACACGAAAAATGAAAACGAATTTTAAAGATGGCGGCTGAGGAATATCAAAATCACAGGCTTGAGGCGAAAAAGTACGTTTCCTTTTTTACCCAAAGCAATTAGAATTAAAAAAAAAATAGATAAATAAATAAGAGCTAAATCTAGGCAGTTATAGAAAAATAAATTAGAATCTCCGGTTGGCAAAGGAAAGAACCCGTAAAATAACAGAAAAACCCACCGAGGAGAACTAATAGAAAATTGTCGAAAATGTACAGGAAATGAAAATAGGCCAACACGCCGCCATTTTCCCTGCGCATGCGCGTCAAGAGTTCTTTACTTTTTGATTTATTTTTTCGTTTCTTTTTTTTTTTTACGAAGCTGTTCCTCTTTATTAATCTTTTCTGTTTTGATAAATTTTCATATCAGTCTTTTTTTTCTTTCTGGAAGGAGGGACTTTATTAGGGCCTCAAATCTGAGTACGAAATAAAAACATCTCCTGTGCCCTTTTCAACAACACCCCCTAATACCACTGTTCTCTAAAATGGAGACAAAATACACCTTAGATATTATCTATTAATTTTACTTTCATTTTTTTCTACTGATCTCTAACTCTCTCTCTCTCTCTCTCTCTCTCTCTCTATCTCTATCTCTCTCTCTCATTCTCTCATTCTCCCCCTCTCATACTCTCATTCTCTCTCTCTCTCTCTCTCTCTTTCATGCTCTCTCTCTCTCTCATTCTCTGTCTCTCATTCTCTGTCTCTGTGTCTCTGTGTCTGTCTGTCTGTCTGTAGTTAGTGTATAGCATTTTTCTCTTTCTCATATGTTGTTCTATACTGTTTATCTAAACCAGTGGAGCAATCGACTGAGAGGAGCTTTCAACCTATAACACGTGGTCTTCTTCCGGATCTAGGAAAAACCGTGGAATATATAAACACAATTAATTCAAGCTGTCTATACCAAATTGAGCCTGTTGAACGCAGCCTCTCTCGCTTCCCACTCCTCTTCTCTCCTCTCCTCTTCCTCTCTCTCTCTCTCTGCCCCCTCTCTCTCTCTGTCTCTCTCTAATATATCTATATCTATCTATTTGTCTATCTATTTATTTTTCTTAGTACTTTTCTCTTTTTACGTCTACCTTCTGTATATCTATTTATACCCGCAACAATCAAACACACACACACACACACACACACACACACACACACACGCATATATATATATATATATATATATATATATATATATATAGATAGATAGATAGATAGATAAAAGGATATGAAAACAACACAATATGCTGTTAAAGAGAAAATACTTTATATCATATTAATAGCTGAAATCTTTTCACTTTAACAGCATTGTGTGTTGTTTTCATATCCTTTTATCTATACCATACCGTCGGATTCATTTCCTTTCTTTTTTTATATTATAATATTATATATATATATATATATATATATATATATATGTGTGTGTGTGTGTGTGTGTGTGTGTGTGCGTGTGCGCATGTTTTTGCATGTGTGTGTGTGTGTGTGTGTGTGTGCGTTTGTGTGTGTGCGTGTGTGTGTGTTATGGAGAAATGAAAAAACGTTTCAATTACGGATGTAGAGCTATATTTATTTACTGAGAAATTAACACACATTACTTAGGCAACCAATCAAGGAGAAGGAAAATATATATATATATATATATATATATATATATATATATATATATTAGTCCCCTCGTGCTACGAAGCAAATAGTAGGGCAGACTGGGTTCCTTAACCTTCGTATGACAATTGGCTTGGAGAAGAAAAAAATGGTTGTATTTCCTATAGCACTAATACCTTTAAGAGAGGTATAATCCAACTGTTCTCCCTCCAGCTATGGGTATATCGTAGGGCAGACTGGGCTCTTTTATCTTGGGATGATAACCGAAAGGAAAACTCTGAATTCAAACCTGTTAAAATTAAAACTTGACCTTGTGTCGTGAAGAAGGGGTTGGGTAGATACATACTTGAATATTGTCTATATTATGATAAGGAATATTTACTGTATAATGTTCGATCGATAGTGTGAAAATAATAATAATCATTGCTACACAAAACAATGCCATAACAACAAATTTTATCAAAGCAAAAATTGATAAGACACAACAACAACGGTAAATGTAGACTGTGCGGTGACAGAGATGAAACTGTAAATCATTTATTAAGTGAATATATCATATGGAATATGAAAGTGAAGGTGATACCAATTGTAGTTGGTGCACTTGGAACGGTTCCAAAAGGATTGGAAAAGTGTTTGGAAAGTTTGGAAATCAGAGGAAGGATTGATACCATTCAGAACACTGCACTGCTGCAATCTGCCAAAATACTCAGAAGAGTCCTGGAGACCTGAGGAGACTTGCTGTCACTCAGACACCAGTGAAAGACCATCAGCTAAAACTCAAAAAGAAGTAATAATAATAATAATAATAATAATATGAACATATGAACTTATGGACAAATCAGTAAGCATTAATCCACGCTTCTCCATTCAGTATTTATATAATATTGTATTGAGTTGAGACAAGAAAGAAGGAAACCGCCATTACCACCCCACGACCGCTATTGAAAGTTAAATCTTTGCTATGACGGGGGAAGTGATATTTTAATTCCTTCTGTCGCTGGTGTGATAAGAGGCAAAGCTACGTCTATTAAATAAATTCGCGCCAAGTTGTTGTCAGGCCGAAGGTCGAAAGGTCAATATAATTCATGATCGTTTCTAGTGGTCGACTCATTGGCACTATCAGAGATTCAAAAGACTTTTACTTCTGATGTGTGCTGGATGGCCGGACAGAACCTCCCTAAGACCCCCCTTCCCCTCTATGTCAGCGGGGCGGAAACCAGATTAATTGCGACTTGGAACAAAAGCGCAACCACCACCACCGAAAGCACAACTACCACCACCACACCACCACCACCACCACCAAAGTCATTAGCACCACCAAAACCGCTACCAACACACCAAATGTTGTACAACCGTATATACCCCTCTAACATTTTCGAGTATATAAGAGAGAAAGAGAGAGATTGAGAGTTAGATGAGAGTGAGATTGAGAATTGAGATTGAGAGATTGAGAGAGTGGGGTTGAGAGATTGGGAGATTGGGATTGAGAGATTGGGAGAGTGGGATTGAGAGAGTGGGATTGAAATTGAGAGATTGAGTTTGAGAGTTAGATTGAGATATTGAGAGTTAGATGAGAGATTGAGATTTAGAGATTGAGAGATTGATGAGAGATTGAGATTGAGAGATGAGAGAGTTAGATTGAAGAGATTGAGAGATTGAGATTGAGAGATTGGGAGAGTTAGATTGAGAGATTGAGATTGAGAGTTATTGAGAGAGTGGGATTGAAATTGAGAGATCGAGTTGAGAGTTAGATTGAGATATTGAAAGAGTTAGATTGAGAGATTGAGATTGAGAGATTGAGATTGAGAGATTGAGAGTTAAATTGAGAAATTGAGAGAGTTAGATGAGAGATTGAGAGATTGAGATTGAGAGATTGAGATTAGAGATTGAGAGTTAAATTGAGAGATGAGAGTTAGATTCAAGATTGAAAGATTGAGATTGAGAGAGTGAGATTGGAGATTGAGAGAGATTGAGATTGAGAGAGTTATATTGAGAGATTGAGAGAATTAGATTAGATTAGAAATAATAGATCTTACTGCTTCCTCTGCTGGTTACTGCTTATTGGTTGCTTATTGCCTCTTCATCTTGCTGCTTTTACTTCGGACACCATTTTCTTTGGGCTGACTTCTATTTAAGGGCTGATTTTCCACTTCTTCATCAATTATCGCGTATATAAGAGAGAGAGAGAGAGAGAGAGAGAGAGAGAGAGAGAGAGAGAGAGAGAGAGAGAGAGATGATTAGCCCATGATTGATTCCGCCGCGGTGAGAAGGACCCCGAAGCTGAGAAAACGTCTACTCTCTCTGAAACTGAAGACGTTTCTATAGCCTAACATACGTCTTTTCCTTTAGTGTTCTTCTCAATCTATTAGCCTAACTTCATCCCATTGTTATATACCCCCTTTTTTACTCCAGTGTATATATAATCAGTGGAGAGTTCATCTCGGATACATATTTACCAACCCCTCCGCACGAGAAGGATGTGACACAAGGTCAATTTTTTAAGCGAAGATTAACAAGTTTGAGTTCAGAGTTTTCCTTCTTCTAGACTGGTTACCTAGCCAAGGTTAAAGAGCCCAGTCTGCCCTGCTATTTACCCATAGCTGGAGGGAGAATTGGATTTTTGAGGGTGTTGCAGGATGATAACGGACGGAATATTTAGGAACAAATGTATTAATATATAGATAAATTCTCTGGGACTTTGAGATAAAGACAGATCACCCTATCCCAGCCAGGAAACCACACCTAGTGTTGATTAACAAAAACAAAAAACAAAAATGAGAGAGAACGTGTCCATTGGTGGACTGCGGTTCCAGCAGATCACAGAGTGAAGGAGAAGGAAAATGAAAAGATGGATGAATACTTGGAAGTTGCCAGAAATTGAAAAAGCTGTGGAATATGAGAGTGAAAGTGATGCCAATTGTAGTTGGTGCACTTGGAACAGTCCCAATAAACTTGGAAAAAAGACTGGAGGATCTGGAAATCAGTGGAAGAATTGAGACAATCCAGAATACTACCCTGCTGCAATCTGCCAGAATGCTCAGAAGGGCCCTAGAGATCTGAGGAGACTTGTTGTCACTCAGCCTCTAGGGACATACCATCAGCTAACGCTGATGTCAAAAACTCGAAAGGAGTGAACAATAACAATAATAGACCCCCCAGAATACTGCAGTTTTGCAATCTGCCAGAATACTAAGAAGAGTCCTGGAGAGCTGAGGAGACTTGTTGTCACTCAGACTCCAGGGAAATACCATCAGCTAATGCTAGTATGAAAAACTAATAATAATAATAATAATAATAATAATAATAATAATAAATAATAATAATAATGTCCGGGGCAGTGTTTTACTACTACCACTTAAGGGGTGACATAATTAATTAACCAAAGCCCGAATTTGGTATATCAATTTAGGATCCCGCCTTAGACGTGCGATTTTTTTATTTCATTGAAACACGCACTTGCTCGTAGAGAGTCTTTAAAAAAGAACCTTCTTTGAAATCTGCACGTTTTGTCACTTTCCTTAAAAACTAAATAAATGAATACATAAATAAATTAACGGCAGTCAATGAGTACTTTTATATTCCACTTAAAATGTTTTCATCCAGTGAGAATGGCTGATTTACAGTCATTGGGACTAAGATATAAATCAAAGCTTCGCCTACAGAAGCATGTCACTCTTATTATATGCTAGAAGCGGCTACCCGGCATCGCCTGGGTAGAAGGGGGGGGGGGTAAAAAAGTTAACAGCAAAACTATTTTTCTTTTTTTTTTAAAGAAGTTTTCAAAGACCTGTTTAAATTTTTTTACGAAAGAACGTGGCTTTTTTTTTTTTTCATCGCCCGGATGTTTTTCTTTCTTTTCTAATAGTTCAATTCAACCCAACCAAAAGACCAGACCTAGTATTGATTTAAAAAAAAAAGAACTTTTCAACTGGTAGATTTTGCAATTCCAGCATATCACAGGGTTAAGATGAAAGAAAACGAAAAGACAGACAAATACTAGGACCTTGCTAGAGAAATGAAAAAGCTGTGGAATATGAGTGAACGTGATATTATTTGTAGTTAATGCAACGATCTCCAAAAGTTTAGAAAACAGACTGGCGTAATTAGAAATCAAAGGAAGAATTGAGACCATGCAGATAACATTATCGTCTAATTCGGCTAGAATACTCAGAAGAGTCCTGGAGAGCTGAGGAGACTTGTTGTCACTCAGACTCCAGGGAAATGCTGTTGTAAAAACTAATAATAATAATAATAATAATAATAATAATAATAATAATAATACACACCAGAACAACAAATGTAGAATGTGTGGGGAAAGAGACGAAACTGTCAATTACATAATCAGCGAATGCAGTAAACTCGCACAAAGAGTGTACAAGACTAGACACGACTGGGTGGAAAAGGTGATTCACTTGTAACTGTGCAAGAAATTCAATTTTCACCATTCAACTAAATGGTATGTGCACAAACCTGAATCTGTCCTGGAGAATGGGACACACAAAATTCTCTGGGTTTTTGAGGTACAGATGGCTCACCTAATCCCGGCCAGGAGACCAGACTTACTTTTGATTGACAAGAAGAGAAAGACTTGTCATCTCGTGGATTTTGCCATCCCGACCGATCACAGAGTAAAAATGAAAGAAAACGAAAAGATCGACAAATACTTGGACCTTGCCAGAGAACTGAGAAAGCTGTGGAACATGAGGGTGAAGGTCGTACCAATTGTAATTGGGGCCCTTGGAACAATCCCTAAGGGTTGGAAAGGAGTCTGGATGAATTGAAAATCGGAGGAAGAATCGAGACCATCCAGACTACAGCATTATTGAGATCGGGTGGAATACTCAGACGAGTCCTGGAGACCTGAGGAGAGTTGCTGTCAATCAGCCTCCAGTGAACCACCCGCTACTGCAGGCATGACAAACTCGAATGGAGTGAAATAATAATACCAGCAGATCAAAGGGTGAAGCTGAAGGAAAATGAAAATGAAATCCGCGGTAGCGGATTAGCCACACAAGGCTTTCGTATTCTTTTATACTTGAACAAGAAGAACAACAACAATGTGTAACATGTCAAACACAGAGCACTATTAACCACTTCCCCATAGAATTTGAAGTTTACGCTCCTACCAGAAAAATATATTTTTTAACGCAAATAACATGAAAGATTTGTTTGAAAATGTTAACATCGATATCATTGTTCTTCTTGCAAGAAATGAAAATATATTGAAAATTATGAATCTGATATGAAATATATCGACAAAATCACTTACGGCAACGAACGTGAAAGTTAGAATAAATTACAGTAATCTCACACCGTGACAATTTGTTTTTTAGAAGAAGAAATTACCACAAAATAATCCCTTACAAAACTGTATGTATAAATATATATATATATATATATATATATATATATATATATATATATATATATATATATAAATATATATATATATGTGTTATGGTAGATATTATGTTATATTATTTGTTTATATATTATTTGTTGTTATATTATATATACTAGCAAATATATGCGCCCTCCGGGTGCAAGTATTCAAGTTTTAACGTAATAAAATATTATATTACATTAGAAAGGCTAATGAAACTAAATAAGAATGCAGATAAAAAGATTTGAAACAAAGGGGGCATAATTGAAAAATAGAACAAGTGAAACTTACTCTTCCATCACTCCCGTCTTTCATTGCTATTTTTTTCGAATTCAACTATCTAGTTAAAATAGGAACTAAAGAATAGAATTACAGTTATTTCTTCTTGTTAATGGATTTCTTTTAAGATGTATCCCCAAGATTTTTGCTCATATTCATTAACATAAAGCCTAACAATTAGAAATCAATTTGATATCAATAGGCAAATTAGCCTGCCCGATCACACTGTAAACCGCCACTTTTTGGATATATTTATTGAAATAATCACATGTTATTAGTATATAGATATGTCCAACATATCTAACTCCGGTTTCGACCGGGAGTCCAATGGCTTTGGCCCTGGACCTTACAAACTAACATTGTTGATCCCAGGGGGCAATTCCCCCAGGAAACCTGTGTTCCATTCGATTTAAAGGGGCAGGGCTGTGTTTATTGCCTAGTGCCTCAGGCGCCCAGTTGTGGGAGGATGCCGACGAGATCACCGCATTTTTTGCACCAGCCACCCATGAGTCTCGGATTGTGGGTGGTCCCATATTAACAGGGCCTTGTGCCTAACCCGTGCACGTGGGCTACGTGGTAAATATCTAGTTTGTAGATATGGTCAGCAGTATTAATAATGAAAAACAATTTTATTGATAATTGAGGTTTTAAACAAATATAAAATCTTGGAGAATGTTACGTAAATAATAAAGGGAATTGTGACTTGAGTAGTGATATAGTTTTGGTTACAGACAGAAGAACACACAATCTCCGTTATAATAAGAAGATAAGGGCTGGTTTAGCTCAGTCGGTAGAGTGTTCGGCTAGGAATCACAAGGTTCTTGGTTCGATACTGGCCCTCGCGTATGTGTTGTCAGTGTATGAGTAACACAGGGATCTGTACGGTAAAGTAAGGAGCTGATGGTAGGTGTGGCGCTTAATCACAGACGCTAAAATAATCTCCTTGGTCTAGCCCTTGTGAAAAGGGAATAGTCCCCGGTTTCTGGGCCAATACCGAATTAGGTCGCCCCAATTACTTACTTTACTTACATATGTTATAAATATAAAAGTTTCGGCATTTAACAAATAACCAAAGCGTTTGATATATCGATTAAAATACAACCAGTTAGGCCACTGCAAAAAAATATCTTCAGGACGTCGGTTATTGAGTGTCGGGTTTCATTTTGAGTAACCGTTTGGTGATCGCCTTGTCTTGCGCCAGTTCCGACCAGTAATCGGACTCTGTTATAAATCACTCTTATTCTGCTCCTCTTCCAGTCTCATAATCATACCTCCTAAATAAAAATCTAGTGATTTTAAGTGTTTCCCATACTTGAAAATGAATGGAGGTTATCCTTTAAGTACATTCTTATAACCTCAATTTGTATATAACGATTGCAACGTGATACAATAGATCGACAGAGCAGAGCCCACGAATAGGACATAAGTTTGCTACAACACAGACAGGCCACATAATCACCCATAGGTGTGACGCAATAACAAAATACTTGACGAAGGTGGAATTATACTTGCTACACTTCAGTATTGTAGCCATGAGCTGGTTGTCGGTGATTAGGGACTTACTGCAACTAGTATTAAACCAGATAGCATTTCTTTATTAATAATGGAGTATTTTGGTCGTGTCCATTTGATCTCGAACTGAAATCTATGTGCCTACAGCTGCCTACAATCACATACAAAATTAACGCGTAATAAAATAAAGAATAACTGTGTAATCGGCCTTTAACTAAGGAGGTTAACGTTAATGTGGGTTAAAATATCAAAATAATCCTTAAATTCTAATCTCCTGAGATGCATTCCATTTTATTTGAGGAGGACAGGAAGTGAGTTTCTATTCAAACTTGTTCTTATTTTTTTACTCCTCTTAATAAAATTGTCACTTTACTTATGATACCAACCTCTTACATCGTATTTTTAAACTCAGGCAAATCTTTCAAAAATTAATTTTGTGTGACCACGTGTGCAGAGGACATTTGTTTTTGGTTTTTTTTAGCTTAGTTATATTTAATTCCCTTACTCGTCTTAATATTAACATAGTCATATCTTCATTGACAATTTTTGTGATTATGCATGGTTCTAACCACACGTGGACATGACTACAAGTTCATGAAGAACACCAATGAGTCATTTACATGGAATTTGGAAAACATCTTTTCTTATTTTTTACAGTTAGCCAACGCGATGGAATGATACGGTTGCCTGTGTCCTTGGTTTGGCTAGTGCATACCTATTTGTTTATTCTTCTAATAGCTCTTCTGCTTCCTGTAGTCTCTCCCAACACTAATCTGATACTCCGACACATCTCCACGAAAATACTTTCCTAATTCGTGCACGCATGCACAACATACAGTTATACAGCGTTCGTTACCCAACCACCGGGTCGCGACCTATTATACCAGGCCGCGGGCCATCAGGTACCGGACCGCAGCTGCGAACGTTATTGTAATTAAAATTTTCTCTTTTTAATTGATTATCAGTTCTAAATGTTTATGCTCTTATTTGGTTGGTACGAAACCAGTACTCTCCTGTCCCCTCTATGAAACCCCTCCCGACTCGCCAGTTCACGATGATAGGTCACAGCCATTATCCCCAAAAAGCTACATCATTAACGACTTACCCGAGCCCAATGTGGCCGGAGTACTAATCTGAAGGAGGGATCCGTGAAAATTATTCTTGATATAGAAAGAGCGCGCTCCGTGGCACCAATAAAGGTTGGGCGACCCTGCATGTTTGATTTTATTTGTAACTTCAACGACTATTCATGTTAACGCGCTCAACCTCAATCTATTCGTGTGATAGATCATGGGACTTGATTTATTGAGTTATGTTGTTTGCACGTCCATTGAGCATGAGCAGCAATAGAGAGTATCATTATATTAATTGTAATTTAACTTTCATGACATAGAAGATTACAAATAGATTAGAATAAGACTTAAATTCAAATGATATATGAGCCAAAGAGGGAAAATTCTAATCTAGTACACATTGTGAACCAAGTTATTACAACCAGACCAAAATTGCAATGTCAACACATAATTTACGAAAAAAGAAAATGATCCGAGGTATATGTTCAATTAATGTAATAAACAGTCTGCAGTAAATCTGTGATCACTTCATAGTTGGAGAGAGTGTGAAAAACAATAAATTAACACATAACGTTATCCGTAAGACCTGAGTAATAAATTTCAACATAAAGCTATTGGGAGAAAATTAGATAGCTTGTAAAAAACTTTAAAGAGTCCGGATTTAGTGGCAGTTGATATATCATATGGCCAAATTTGGAAATAAAAGATAATTTGATAAAAATAATGGACAAATCAGGAAACGGCAGTCAGAAAGAAAAAATGCTCAAAAGGTGGCAACCAAAGATAAGAGAGACCCACCGAAAGCTGAGAGAGCAATTTGAGGAAATTGGGTCACAGAAAAAGAAAATGTAGAATGAAAAAAGTAAAGTGAGATATATTATATATATATATTATATTTACCCAACCCCTCCGCACGAGCAGGAATGAACATAATGTCAATTTTTTAAGCGGCAGTTCAACAGGTTTGAATTCAGAGTTGTTCCGTCTCAGAGCCGGTTGCCCTAACAAGGTTAAAGAGCCCAGTCTTGCCCTACTATTTATCCATAGTGTAGGAGAGTTAGGGATTCCATACCTTTCCCAAGTGGTATTAGCCACTAAGTGAAAATAGCAATTACTCTTCCAAGATTGAAATTCGGGAGACAGAGTCAGCCCATGACTCAACCATTATACACACGTGCTTCCAAAAAAGTATATTATATATATATATACATATACATATATATATATACGTGTGTATATTGTTGAAAAAAGAAAAATAAGAAAGAAATTTATTATAAGACATGGATATAAAATAGGATATTTCAATCAATTTTAGCTTACACGGTTCTCCGGTCAGGAGATTATCCATGTGTTAAATATTCAAACTATATTTATTTTAATAACCAAATGAAATGAAATAATAATAATAGACTAAATGTATAAAGTTCCACACACAATTTTCTACATTTAATCATTATTTTATTTCATCTCATTATGAGAACAGTTGTTATGTGTAGTATTGCAGTGTCATATTTCAAATTAAACTTAGTTTAAAATATTTTTCCAAAACATTAAATATAGTAAGTTGGATTAATTTGGGTTTTTTTGTTGATTATTTTTAGTTTTTTTTTTTAAAGCCAATACGTAATTCAAAAAACCAGACATTAATTCCCAATTCGCAAAATGTAATATCATAGACTGAGTTAAACTGTCATTGTGATACCACCAAAAAACTTTCCGTTTTAATTTTCCGACCTTAAAACAGAAGTTCCAGGACCCAAATCACCTAGCTAGTATTTACCATGTATTACAAACAGATCAAAGATAAGTCATAATAAAAAAATTTAAATCGGATACAGAAACACTTTATTCAAGTGTTAGAAGGGCGTTTAGCTCAGTTGGTAAGACACCCGCCAGATTGCAAAGGTTCCTGCGTTACAATATAACAGTCCCACCGACATCTCAGTTGTATAAAGTACAATAGATGGGTAAATTTCTATACGCCTGCGGATAAATATGGAGCGTATGGTATGTCATGTGCTCCACCTCAGCATTAAACAATCTCCCTGGTCTTTTAGCACTAACGAAAAAGGATAACTGCCCTCGCTGCTGTTATCCGGTTGATAACTAACAATAGGCCACTCAAGAATCAAGCGCCACATTAAGATATTTCTATATATTG
>CM042163.1:86395520-86399409 GCA_023376005.1 Doryteuthis pealeii | reverse complement strand
AAAAAGAGAGAGATGAGAAGGAAGGAAGAAGTAAAAAGAAGAAAGAAATTAAGGAAGAAAGAGATAAATAATAGAGCGTTGAAGGAAAATCAAGGAAAGCACCTGGAACGGTTCCGAATGTTTAGAAAACTGATGCCAGAAATTGGAAATCAAGGTAAGAATTGACACTCCAGACAACTTCATTGTTGAAATCGACTAAAATACTCAGAAGAGTCCTGGAGATCTGAGGAGAGTTGTTGTTACTCAGACTCGAGTGAAATACCATCAATTAACGCTGATGTGAAAAACTTATTATTATTATTATTATTATTTTAGCCTTCCTAGTATTCTAGCTAATCTGAAAAGTGCTGGGCTGGATAGTCTCGATTCTTCTTCTGGGTTCCAGTTCTCTTGTTTCTTTTCCAGACCTTTTGAAACTATTGAAAATTCTCATCATAATAAATACAAGCATCTGTGGATATACCCGCCCATTATCATTGCAGTCTCGGAAGACTATATATTTCTCACGCCCCTGAAGTTACAGCGCCTCCTGTGACTGTGAAGTGTAATGTTCGAAAAACAGTCCCGACGACGGATGTAAAGGCTGATCCTGAAGATGTTGATGTGCCGGTGTTCTGTTGCCGTCGCTTTCTTCTGAACCTGTTGCTTCATTGCGTTGCAGCAGGGTGACTTCCGACATACATAGTGCGCTACGGAAAGCCTGCCTCCACCGACGGCGTTCCTGAGCCACATTTTCCCAGCTGGAAGGGGGTAATGCGAAAGCACATGAGACCATTCTTGCTCACTAAAACATATATATTATAATGGGAGATTGTCTGTATTTCTGTCTGTAACAAAAACTACGTCATAGCTCTACGTCACAGCTTACGTCACAATATTCTTATGCTATATACACCCAAAATTTGAGTAAGCAATTTTAAAAATTGTTTTTTACTCTCGTCCTTTTTTTATTACAGTAACAAGAAGTTAACTAAAAAGTTTACAAATAAATAAATACCTACGATTTTGTGTAAAATTGGTGTGGAAAATATTCAAAATAATTGTTTGATTATTACATGCACGCAACATTTTATTTGAGAGGGACGGGACTCAGTTTTCATTTTAAATTTGTTTTTTTTGTTACTCCTTTAATAAATATGAGGATTTGTCTTACTCATGGTACAAACCATCTGACATTGAATTTTTAACCCCCACCCTCTTAGGCAAAGTCATTCAAAAATTAAATTTTACGACGCCCGTAGGGTGTTTACTGTCGCTAGTAATTATAATATCTGACTAGATCGTAAATTTCATCCAAAAAGCTATGGAAAACTGGAAAGTTCAAATAATAACTGGGAGGACAATCTCTGGCAAATGTAAAAAGAGACATCTTCTAAGATGACTTTTTTATATATACATATCCTTTCAAAGAAAGAAATACCATCATTTGGCTATATATAAATTTATTTCGACCAGAACTCAATATGTGCCTAGTCTCATCAGATAGCCTATTACATAAAGACTGAGAAAAACTGAATAGAGAAAATATTTTTCTTTTCTTTCTTTATAATAAGACTCTTTCTTTGGAAGAATAAATATTGCTCTGTATACAATTAATCTATTAGTTATTATACATTGAGCTCCCTTAGGGGTTTTGTAAAAATTCTTGTATAAATCTATAAGTTTGCATCAACATGAGTGAACATTGTGGATGTACAGGAAATATTGATAATCCCAAATAGAATTATCCCCTACAGACCAGTTGGTTAAATACATTTACTTATATATATATATAATATATATATATATATATATATATATATGTGTGTTGTGTGTGTGTGTGTGTGTGTGTGTGTGTAGTAAAGATTAGAGGGAGAAATGTGGACAAAGGAACAAAACTCAGACAAATATATGAAGGAGAGCTCGGCTTCTTCAGTCGTTTATTTAACGAATAATATAATTTAACAAATAAACGACTGATGAAGCCGAGCTCAATGCGCGGCGAAATATATATCCTACATATATTTGAGTTTTGTTCCTTTGTCCACATTTCTCCCTCTAATCTTTACTACATTCTGTCGGATTTACTCCAATCCTCATATCCTCATATATATATATATATATATATATATATATATATATATATATATATATATTATTATTATTATTATATATGGAGATTACGTGTTTGTTTTTCTGTCTGTAACCAAAACTATATCACTACTCAAGTCACTATCCATTTAGTTATTATACATCACATTCTCCATGAATCATTTTCATTTAAACCTCAATTATTAATAGAATCGTTTTTCATTATTAATACTGCTGGCCATATCTACATACCAATAACATGCAATTGTATTTATATGTACAACAAAATAGCGGTTTACAGTTTGAACGGCAAGCCTAATTTGCATATTGATATTTAAAATGTGATTTTAATAAATATGTGCTTGGTATTGTTGATTTCTAATTAGTTGATTTTATCTTAATAAATATGAGACAGAATCCCGGGATAAATCTTAAAAGAAATCCATTAACAAGAAGAAATAACTGTAATCTTATTCTTTACTTCCTAATTTAACTAAATTGTTAAATTATGAAAGTTTAGCTAGGAAAGATGGGAGTGATGGAAGAGGAAGCTACAGCTGTTATATTTTTCGATTATACCCCTTTATGTTTCAAATCATTTTATCTGCATTCTTATTTAGCTTCTTTAGACTTTCTAATTTAATATAATATTTTATAACATTTATACTTTGCACACGGAGGGTGCATATATTTGCTAATATATATATGTTACATAATTATTAGATTCCTAACACTTATGTACCATTAGTGTAAAAACCAAAATGGCTGTTATAATTTGCAGCCGGCGGCATTGAAGGATTGAGTGACTCGGCTTGACCTCAGTCTGATCCTCCTTCTGGGGGATACCGTGAGAATCGGTGGAGAAGACCCTCTTCCAGTTTAGATTAGAAAGAGAGTTTAGTTCAGTATCGGCCAAACCACGAAGGTGGTAAGTCGTATTAGCGCATGGGCCGACTCAATCTGCGCAGGTAGTCTGGATGGGGATTTCGGAATAAAATATGATCTAAAGTAAATCGAAGTCTTGTGTTATTATCTAAAAATTACTAATGACACAGGGCTTCTGATAAAGAGAAATCCCCAATGGAAGACCAGACACGAAGTTCCGAGGACGAAGTCCAGACGCTAGAAGAAGACCGTAAGATACCAAAGATGAGCAGAAGAAGAATAGAAATAAAGAAGTATACAACACACACACACACACACACACACCACACACACACACACACACATATATTATTATATATATATAATATATATATATATATATCGGATCAATCTGCTGGTCACGCCAATTCCTGACAGATATATAATTGTCCCGACCTGATTGCCCTCTTTCATCATATATTTGCTAGAAGGCGGTAGCTGAGGGTCTTAACATCCTGGATATGACTGTAAACTGAATCTAATGGTGAAGATCCAATTCTGTAACTCTGGAGAATCTGGAGTACCCGTGCATCACCGTTAATACCAGGTTCACTCTGACCCGGAGTGGTAGTACATGTTAGTTAAAAATGTTTTAAAATTTAGTTAAAAAAAGATTGAGTTTAAAGCAAAAAATGAATAGCCGTCAAAAGAACTAAAGCAAAGTATCTTCGGCATAAAATAACCCAAGGGTTGACATGCCATAAAATCCAAGCCACCACCTAACGTTCGTCCTTCATTCTCTCTCTCTTTCTCTCTCTCTCTCTCTCTCTCTCTCTCTTCTAACTCTCTTTGTTCGTCTTCTCTTCCTCCTTATTTGTGTCTCCTATTTCCTTTGTCTCTTCTCTCTATCTTTCTCATCCCTTGCCCTCAACTCTGTCTCTCTGTCTGTCTCTCT
>CM042163.1:86378020-86390520 GCA_023376005.1 Doryteuthis pealeii | reverse complement strand
TATGAAGACAAAATGGAAGTTAATCAAACAATACGTAATAAATATTCTAAAAAATTGAAAAAACACAAGTTTCATAAATATTATTCGTTTATAAAACTTTTGTTTTTTCAATTGGTTACAATATTACACACACACACACACACACACACCACACACACACACCTCGGTCACGTCAGGAGGATGGAAAAAGGCCGCATCCCCAAAAACCTACTGTAGGGTGAGTTAGTTGAGTTAGGTGAGGGCACCCAACCGGTAGGGAGACTACGCCTGCGCTTTAAAGATGTCTGCAAGAGAGACATGCAGACATGCCATATTAACACCAACACATGGGAGGCTTGTGCAGAAGATCGTGCGAACTGGCGACTCCTCGTCACACAAGGAACGAAAAGGAGTGAAAATGAGAGGAAAGAAGCCGCCGCAGAAAAGAGAGCCATAAGGAAGGAGAGGCAACAGCAACTCCAACAAGCATCACTGTTTGTTTACGGTCACTGTACCAGAGATTGCTATTCAAAGATTGATCTGATCAGCCACTCACGCAGTTGCAGATGAATATTAATGAAAAAAGTGGACACTACGCCATCGTCTTCAGTAGACGGGCAGATGCCAACCATATATATATATATATATATATATATATATATATATATATATATATATATATATAATAACTATCTACCTGTCTATCAAGCTGGTTTCCTTTTATTTGTCACTCATATCTTTCACATTTTTATGTCTATGACCAGGGGTGGCTTGAATTATTTAACTGTCAGTATGTTCCTATCTACCTGTCTATCTATTCTATCTATCAATATATATATATATATATATATAATATATATATATATTATATATTCATATTTATATATCCATCTCTCTCTCTCTCTCTCTCTCTATATATATATATATATATATATATATATATATATAAAGATAAATCTAATGAGTCAGACGAACCTACTATTAGTTTCGCTTAATGCTTAATGCTCTTCAGGGCTAAGATCGGTTGATGTTTGATAGTATATTTTTTACAATCAAACTATTTGCTAGTTTTTTTCTCACCGCAAGGATTTACCAACACGCTTGGTATATTAAATTATATATATATATATATATATATATATATATATATATATATGTACCTATATATATATATATATATATATATATATATATATATATATATCGATCTGATGAATTGGGGGAGTCAGACACTTTGTCTAAGCTACCTGAAATAAACTATAAAGCAAAATCTCTAAATCTTTTGTTATATTTTACTATATATATACATATATATATATATATATATATATATATATATATATATATATATATACATATATATATATATATATATATATATATATATATATATATATATATATATATAGAGAGAGAGAGAGAGAGAGAGAGAGAGAGAGAGAAGTTAATTCTAAAAATAAAACATGAAGCTATGGAGAAGACGACCTATGATTTTCTATTATCATTTTCTTTTACTTTTAAAATAATTTTTAATCAGAATTCTGTATATATAAAGAAATCCCTTCCGATCAATCGATTTGTCACGTTAATCCTTAACATCTATATTAATAATCTGACTGTATTGCCATTATGGCAACCCCCAAACCTATATGTGCTAGAAGACGGTGGTTGAGGATCTTTTTGTCCTGTGTATGATGTTAAACTGCATCTAGTGATGAAGTTTCAATTCTGGAGCTGTGTGGAGTATTGAATACGCTTTCATTGTCATCATTTCCAAGCACACTCTTTCCCGGACTGGTAGTAGATGTCATCATCCCATCTATAGGTTAAATACACAAAAGAAAAAGGTTTTAAAACATGTGTATATAAAAACTGAGTTTTAAAAGAGTTGAATACCCAACAAGAATGAATAAAAAAAACGTATTTGGGATTAAAAAAACCTAAGAGTTGACATGTCGTAAAATCCATAAAATCCAACCAACCAACCAACCAACCCTTTTTATCGTAAAACCTTCAGATAGAAATATCAATCCTAAATTCAGCAATGTTTATTTGAATTATCTGCCGAGATGATAACGTCATTGGAAAGTCGAGATAACATCCTACGTAGTTCAAATTCAAACAAACGATTTAAAAAAAGAACAAAAGATCTGGGAACCCATACCGATAGACAAAGGAATCCTGTGCAGTTTGAGGAAATCTTGAGTCAGGATTTCTTTAAAGCAATTTAAAATCACGGTATAAAATTGACTTGTTATTGACACAGGTGGGTATTTTTATTGAGATGTCTATACATTGTTTTCTGAATACTGATAATGTTATTCTATGCCTACATCTTGTGTGTGTGTGTGTGTGTGTGTGTGTGTGTGTGTGTGTGTGTGTGTGTGTGTATCTTATTTCATTCTTGACGTAATATCAATTTCATGATCTTCTCTAGCAATGACCAGTCTTTTCAAGCGTAATAAAATATCACCCGGAAGTGATATATCATTCATATATATATATATATATATATATATATATATATATATATATATATATATATATATATAAGATGTTAGTATGAATAAAATGTATAAAAGTTAAAATAAAATAAAAATATGAGAAATTAAAAAAATAGATTAAAATCATCATCATCATCATCATCATCTCATCATCATCATCATCATCATCATCATCATGTCGTTGTCATCATTCAATGTCTATCAGTCGATCAATAGATATATAGATATAAACAGAACGAGATGGATAGATAAATAGGCCTAAACACACACACACACAAACATATATATATATATATATATATATATATATATATATATATATATATGTGTGTGTGTGTGTGTGTGTGTGTGTGTGTGTGTTTGGGCAGCATTCTTTTATTTATACATGTAGAATTAAACAAAAGGAACGCGTCCAGTTTTAAAAAATTATCACCGATCGTTTCGAGCTTTATGTCCAACCTTTTTTTTTTTTTACATTAGTCCAAGTATATAAAAGTATTTATGCCAAGTACTTTCGGCATTTCGATGTGCTATCATCATCTGCAGTGGACTAATCCACGGATTAAATGTTAAAAAGTCGGCCAGAAAGCTCTAAAGGTTCGTTAATAAAATTGTTAAACAGGAGACGTGCCTTTTGTTTAATTCTACGTATATATATATATATATATATATATATATATATATATATATATATTATGAAAAGGGTGACTTACCGGTGAATATGGTTACAATGGTTAGTTGATGCATAATTCAGAAAGGTAAGGCAGCGATATCTCGAGTTTCACCATAAGGATCTTCAATGGATTTAATCCTGAAGATTCTTATGGTGAAACTCGAGTAGGTTATCACTTGTACCTGTATTACAATATATATATATATATATATATATGAGGAGCAAAGAATTGGTAAATGTTTCAAAATAAAAAGTACCATACACCATCAATAAACCCATTACCCTTTTTCTTCATTTCCTCATTCACACACCCAACCCTCCACTCTTACATTTCCTTTTGTCTCTTATCTTATCCCTCTATACGCCCCACCCCCTAATATTCTGCCTGTCCCATAAATTAACTTTTCAGTAGAAAAGTAGATTGTGGAACACATTTTGTCTTTAGAATAAATTTGAAAAAGCTTCGCAAAAGACCGAGGTGAAATATCATATGAATTTAGTTGTTGTTTTGTTTTATACATATTTTCCCTCCATTTTCAATCACACATACACGTATATATATATATATATATATATATATATATATATATATATATATACACTTACACACAAACACACACATAAACAAGCACCCCACACACACACACATAATTTGGAAGACATAAGACAGAACAAATGAACAGACACTAGCAACAACTTCAGTTCTAGTAATCTTCTGTAGAAGGGATTTTTATTCCGAAATATTAAGAATTAAGAATAAATCACAGGTTAACAAACAACACCACAGTTACCTTTTTTTCTTCTTTACACTTGCATTGTGATAGCCTTCAAAACCAACCAGCAAACCAATATGAACACAATGCTTCAAGCAAATTACAAAACCCTTTATATATATATATATATATATATATATATATATATATATCTAAAAGGTTTATATATATATATATATATATATATATATGGACAGATAGATAAATAGATAGATATGAACACACATTAATAAATAAATACATACATACATACATACATATATACATAGGTGCTTTAGTACCTATATGATTGATTGGACCCTATTGCCCTTATGACAAACCCCCAAACCATTTTATCGTATGTGCTAGAGAGTGGTGGCTGAGGGACGGTCTTAGTTTCCCGGCTATGACGTTAAACTGCATTTAATGGTGAACTTCCAATTCTGGATCTCCGGAGAGAGAGAGAGAGATGGGGTTCCTGATCCGGATAGGTAATACCTGTTAGGGTCTCATCTATGGGTCCAATAGATAAAGAAATTGACTCTACCAAAATATACCCGTAACGCAAAATTGATAACCAAATGTTGTCTCACACTCTAACAATTTAATAAAAAACAAACTATTTACCTACAAACTATTCCGATACAAATCATATATACAAAAAAAAGAAAAAAGATTTGGCATCAAATAACCCACAAGGTCGTTGTGCCGTTAAAAAATCAAAGAATAACATTGTTCTTTTCCTCCTCATCCTTCTTCTTCTTTCTTTTTCTCTTTCTTTCTTTGTACCTATTCCATTTGTTTTCCTTCCTTTCTTTTTTTCTTTAAACTTATTCCTGTCTTTCTTTTTTCGTAAATTTTGCCATTTCCTTTCCTTTTTTCTTTCTTTCATTCTATTCCTTTTTCTTCTCTTTTTCGATCTATCAATTACGTTTTCCATTCTTTCTTTCTTTCTTTCTTCCTTTCTTTCCTTCCTTCTTTTATTATTTCCTTCCCTATTTACTTCTTTCTTTCTTTCTTTATTCTTTCTTTTTCTTTTTCTTTCTTTCTTTTTCTCTTTCTTTCTTTTTACATATTCCGTTTTCCTTTCCCTCCTTTCTTTGTCCTTTTCTTTCTTTCTTTTTTTCTTTTTTTTCCCTTTCGTTTTTCATTTTCTCTTTCTTTCTTTGTACCTATACCATTTACTTTTCTTTTTTCTTTCTTTCATTCTATTATCTTCTCTTCTCTCTTTCTTTCTACCAATTACGTTTTCCATTCTTTCTTTCTTTCTTTCTTTCTTCTGTATTAACTTCTTCTTTACTCATTCCACTTTATATTTTCATTCCCACTTCATTTTTTCAAATAATTCATACTTCCCCGTCTCTTACCTTCTTTCTTTCTCCGTTCCTACTATTGAAAGAACTCTGCAATCCTTCCTATTTTTAGTGGAGGGTGCAGAAGCCTCTCCAGCCCTTCTTCTTCTTCTTCTTCTTCTTCTTCTTCTTCTTCTTCTTCTTCTTCTTACGATCCAAAATGTTTATTTTCCATCAAGAAAAATATCACCCCTCCCCCTTTCTTTTTTTTTGATTAAAAATGATGATTTCAACATTCAGCCTTAATATTAAGATTGCATCAGGACCCCCGAAAAAGGCACGTATCCTAACATCGAAAATGTCGATCCATTGTCAGATAGTATTGGAGAGTTGCCGGGTCAAACTATTGGTCAATGGTTCTGGCCGGTGGCCAGTTTGATGTCTGCCCGGCTGGAGCATAGATTTAAATGCATTGGCAAGGGGTTTGTTTTTCGTTCAATGTTTGCTTTGGCCAGAGGTCAAAGTGGTCAGAATTGGTTACAAGGGGTCGTGGCAGGGGGTGGGGACATTTGGAGTGCTCATGTTGGCATTAGGCGCGAGGGGAGTATAAAAAGGAGAAGGAAAAGTTAGGGGGCATGTGATCAGAATCCATCATGTATAATTGGTGTTGAAAGGGGGGAGGGGTTGCCTTCTCTTGTGGTCTAAACTCAAAGTAGAAGAGAAAGGAAGAGGAAGGGTAGAGGAGAAATATGAAGAGAGATTTCTTACCTCCGTGCAATCTACACATCCACTTTTAAGATAAGGAACTTACTGGTATAAACATATTGAGGGACTAATATTACTCAATCCATTTAAGATATGAAAGAGATATGCAATTTTTTCATAATTAGGACCACCAGAATAGTCCATTTCCAGAGAGCTCAACCTACCAGGGGTGGGGAGAAAATGTATTTTTATCCATATAATCTTGCTTTGCCATTTCATATATATATATATATATATATATATATATATATATATATATATATAATCCAAAAGTCCAGAGAAGAAATCTTTACGACACAATAGTTTTAATTCAAAAACCTGTTTCAGTTTGAGAGCTCAATGTGTGCTCTTAATGTTAGAGTCAAAGAGCAAATATATAAGTAAAAAAATAACAAAAAACTAGCATTAACATTATTGTCTATTTCAGGGAGCTTAGACAAAGTGTCTAATTTCTTATCTGATTTCGTATCTTCACCCATCAGATTCGCATCTGATGAGTCGGGAAAGTTAGACACTTTGTCTAAGCTCCCTGAAAAAGACTATAATGCTAAATCTCTAAGTCTTTTGTTATTTCTTTACTGATATATATATATATATATATATATATATATATATATATATATATATATATATATATATATATATATATATCCTGGCTCATTAATGCGGCTAGACAAGCCACGCTGCTTCAGACCAGGATCAAAGCTCTACCGATATGTCATCAGTCAGAGTTCTTACCTCCGCGCAATTTACACTCTCTTTTTTAGAAAGGGATTTTCGACTTCTAAGCATTTTTTTTTTGTTTACTAACAGGACCACCTAATTCTTTTTTTTTATATGTATGTGCGATTAAAATTCCAGACTTTGGCCTAACCTTTTTTTTCTGTTGTTGTTATTGGTGGTCAGTTTGATTATTTATGTGTGTGTGTGTGTGTGTGTTGTGTAATTTTTATGTCTATCAAAATCACCTGTTGTCCTCTTGTGTGTGTGTGTGTATTCTTAATTCCCAAAACCATGTGTGTGTGGGGTGTTATTTGTATGCGTGTGCGTGCCTTGTTCATATACATTTACATTTAATTTAATTATTAATTATATTCAAATTAAATGTGCACACTTCACATCTCTCCATGTTTATATAATATTTAATCCTGACAAAACAGTTGAAACTGAAAAGAATATTTTGGACACAGAAATCATTATTATAGATTGATAAATTAACAATTTCAATTAAGTAAAACAAAATTCTTTCTCTGGAAAATTATACATTGGGTTTATTAAATTAAATTAAATTTAGATTTTAAAAAATGCATATCTAATCTAATCTAATTTACAACATTGTATATTCCAACCTACGAGTAATAAAATTATTCTATGAATGATTTTATATAGAAATCAATTAAGATATAATGAAAATAAGTGTAATCTTTTTTATATGCGTTCTTATCTAATTTTGTTAGATAATTTCTAATCTATCTATTCATATATAAAGGGCAGTTGTATGTATATGTATGTCCGGAGGAAATTTGGGAAATAAAACAATTAACGACAATTAATGATTTATATTCGTGAAGATAATTAAAACATAAAATTTAAATGATAACAGCATGGATTTTTTTTTCATTTAATATTTTAGATAGTAGGCATTAACATATCTTTTCAGAGTAGCTGGATCAATGCAAGGTCTATTTCTTTTTACATAGGGATTTAAATGGGGCATCCCACGAGGATTCAAATGACGATTCAGTAATAATGGATCTGCGGGACTAACTTAAAAAAACCTCAACCCAGCCGCTGCTAGTACATATATAAAGGGTAGTTGTGTGTATGTGTATGTCTGGAGGATACTTCGAAAATAAAACACTTAACGACAAAGTAAATATATATATGCATATTAAATATCACCAGGGCTTGGTTTTTGAGCAAAAATAAAGAAGATTTGATTTATATTATCGAATACATTTAAATGTTAAATAGCATTATAAAATACCACAATGTTATTTTTTTAAAGATTATTTATCGTTGTACATTAATTTGATTACTTTATTTAATTAAAAAAAAATTTTTTTGCTTTGAAATATTAATTTAAAATTTTGCAAATTGCGTCATTTATATTATTTTAAAAATATACTTAATCCTTGAATTAAAATGTCTTACTCTATCATTATGTGATGTCATTCCTTCTACTCTGACGAAAAAAAAATTCCCTGACCTCCCACCAGGCCGGATTAAAATAAGATCTTTTTTACGTGATGATTTTTATGGGTCATCCTGCGAGGATCGAACTCGCTATTCAGGAGTAATAGATCTGCAAACGATTATTAAACCATGTTTTTTATCCTCTACCCTACGTCTAGAATATTTCCTTATATAAAAACTTAATTACTTACGCCCGACGGAGGGCGCATATTCTGCTAGTACTTATAAAGAAGGTGACTATAACTGGAGATTATGTCTGGAAGAAAAATGATGTATCCTGCAACATGTAGATAGAAATTTGCTAAACAAAAGAAGCGAAGCCCTATCGGACAGGGCTTTATTTTTAAAACTCATTTTTTAAACATTTTTTCAAACTGATTCTTTTTTTATTTGAGCTTTAGATTGAACCCTAACAGGCACTACCACTCAGAGTCCGATTGGACCAGGGAGTAACGGGAATGAAGGAGTACTGCCACATACCCCCGTCATAACGATTCTGACAACCAGTCATAACGTATGTGTAAACATCAATATATGTCCAACATATCAAACACCGGTTTCGACCGGGAGTCCAGTGAGCTTCGGCTGCTGGACCTTACAAGTTAATAGCGTCGATCCCAGGGGGCTATCATCTCAGGCAATACCTGCTCCCTTGGTGGTGTGGCTGGGTTTATTGCCCAGTGCCTGAGGCGCCCCCTTGAGGGTAATGCCGAAGGGATCGACGCAATTTTTGATCTTTCCCACACATGAGCTTCGCCTTGTGGGTGGGCCCACGTTAAACGAGGCCTTGTGCCCAGACCATACAAGTGGGGTATGAGGCAAATACCCATAACGTATGTGCAAAAGAAAGATAGCTATTTACCCAACCCATTCCTAAGGAAAAGATACAACACAATTTGGCAATTACGTCAATAAGGTTCCCGAGTTCGTAAAGAAGGTTCCAGAGTCCGACAAGAAGTACCCGAAGAAGGCCAGTGTTACGATTTTATGGGCCATCCTTTGGGCTTCAAGCAAGAGCGCTTGTCCAGCGGAAATCATTGGTAAAGAATCCTTCGGTTGTTCCTTGGTGCTCCTCAGTATTGCAAGTCCTTCGTCAATGATTGCAAATGGACGTCTCTCAGTATCAGTGCTTAAATAGTCAACCAGCCACGCAATAGGGCTGTTGATTGGCTGAGGTTTAAAACCACGTGACTTCACGTAGTCTATAAATTTAAGTGGTGTATTGTAGCACATCTTATATACAAAATAATCCAAGAATGAAACATTCAACGAGGATTGAACTTGCTATCTACTACTAATGGATCTGCGAAACTAGCTTGCTAATCTTTACCCCACGACGGGACACCCTCTGATAAAGAAACATATGATACCTAAGGCAATCTAGATAGATGTTGAGGACACTCCTTTCTTATGCAGAACAAATGAGCTGCCGGATTCGAGCGGGGAAACTGACTGTAACGAAGATGAACCTTCGTAAGATGTGGCTTGAATGACCACCATACTTAGATACTCAAGTCAGCTTATCTTTCAACAGAAGTCTACGTTCGCTACAGTTAAATCACAAGAATCCATATATTAATACGCTTGTTCTTTAATCTTCCGACCGTTATCATCCTGCATCACGCACTGGTTAAAAACAAAATTGTCCAATATGAAATGCACAAATGTAAGTTCTGATTATCTGATGTTGCTTATCCACCGAATTCTTATTTCGTATGAGTGTCATCATCTCAGATAAGAATTTTCTTTTCCCCTCAAATCTTATCACTCAGTACACCCGCCCACGTCTTCTGCCCAACTCAAAATTACCTTTTCAGCATAAAAGTAGACTGTAGAGCCAAGTTTGATTCAGATTGAGTTTGACAAAGCTTCGTAAAATACCGAGGCGAAATATCATTTGAATATAGTTGTTGTGTTGTTTTATCCGCATTTTCAACCACACACACACACACACACACACACACACATATATATATATATAGTCATCTACAGAAAAAGTGTTTCGACGTACCATGTCTCCTCCTTGGAGCTAGATATTTGCAGGCTACCCCCAGCCTACCTTTATCATCAGTCAGGCTGCTTAACCACTCGGCCATCGTCACCTACAAACTGGAAGGAGGATTTTAACTGAAAAATACACACATCTATATATATATGTAAGGGCAGTCAGAAAGTGGTCCATGCCTTATATATATATATATATATATATATATATATATTTATATGGAATTTTGTGATTGCTTAACAAGCAAAAATTGCATAGGTCTCTTTAATACGAATAGAACACTTCTAAGTGGTCTAGTATATTTATAACAGTATAATTCCATTTCTAAAAAGTGTGTGTGTATATGGTGTGCTAATAAGATGTATGACAATGAAAATTCGGTCGGTTTTCAAACCTCGCCTGAAGCAGCCCGTCTTGTCTAGTCACTGTGATGACCCGTGAAACGGCGAAACATGACACTATGTGAATGACTATATATATATATATATATATATATATATATATATATATATATAACATATTCAAGAATCCCTCTTGATACCTCTTGGTTACGCCTCATATATCAATGAGATTTTACATTTTCACCATTTTATTTCCTTGCTATTAAGTAAGTAAAGTCGTCGGGGCGGCCTAATGTCAGTATCAGCCAGACAGCGAAGGAGTCTGTCCCCTTTTAATTAGCGCTAGACCAAGGAGATTGTTTTAGCGTCTGAGGTGGAGCGCCACACCTACCATCAGCTCTTCAATTTACCGCCCAGATCCCTGTGCTACTCATACGCTGAGTTGTCGAGGACCGGTATCGAACCAGGAACCTTGCGAAACACGTCTTTATTTATAAGTTACTCAATGTCTACTCGTTCATATTTAAATTTTAAGTTTGGTTTGGTTTGATTTGGTTTGTTTTGTTTTACGGCATATCAATATCGGTGGGTCATTTACTGCCAACTAAGTTTTGGATTCATAGCAATAGTTTGGTAGAAAACAAATATATATATGTATAGATTTTAACTATTGTTCAATTACTCATATTTTTTAGTATAATCCCAATTCTTTTAGGAAATGTAAAATCTTGGATGGTCTTATTTTCGTGAAAAGCATTTTCAAATTATCTGCTTTGTAGTATTTTGCTCGTATTAGATCAAAGTCTACACACCCTAGCAGTATATGTTTCACTATAAATCTTTCTTGGTATGTAATGCATATTGGGGATTCAGTGCCCTCTAGTAAATGATGATGGGTAATGTAGGTGTGGCCTATGTGAAGGTGGGTCAGTACAACCTGTTCTCTTCTATTTTTGTTGTATTTTAAGTTCCATTTTCCAATGGTAGGTTTAATGTTTTGAAGTTTGTTATTAATGAGTGCATTCCAATGATTTTGCCAGTTTTTTAATGATATTTTTTTCACAACTGTTTTATAATCAGTATATGGTATTTTTGTCTTAGTTATTGTGTCTTTCATATCTTTCTTTGCTTCCGAATCTGCCCTGTCATTTCCTCGTATATCAAAGTGGCTTGATTTGACTGAATTTTAAGAATCAACATTAAAAAAAAAGGATGTTAAAGATTCAATTTTGATACATTTAGTCACGCCTTGTATTTCGATGTCATATAAAGATTATCTGCCCTTTACAGATGATCTCTAAAACGCCTCCTTTCACAAAAAAAGAAAAAATTCAATTTTCAATCAGTGAGGAAGTCTTTAGGGTAGATCCCTTCGCAATATCACTAGCATCCCTCTATATCCATTCTAATTAAATTGGTTATCCTCCCACCTTTGCCATAGCCATCAAATAAACTAGCGGGAGGAACGTGCCAACAGCGCGAATTGAACGGCTTAGAAATAAAGACTCCTTGAGCCGAGGTCGAAAGGGTAAGACGTTACTCAGATACGTTACACTTTTGTTAAAATCATCAACATGGAAAAAAACAAAAAAACATTCTCAGAATAAACTAGTGTGAACAAGCGTTGTGAGTTCGATTCTCTGCTGCGTAGCCGTCTTAACACACCCGTGTATACCCGTGTATACCTGTAATACTTTATATATCTTATATTTTTGGTTGTTTATTTGTTTTACGGCATATCAACCCTTTTTGGGTTATTTAATGCGGAATCAAGTTATTTTGATTTTCGGTTTACTTACTATTATTATTTTTAAATAACCAAATGAAATAAAATAATAATAACAGAAAAAAATGTAGAAAAGAAAATTCGACCTTCATCAGAGTAAAACTTCTCTCCGCGTTAAAATCTGTTCGCATGACGTCATTAACCGTCTTTCTCAACCGCGTCTGAACGTGAACTTTTTAAAAAAGTTATTTTTTCGAGCATTTCAAA
>CM042163.1:86365520-86370520 GCA_023376005.1 Doryteuthis pealeii | reverse complement strand
GATTTGTCTTACTTATGATACAAAAATTCTGACATTGAATGTTTAACTCCCACCCTCTCAGGTAATGTCTTTCAAAAATTAACTTTTACGACGCCCGGAGGGTGTTTTCTGTTGCTAGTCCCATTTAAATAATTTTTTTCGTGGTAGTTGATTACAAATAAATATTTTCTAATTTTCATTTATTGGTTATCTCCCTTGAGTAATTATAACTAGACCGAGCGCAAATGTAAACCACATGAATGTAGATAATTAGAACTTACGAAATATAAAAGTTGAATATAAATTAAGCAACAGGGAAATCAAAAAAGTAAATGAGGAATGCGATCAAGGGGCTGACTGATGATACATTTAAAACACGCAGACATATTTTGTCTTTTGTGTTGAGGACAAATTAATGATTTTATTTCTAGGGAGGCAAATGTTTTAAAAATATATAACACCCTAATAAGAGCTCACGTAGAATATTTTACACTGGTCTTTGCTCCAGTGTCTAGATATGGAAATCGAAGTGTAATATTGAGATTAGCGAGCATACAAAGGAGAGTGACAAAACCAATAAAAAGCGGAAAAGATTACAGTTCCAGAGAGAAAATCGAGAAACGAGGGATATTTTTTACGCAAAGAGATGAATGAAAGGGAATCTAATCGAAACTTTCAAAATAATGAATGGAATTCCTCAGTAAGGTAGATATTTTTCAAATATTTCTTACAGTGAAGGCAGACTTTCCAAAATTAACTACGTGGGTGTGTCAAAAAGTAATGCCATTTTGTTTTAGGACAAGTATAATTACCAACACGGGAATATGTATAATACATCAAAATGAAGCTGGTCCTCTGTGGATCACATCCCTACTTCTCCACATAGGAGAGTAAAAAGTAATGTCATTTTTTTAGGACAGGTATAATTACCAACACAGGAACATGTATCATACATCAAAATAAAGCTGCCCACTGTGGATAAGTTTGAAGAGGAGTTAACACCCCTACAAGATGGACTGGTTCATAGCCTTATAAGAGTCGACGTAGCAGTGATAAAGTCAGGAAAATATATATTCGGAGGAAATCACTGCGTTTGACTAAAGACATTTGACCCTCCTCATTCTTGTACGCTAGTCCTGTGAATTGTACTACTTCTTGTTTTATCTGTTAGCACCAGATACACGGGCTGAATAAAATATATATCAAGCACACTATTTCTCTGTGTATTTTTTACCACCTCAACGATACATCAGGATCACATTCCTACTTCTCCACCGTTTCTCTCAATAGTAATGTTCCACCTTCAAAGGATAGCATGTACCTAAACCCCATAAAATTATGTAGACCGTTCTTTGAGCCACATCTTCACTGCAGATTTCAGATGTAATTATTCTCCGTCTAGCTATGAGCCAATAAGGGCTCTTTAACCTCGGCTAGTTTACCAGTCTAGAAGAAGGAACTCTCTGAATTAAAACCTGTTGAACTCCACTTACGAAATTCACCTTGTGTCACATCCTGCTCGTGAGGAGAGATTGGTTTATATCAATATACGAGAGTAAAACGATTGTGGCCAAGTGTGGATAAGATTTCGACCCTGTAAAGAAATGCTATCAACACAAATTAAAAGAAGTTCTTCCACAAAGGTCGATGGTTTGAATAAAGCCGCAGAATAATGGTAATTCCTCGTCGAAGAAGTTGAGACTAAAATGCTCATAGTCATTTCGTCCCATTACTGCAGAGAGTTTTAAGAAATTATCCCCTTGAGCGAAATCCTTTCTTCCACGGCATTCATGGTCGCTGCGGTCGATGGTAGGCGCGATTTAGAGGCTTATAGATCGCTTTGCATCTTGGCGGGAAGTGAGTTCGCCTTTCGCTAAGCCTCAGCCGCCATCACAATGTTTTCCCGCGCCTGGTGAAATGATTTAACCTCAGCTCAGCGTGTCAGTTAATGGAGGAAAAGATGGACGATATCAAAACTCTTTAGTTAATCTTCGAATATTCTTACGTGTTTCTTGTTTTGCGCATCATAATTGATGCTCAGGCAATATAGAATTCGGTTAATATTATCTATTTATTTATCTATCTATCTATCTATCAATCTATGGGAGAAATAAGAGGAAATTAATCCGACAGTATGTGGAGAAAGGTAGATAAACAGAGGATGTTGTACAAAATGGATCTTTATTGTGAGTAGGGATGTCTTGAAGAGTGTCTAAAAGACCGAAACGTTATAACGTCGACATAACTATCTATGTATCTATCTATCTCTCTATCTCAGACTATTCATATCTATGTATCGATCTATTTATATCTTCTCATACGAATCTACCTATCTATCCTATTTCCTGCTGATCTATCTGTCTATCTTTGTCTGTCTGTCTTTTTGTCTCTTTCTTTGTGTCTGTCTGTCTGTCTCTGCTTCTGTCTGTCTGCCAGTCTCTCTATGAACTCGCACACACACACACACACACACACTTATATATAAATATATATATATATATATATATATATATATATATTTATATATATATATATATATGCAGATACATTTTTGGACCCTACTCAATCGTCCTAAGTGGACAGAAAGGATCCAATATAGTATATATATATATATATATATATATATATATATGTGTGTGTGTGTGTGTGTGTGTGTGTGTGTGTGTGCGTGTGTGTGTGTTTATATATGTATATATATATCCATCTTTTTGTGGTATGTATATATACATATTGTTTGGGCTTTAGTGTGACGCATTAAACTCGGTTTTTCTAAGTCTTACGTTTCGTTTTATTTGTTAGATTTTCGGGAGTGTTATCTTCTCTTCATCAGATCATGAATCTGATCAAGGTGGTTGGCTTTTTCTTATAGTAGTCTTCTTTGGCTGCTGTGAGGTGCAAGTGGGTGGTTGCTGTTTGTGACCGTTTCTTTCTTCTTCTTTTGTTGGTATATATATATATATATATAATATATATATATATATATATATATATATATATATATATATTCGTCTGTAGATATTTATCTATCTATCTACCGATAGATAGATGGATAAATAGATAGATGATGGGAAACGAAACGAATTTCAATGAACCATAGTAAATACAGAAAATTCATTATCTATCTCATCTAATGTTATTGTCTCCACGTGGAGGAGATGGAAAGAGATGCTCTGCAATTCGGACTTTGTTTGGTGTCCTTGGAACCATCTGCCTTGTTGATCATATAAAGTTTTCGATATATAGGCTTGATTAAATATTCAGGCCGGAACTTGACGCACACGGAAAAGGGAAGAGAATTGTTGATAAACATAGAACTGTGTGTCAACACTTTACTATTAAATATAAATAATTAATTGAAATCATATAACTATTACTATACAACATTCGCTTAGATTGACAATTTGATATTTTTAAAAAGTGAAAAATCGACCTACTCTACTTTACATCAACAATGTATCCTCATGTAGGTGAAAACTTATAGATTCGTACATGTTTTTTTTATAAATCCCTGAGAGCTCAATGTATAATAACTAATAAACTAATTATATACAGAACAATATACTAGACAAAATTTGACCCGTTGGGTCACCCATTGAGCTCTCGCTAGATAATTGGGATTAGGGAAAAGAGTAAGGTCTGCCAAAATCTCGTCTGCTATTCATTTGAAAAACGAATTAAAATTAATTGAATTGACTATTTAAGGTCAATTTTTTGTCCAAGTCGAAAAGTTGTAACATCAGCAATTGACCGACGAATGACCCCGGAACGAAATTTAAAAATAGAAACGGAAGTTCCGGGTTTTGACCGGAAGCGGGAGTGGGTAAACCTCCCACACCGGGGCGAGAAACGGAAGAAGAGAAACATCGGTCTTTTTTTTCGGCTGGGTCGTCGTGACGAGCAGACGGGTCTTTCCGAGTTGCCCCGTAATTTGTTGCTTATAGTAGTATCAAAAATTATTTGACCTCACCCCCTCTCTCTCTTCTTCTTCTTCTTCTTCTTCTTCTTCTTCTTCTTCTTCTTCTTCTTCTCTCTAAAAAACAACCCACGAGCCTAGAAAGGAATAAATAACACCTTTATGACTTTACGAAATACATATGTTGTTTCTGAACTAACGATTACTACTACTACTAAAGACTTATACTACAACTCCATTTTGGCCTTATGCAACATTGAGCAAAACACATAACTAGAATTAAGAACATATAAATATTTGAATTCATATAGATATTATTGAATAGATAGGACTACTTAAACCTATAAAGCCGTATACAAATTATTTGTATAAGATAGGAGTAACTGATATCATATAGCTGTGCAAACACATTACTGTTGAATATAAATAATTACATGAAACCTTATAAATATTACTAATAAATAGGAATAACTAAACTGTAAACCCGTATACAAATTATTTGTATAAGATAGGACTACCTGGGGTAAATAGGACCACTACTGTTCTTCTTCAAGGATGGTTTTGGCATTAAATAACCGAGAAAGGTTTATATGCCATTAAATAAAAAAAAAAGACATCTGTGTGTTCGTCTTGCCAAGATTGTCCTCTATGTCGTAATCTCTTTTCCGGCATAGACGTGTACGTTAGCTAGTAATATTGTTATTTACTGAGTTAGGTTTAGTAAGTAAAATGTAAGTAAAGTCATCGGAGTGGCCTAAAGTCGGTATCAGCCTGACAGCGAGGGAGTCTATCCCCTTTTCCCTAGAGCTAGACCAAGGGGGTCGTTTTTTAGCCTCTGGAGTGGAGTTAACAGAAATGTAATCCAAATCCTTTTTATTAATATTTGGCTGGTTGGCTGACTGGTTGGTTTAGAGAGAGAGAGAGAGAGAGAGAGAGAGAGAGAGAGAGAGAGAGAGAGAGAGAGAGAGAGACGTATATATATATATATATATATATATATAAAGATAAATCTAATAAGTCAGACGAACCTACTAAAAGTTTTGCTTAATGCTCTTCAGAGCTAAGATCTGAGTCAGATCTTAACCCTGAAGAGCATTAAGCGAAACTT
>CM042163.1:86353020-86360520 GCA_023376005.1 Doryteuthis pealeii | reverse complement strand
GAGGGAGGGGGCATAAAAGAGAAGTAAAAGAAAGGAAGAAGAAGGTTAAGAGGGGGGAAGAAAAAGAAAGACAGAGAAAAAAAACAGAGAGAGAGAGAGAGAGAAAGAGAGAGAGAGAAAGAGAAATAGTGAGACAGAGAGAGAAGTCAGAAAACAGAGAGAGAGACAGACAGAAAGAGAGACCGAGTGATAGAGAGATAGAAAAGTCAGAAAACAGAGGGAGAGAGAGAGTGAGACAGAGAGAGAAGTCAGAAAACAGAGAGAGAGAGAGAGAGAGAGAGAGAGAGAGAGAGAGAGAGAGAGAGAGAGAGGGGCGAGTGAGAGAGAGAGATAGAGAAGTCAGAAAACAGAGGGAGAGAGAGAGAGTGTGAGACAGAGAGAGAAGTCAGAAAACAGAGAGAGAAAGAGAGAGAGTGAGAGAGAGAGAGAAATCAGAAAACAGAGGGAGATACAGAGTGAGAAGTCAGAAAACAGAGAGAGAGAGAGAGTGAGAGAGAGAGAGAAGTCAGAAAACAGAGAGAGGAGAGAGAGAGAGAGAGAGAGAGAGAGAGAGAGAGAGAGAGAGAAATATGTTGTGACTTGAGACTACCAATACGAGACCCCATAATTGAGTTTAAAGAGAAAACATTGGGTACCCATCAAGAATGAAACAAAACATCCTTGGCATAAAATAAACCAACAAGGGTTGATATGCCGTAAAATCCAACTAACCTCAAGTATTCTGTGCATATATCATTACACGAAAATATTTAGGTCCCCAAATTATGTTCCCCATGTTTGTTCGTTCGAATCGATAAATAATACAACTATCTTTTTGATTACCTCAACCAAATTCTGAATTAGACATTTTTATTCTATTCATAATTATTAAAGTCATAGACAATTGATCACTGAGTTGTCTCGTTCGTGTCAGTCGTGCAGTTTTTCTTTCATCTCCAGTCGCGCAAAAATCGAAACTGGGAATAGAAGAATTTCTGAACTCATCTTTGATGTTTTGTTCTTAAGTCAAAGAAAGGCAAACACTGACTCCCCAGCTCTACCAGTATATATATATATATATATATATATATATATATATATATATATATATTACAATGGTATATACAGGAATAACCGTGTTTCACCCTAAGGATCTTCAGGGTTAAATCCATTGAATTAATCAAGATATTGGTTAATTGCATTTAACTACAATTAAACAATATCTTGATTAATTCAGTGGATTTAACCCTGAAGGTCCTCATGGTGAAACTTGAGTAGGTTATTTATGTGTATATCATTGTAATAAATTCGCTCTACTTACGTATTGAACACATATATATGATGAATGTTGATAGTTTTGACAAGCCCTGTTGTGAGAGTTCTGAGGGGATGGAAAAATACCAGTTAATGACCCCAGATGACCCTAGAGGGAGAATCTCGCAAGTCACGTGAGATTTAGTTATGTAACCAGTTTACAACCAGAATTCAGGCAGAACAGACGTGTAACTGACGAGGTTGTGACATCCCGCTCAATGAAATGGGCTAAAATAAAACTTTCTCAAAATAACAAGATTTGCTAATTAATTATGCATGCTTTTGGGAACAATTCCAAACGGTATCACTTTTACCCTCTTTATTATTATTATTATTATTATTATTATTATTATTAGTAGTAGTAGTAGTAGTAGTACAAAATAAAAAACACCCTCCGGGCGATGGACAAATAGATTTTTGAAACATATTGCCTGAGGGGTGGGAGTAAAAAAATTCAATGTCAGCGAGTTTGTACCCTATGTAAGTAAAATCATCAAATTCATTAAAGGATTAAAAAATAAGACATTTTGAAATGTAAACTTTAAATATGTATTAAAATAAAACAAACTATATATAGATATATAATACCAGTCATGTATTTATTAAAACTAGTTTTAAAAAACAATGAGGACTGTCTAATGTTGCATGTTCAAATTTTGAGTGTATTTATTCTTTTATGACGATTTCGGGTAATGCGACGTAAGCAGTGACGTAATTTTTGTTACAGACAAAAACCGGAAGCGAATCCCCATTATTAATAGAGATTATTATGAGAGTTTCTCACACCAGCGTTATCTGATGATATTTCACTGAAGTCTGAGTGACAACATAGTCTAAGTGGTAGCGTAGATTATTGACGACACCCTGTAGCGAGAATGCAAAGTGTCCAAATGGAAAAATACAGACCGTTGGAAACTTTGACCCCCAAAGACGGGAATCTCGCAAATTACGTGAGACTTAGGTGATCAGTTTGCAGTCCGACGCCAGGCGGAGCGGATTTCTCTGCTTAGGGCTGTTGACTCCCGCACAGTGTGTGAGTTAGAAAAGGGGCAATGTAGAAAAAATCTTTGATCAAAGTAGTAACAAGACTTGTTAATTAATCATACATGCCCTTAAGAGAACCCCTTAATTAGAAGAAGGCAAAGAAAATAGAAAGAAGTAAAGAAGAACTTAGACGATCACGATAGTCGAAATAGAAAAGGAAAAAGGAAACGAGAATATGGCAACTAGACAAAAACAAGTAAGTCACGAATCTATCTATCTGTCTGTCTCTCTCTCTATATATATGTATCACCACGAAATAACTCTCTCTCTCTCTCTCTCTCTCTCTCTCTCTCTCTCTCACACACACACACACACACACACACACACTCGTGTTGGTGTACCTGCAATGTGTATATAGCAATAATACAGCCCTAGAAAATCAGAGTGGGAGTGAGTTCAGAATAGAAAACTAATTAGAAAAGATATTTAAGATAATGAAATGAATTATTAAGGTCAAGGCGTGACCTCCATAAGAAGAGAGAGATTATGTTATAAATGGTGATTTTTTAAAAAAGAGAAGTTTATTTTAGTTTTTTGTTTAAATTTTTAACTAAATTCTTGGTATGGAATGAATTTTTTCCCAAGTTTCCCACCATTTTTATGGAATTTTTGTCTTTTCATTCCCACTGAATTCTTTGTTTCATTAAAACTAAAATCGTAATATTTCTTTAATTCTTTTTCTTTTTTTCTTCTTCTTTCCAATTTAAAATCTGAACCAAATATTTAGAGTCATGAAAAGGAAAATATATTTTTTTAAATCAGGAAAAAAAAAAAACCCCAAAAACAGAAAGAAAGAAATTTAGAAAGAAATAATGAATGAAAGAAAGAAAGGAAAAATGAAAATAAATGGATAGACTAGGAATGACATGAAAGAAAAAGAAAGAAAGAAATTAAGAAAGAAAGAAATTAAGAAAGAAAGAAAGAAAGAAAGAAAGAATTAATGAATGAATGAAAGAAAGAAAGAGAGATGGAAAGAAAGAAAATAATTCGATAGATTAGGAATGACATCAAAGAAAAAGAAATTAAGAAAGAAGAAAGAATGAATCAAAGAAAGAAAGAAAGAAAATAAAATCGATAGATTAGGAATGACATCAAAGAAAAAGAAAGAAAGAAAGAAATTAAGAAAGAAAGAAAGAAATTAAGAAAGAAAGAAAGAAAGAATTAAAGAAAGAAAGAAAGAAAGAATGAAAGAAAGAAAGAAAGAAAAGAAAAAGAAAATCGATAGATTAGGAATGACATCAAAGAAAAAGAAAGAAAGAAATTAAGAAAGAAAGAAAGAAAGAATTAAAGAAAGAAAGAAAGAAAGAAAGAATGAAAGAAAGAAAGAAAAGAAAATCGATAGATTAGGAATGACATCAAAGAAAAAGAAAGGAAGAAAGAAATTAAGAAATTAAGAAACAAAGAAAGAAAGAAAGAAAGACAGAAAGAAAGAAAATTAAATCGATTGATTAGGAATGACATGAAGGAAGCAAAAGGAGAAAATGGGGGTAGAAAACAAAAATGGAGGTTAAAAAAGTAAAAGTTGGCATGAAAGAAAGAAAGAAAGAAAGAAAGAAAGAAAGAAATGTTGTATTTTGAAGAATGAAAATATAATGCCTAACATTTAAAGAAAATAAAAAAGTAGATACACGAAGAAAAATAACATATATAAAAGAGAAAAACAAAATATATGGTTGTTTTGTTGGATTTTACGGCATGTCAAATCTTGTTGGTTTATTTTATGCCAAACACGTTTTGATTTATTTGGGTATTCAATTTTTTTTCAAACTTTTTAAAAATTCATTTTTTTTTTATCTACTTGACCCATAGATAAGACCCTAGCAGGTACTACCAGTCCGAAATTATGGGATCCTCCACACTATCACCACATACACAACTTCACACTACATATGTGATTTAACATCATACCCAGGGCACTAAGATCCTCAACCACCGCCTTCTAACACATATGATAAAAAGGGTTGTGGTTTGCTATGAGGGCAGTAGGGTTGGGACAATCATATTGGTGCTAGGGCTTGACGTGGATCACCGATTGATCGGTGTAGGCTTCTCCGACCACTCGCCAAGCCTAAGTAAAGGCCAAAGTAGAGTGTTGCATGTCATGCACTGCTCAGCCGCCAGAATACCGTACCAATGCATCACCCGTAACCACTCACGGTCAACAGGTAGCCACAGGTGGCTACATTGCGTTAGGGGGGGGGGCATTTTACCCCTCTGCAGAGATGCAGACGGTGTATGCAAAAGCTCCAGTTGACAAGTCTATTGATATGTTTCAGGATAAAGCAATAATATTAGAAATAAATATGACCAAGTAATCGTTTATTAAACCCGGTGTTGTTAAAACCAGTATCCAAAGCATTCGCGCCATACACTATGTAAACAAATAAAGTCGGCGGAGTGGCTATTATCGGATAGCGAGGGAGTCTATTCCCTTTTTCCCAAGTGGTAGACCAGGGAGATTGTTTTTGGGTCTGCGGTGGAGCACCACACCTATCATCGGCTCCTCATTTTACCTTTACATTTAAAACCGTGCTACTAATGCGCTGATTTGACCAAGGCTGGTATCGAACCCGCGACCTTGTTGTTTCTAGGCGGATGCTCAACTAACCGAGCAGATTGATTAGTTATGTAGCTGGTAATTGTATTTATATATACCCAACCCCTCCGCACGAACAGGATGTGACACATGGTTGATTTCTGAAGAGGTTTTTAACGGGTTTGAATTCCTAGTTTTCCTTCTAGACTGGTTACCGAACCAAGGTTAAAGCGCCTAGTTTTCCTTATCATTTACCAATAGCTGGATGAAGAATCCATCACTTTTCCAAGGGTATTAGCATTATCGCTTCCGCGCGCTGTATTAAATGCTAACCACCTCATCTCATCGTGTCCATTTCTTACGACTCTAACCCTTACACCGCGCACCTCCACAGCTGGTAAAAGTATAACCGGGATTCTCTGAAATAAAAAGAGACTTGAGTTCAATGTTTACCAGCAGTTTATCTGTCCCTGATACTTGCTGTTTTTCGCTTACAAAGAAAATGGCTACTTGACCGGGCGGGGATAAAACACACACACACACACACACACACACACACACACACAGACACCACACAGAGATTGATAGATAGAGAGAGAGAGAGAGAGAGAGAGAGAGAGAGAGAGAGAGGTGTGTGTGTGTGTGTGTATATAAGAGAGATAGAGAGAGAAAGAGAGAGAGAGAGAGTGTGTGTGAGAGAGAGAGAGAGTGAGAGAGAGAGAGAAAGAGTGTGTGTGTGTGTGTGTGTGTGTGTGTGTGTGTGTGTGTGTGTATGAGAAATTAACAAAAATAGACGTAACAAAATGTTTTTCTGAAGGACAAGTTAATTAGTTCGTTGGTAATAAATAATAAATTATTTACTCAAACGTTATCACTTAATATTTTTTCTTTTATTTCTTTTCTATTCGGTCCTCTTCCTTTCTTTCTTTCTTTCTTTCTTTCTTTCTTTCTTTTCTCATTATTTTTTCTTTCTTTCTCATCATGTCATTTTTCTTCTTTTATTTCTATTTTCATGGTATACTATTTCTTTCTTTCTTTCTTTTCTCGGTGTGTTCTCGTTTTGCCTTTCTTTCTTTCTTTCTTTTATTTCGCTGTGTGTTATTTTTTTCTCGTTAACTTTGCTTTCTTTCTTTGTTTTTTTCTTTCTTTCATTTTACAGTGTGTTCTTTCTTTCTTTCTTTCTTTCTTTCTTTTTTCTTTCTTTTATTTTACATTTCATTTTTTATTTATTTCTTACTTTCGTTTTTTCTTTCTTTTATTTCACAGTGTGTTCTTTCTTCCCTCCTTCCTTTCATTTTTACATTTCTTTTTTTCTTTCTTTTATTTTACACTGTGTTCTTTTCTTTCTTTCTTTCTTTCTTTCTTTCTTTCTTTCTTCTTCATGTTTTCTTTGTTTCTTCCATTCATTCATTCTTTTTTCTTTCTTTTTTATTTTGCAGTGTTTTCTTCCTTTCTTTCTTTCTTTCTTTCTCTTTGAGTTCTATTTCTTTCTTTCTTTCTTTCTTTCTTTCATTAATTCTTTCGTTTTTTCTTTCTCGTTTTGTTCTCTTTCCTTCTTTCTTTGTTTAATTTATTTCTTCCTTTCGTGGGGGGTGGGGCCATTTTTTAAAACTCTAAGACAAAGAATCAAGTCATCGTCTAAAATTCGTTGCATTAACACCACCAAAGACAAAATGGCGCCAACAATGACCCTCACTCTTTTTGATTAAATCGCTTCGGGGGCGGGGGGGGGGAAGGCTTCGTGTAGATTTTCGGCTGGAAAACCAACTTTGGCTGCTGCTGCTATTACTGCTGCTGCTGTTGTTGTATTTGTTGTTGTTATTGTTGTTGTTATTGTTATTGTACTTGTTGTTTTTAATTAATTGAGATTTGCCTGAAGATCGAGGCTTTTAAAATCCCGTCCCACCGAATGAAGGACTGCGGGGGGTAACAAAGACGTCGACGACGACGACGACGGCGACAGAAAGGCAATTTCTTCTGATTGATAACGGATTAAAGTTGACTAGTTTCCCAGGCTGAGGATTTATTAGAGAAGGCATGAGTTCCTCCAATTTCTAATGGGGTGGGGTGGGGGTGGGGGGTGGGAGTGCCGGGGACCCGGGGGCCCGGGGGTTGCGTGGGGAGCTGACAGAAAAATGTTGTCTTTCACTGCTACTTTAAAATCATTCGCTCTTTGCTAAGATTATCTGTGTTTGACACCAAATCATATGGTTTTAAAAAACCCGGGGAAAATTCTATTCCCTAGGATGAGGACATTCGAAATCCTGGCCTTTACAGAAGCTCGAACTCCAATCTTCGGCAGCAAAAGCAGCAACAGTAGTAAATAGATGATTATTTACAATTTTGATTTTACGGACTGCTGTCCTCATCTTTATTGTGGTATGTAAAATCATGGCGTTTCGGACGTTGTATTCTCCGGCCTCCCCGGGTGTTTCCTGTGTATCTGAGTATAGCAATGACCCAAACCCGAGAAATCATTTTGAATAGTTTAGCCCTTGATAAAAAGAAGCGTCGAAGAAATATTGAAGATTTTATTCAAATAATGACGTCATTGGTTTTGCATGCCTATCCTTCCGACAGGCGTCACGAGAAGCATCACGACCATATAAAAAATCAGACAACTAAGA
>CM042163.1:86300520-86348020 GCA_023376005.1 Doryteuthis pealeii | reverse complement strand
TGGTGCCTAGTATGGGGTCACAGTAATTTAACAGTGTCCTCTCTCTCTTTCTCTCTGCCTTTCCTCCTCTCTGATACGAACCCACGAGACGAGCACGATAATAAAGGCTAGCAGTTGTGACTACATATTTCTCGCGTTGTAATTTTTATCAACAAGATGACCGCCACGTGTCGAAGACATTTTTCAGTACGGTGAATATATACGCTTTGGTACTGTGACCATATACCAACGTTACATATATCATTTTGGTACACCATATACCACAACGTTACATATATCATTTTGGTACTGTGACATATACCACACGTTACATATATCATTTTGGTACTGTGACCAATTACCACAACGTTACATATATCATTTTTGGTACTGTGACAAATACACAACGTTACATATATCATTTTGGTACTGTGACCAATACACAACGTTACATATATCATTTTGGTACTGTGACCATACCACAACGTTACATATATCATTTTGGTACTGTGACCATATACCACAACGTTACATATATCATTTTTGGTACTTGTGGACAAATACCACAACGTTACATATATCATTTTGGTACTGTGACCAAAATACACAACGTTATTATATCATTTTGGTACTGTGACCAAATACCACAACGTTACATATATCATTTTGACCAAATACCACAACGTTACATATATCATTTTGTACTGTGACCAAATACCACAACGTTACATATATCATTTTGGTACTGTGACCATATACCACACGTTACATATATCATTTGGTACTGTGACCAAAATACGTTACATATATCATTTTGGTACTGTGACCAAATACCACAACGTTACATATATCATTTTGGTACTGTGACCAAATACCACAACGTTACATATATCATTTTGGTACTGTGACCAAATACCACAACGTTACATATATCATTTTGGTACTGTGACCATTACCACAACGTTACATATATCATTTTGGTACTGTGACCAAATACCACAACGTTACATATATCATTTTGGTACTGTGACCCACAACGTTACATATATCATTTTGGTACTGTGACAAATACCACAACGTTACATATATCATTTTGGTACTGTGACAAATACCACAACGTTACATATATCATTTTGGTACTGTGACCAAATACCACAACGTTACATATATCATTTTGGTACTGTGACCAAATACACAACGTTACATATATCATTTTGGTACTGTGACCAAATACCACAACGTTACATATATCATTTTGGTACTGTGACCAAATACCACAACGTTACATATATCATTTTGGTACTGTGACCAAATACCACAACGTTACATATATCATTTTGGTACTGTGACAAAATACCACAACGTTACATATATCATTTTGGTACTGTGACCAAATACACAACGTTACATATATCATTTTGGTACTGTGACCAAATACCACAACGTTACATATATCATTTTGGTACTGTGACCAAATACCACAACGTTACATATATCATTTTGGTACTGTGACCAAATACCACAACGTTACATACATTTTTGGTACTGTGACCAAATACCACAACGTTACATATATCATTTTGGTACTGTGACCATGACACGTTACATATATCATTTTGGTACTGTGACCACGTTACAGAAGCTAGACGATCGAATGCCAAACAACGAAGAAGAAAGAAAGTAAGTTATGCATCTCATCTCTCTGATACCCTGCCTATCACCCCCCCCTTCTCTCTCTCTCTCTCTCTGACACGAAATAACACTTGTGTATATACCCAGCATGTGGGTATGTGACACTAGGTTTGGATAATCTCATATGAGAGAAACTGATAATAATATAGCAGAGACGCAGCCAATGTCTAGCTCTATCATACTGTGCACCCGCCGTAGCAGCATAGATTAGCGTGGTCAGAGGGCAGACACTGTAATGGGTTTTGCTCAAAGCGGAGAGGAGACATGCTTTTGAATCTTTAAGAAATTATTGAATGTGCTGGACTTCGATTAGGAATTTAATATATTAAAGACATGTTTCCTCTTCTCATATTTGTCTGGCATCATAGCTCAAAGGTAGTCATGGTAATTCGTCCAGGTCAAATCTGATTACGAAGATTTACTTCTTGGAGGACCGTTTCTACGTTTTGACGTAGACAAACCAATTACGGAGACAAGACGGGACAGAGCGTCTTTATTAGATAAAGATTCATTGCTGCCGAGGTTGGAATTTAGATTATTGAGATCAATTTGAATCCGAAGTATATACTCAAAGAAAAGCGAGCAAAATATTAACAGACCACATTTGTCAGTGTTCAAACTAATGGTGCCATATTCTGAGAAAGGTTAGAGAAATTTATATATATTATATATATATATATATATATATATAATAATAAATCTAATGAGACAGACGAACCTACTAAAAGTTTCGCTTAATGCTCTTCAGGGTATGAGTCAGGTCTTAGCCCTGAAGAGCATTAAGCGAAACTTTTAGTAGGTTCGTCTGACTCATTAGATTATCTTTATTATTTGCTCTACTTAGGTATTGAGCACTTTTACTTATTAGCTTTAGTTTCCTGGCGGGTTTGTATGAATATATATATATATATATATATATATAAATTGTTTTTTTTCTTTTGGCAAGATAATGTACTTATAGATTATTTTTCGTTGGTACGAGGATCTTGGCCTTTTCCTTTTTACAAACATTTTTTTCTTCCCGGTTGATGTTTGGTAGTATATTTTTACAATCAAACTATTTGCTGTTTTTTTTCTCACCGCGAGGATTTACCAACAAGTTTGGTATATATATATATATATTATATATATATATATATATATATATATATTATATATTTTGTGAATAAAAAGGCCTTCAATACCATGGGTATCGTGGTTTTGGACCATTTCCACTCGTGAATATGCCCACGAGCTTCTTCAGACCACTAATATCTTTTATTTAGACAGGCACATGGACAAAGATGAGTTTTGGCCATGTGCCTGTCTAAATAAAAGATATTAGTGGTCTGAAGAACTCGTGGGCATACTCACGAGTGGAAATGGTCTATAACCACGATACCCATGGTATTTAAGGCCTTTTTTTAAAATCACAAATAACTTTGCTCTGTTTACAATAATTAAACATTGAGCTCTCATACGGAACCTGAACTCTACCACAAACTACTGGCAGAGAATAGGACCCACCTAGAATCACCTTGTACCAAGAAACTTGGTACCGCACCAAAGTATATATATATATATATATATATATATATATATATATATGTCTGTGTGTGTGTGTGTGTGAGTTTCTGGTTCAATAACGACCCTCGCCAACTTTGAGCCACAGATTTCATTTCCTCGTCACTGGGATAATGTTTGCCTCTCCTCGGTCCCATGAGGGAGGGTTTGAGAGGCAAACATTATTCCAGTGACGAGGAAGTGAAATCTGTAGTAAAGAAGTGGCTCAAAAAATAGTCAACAGAATTTTACTGGGCAGGGTTAAATGTTCTCATTCGAATGTGGAACATTGCTAATGAGAGAAACGGTGACTGTGGAGAAGGAGATCTGCCATAAATAAATAAATAAAAAGAGATAAAAAGAAATAAATTTTCAAATAAAGAAAGAGAAAAAGGTTTGAACTAAATAAATATATAAACAAAAAAGAAATCTTAAAAGAAAAAAAGAAAGAAATTTTCAAAGAAAGAAAGAGAAGAAAGTTTGAAATAAATAAATAGATAAAAGGAGAAAGAAAAAAAATTAAAAAGAAAGAAAGAAAGAAAGAAAGAAAGAAAGAAAGAAAGGGAAGAGAAGAATATTTTCCGTAAATGAATAGATAAAACGAGAAAGAAGCTTTCAAGAAAGAAAGAAAGAAAGAAAGAAAGAAGGAAATTTTAAAAGAAGTAAAGAATGAAAGAGAAGATTTCCCATAAGGGAATAGATAAAACAAAAAATAAAAATAAATAAGGAAGGAAGGAGAAGAAATTTTGATATAAGTAAATAGATAAAAGTAGAAAGAAAAAAAATTAAAAGAAAGAAAGAAAAAAGGAGAAGGAGATTTGCCATAAATAAATACATAAAACGAGAAAAAAAGAATAAATTTTCAAAGAAAGAAAGACAAGATTTGAAATAAATAATATATAAACAAGAAAGAAATCTTAAAGAAAGAAAGAAAGAAAGAAGAAAGAAAGAAAGAAGGAGAAGGATATTTGCCCTAAATAAATAAAACGAGGTAGATAAAAAAAGAAAAAATTTTTCAAAGACAGAAAGAGAATAAAATTTGAACTAAATAAATCTATAAAAGGCGAAAGAAATCTTAAAAGAAAGAAAGAAATGATTAAGAGTCAAAATAGCATCAAATATGCCCGACTGAATTTAGAAGAGGTTAATCTGGACATTAGGATTAACTAAGTAAATTCTTGAGCGATTTGCCGCCAAATCACAGCCGCCATTTTGTTTAATGGGATGCACTTTTGAAAGGCATTTCAAGTGAGACACGCATGTACACACCTTGACGCCTTGGAAATTTGGCACAGGTGAAATGAGATTAGTAGATTGGGATTAAGCCGGATTACATTGATCCGTGGAAGAGGCAGGGTGCAAATGGAGCTAAAATGGCACCGGACATTGGCAATTATTGAGGAGCAAGGAAGTTCGAAAATTGCTTGGAAATGAAACCGCCATTTTGGAAGCAGACAATTTGAAGTTTAGAAAAGGTGGCTCTCCAATAACAGGAGTCTATCAAGAACAGACAGCGGATGAGCAAAGGTCAGAATAATAATTATTACTAGCAGGATTAAATTATCATACACTGGATAAACCAGGATATTTACCCCGTACCCCACGTGTACGGGTTTGGTACAAGGCTCAATTAATGTGGCACCACGCACGAACTGGTGGCGGGTGAAAAAATTGTGTTGACCCCGTCGGCATTCCCCCTCACGGGGGGTGCATCAGGCAATAAATCCAGTCCTGTCCCTTTAAAATAAAGGGGGCAGGTGTTGCCTGTTAATTGTAGCCAAGGTCCAGGGCCGAAGCCACTGTACAGCAGTGTGATAATATGATTATTACAACGTTTGAAATGTTTACTTAAGAGCTATTTCAAAATAGTTCAATATTAGAAGTAATATTGAACTATTTTGAAATAGTTCTTAAGTAAACATTTCAAACGTTGTAATAATTATATTATCATACTGTTGTCCAGTGGCTTCGGATATACCACAGTATTGTGGATATACCACAGTATGATAATTTAATTATTACGACCTTTGCTATGCTTACTTAAGAGCTATTGCTAAATAGTTCAATACGTAAAAAGTATAATTTCACTGGTTTACAAAAAATATATTTTGTTTGAGGCAAGAATGTGAATAGGTGTTTTTTTTTACTAATTTGGGTGTGCTGAATTCAAATTTATAAACAGTTTTGCTCTATCACCTCTAGTTTTCTGTCTTTTAAATAGTCTCATTTTAGTATATACAGAGTATATACGTGCTTATTTCAACAGTTGCAGCAGCTTATTACAGATAAAACAGGATAGATAAAGAACATTGACGGAATAAATATACTTGGCTGACACAATGTACACAATTCATAGTACCGCAGACAGTTAGAAGTGTGTTTTCTTAGATGATCTGCTGTATTTCGCCTCCGGGATGTCACGCAAAAGCATCCAGCAGAAGTCTCCCATCATGCCGGGGTTCCACTTGCCTTTGTAGTTTCTCTCCATCTTCGTAATGTCTTGGTGGAATCTTTCCCCGTGCTCATCACTCACTACTCCAAGGTTTGGAGGGAAGAAGTTGAGGTGGGAATGGAAAAAATGAATTTTGAGTGACATTCGGCATCCCATATCCTCATAAGTCTTTAGCAACTTCTCAATACAGGCTTGGTAATTTGGTACGCGTGTGTTACCAAGGAAGCCACTACAGACTGACTTAAATGCTTCCCATGCTCTCAGTTCCTTTAAGGTAAGAAGCTCCTCAAAATCAGTATCCTTCAGCACTTCTTGGATCTGAGGTCCGACAAAGATGCCTTCTTTGAGCTTAGCAGCACTGAGACCTGGAAACACAGTACGCAAGTGTTGGAAGGCAGCACCATTTTTGTCCATGGCCTTCACAAATTCTTCATCAAACCAAGCTTGATGTGAAGAGGAGGAAGAAGCACCTTATTCATGTCAACCAGAGGATTCTCCTTGATACTGTGTTCGCTGTTGATTGAGACGTGTTGGCTACGCTTAACTGCCCAAATCCGTCTTGATATATAGCTATATATATATATATATGTAATGCTATCACTTACATTTATTTCATAATAACTATAAAAGAAGACATGTCACACAATATTAGAAATTAACCCTGAATGCATATACGCCTTTATGCACAGATGTGTACAAAATGTACAGTATGCATATCTAAAAAACTAGAGGGATGAGTAAAAACGGATTCCAATCTGAATTCAGCACCCCCAAATTAAGTTAAAACAGCTATTTTTGTGCTTGCCTCAATTTCTTTGTAAACCAGTGTTATCTTTATCAAACTCTCTCTCACTCTTTTTTTAAAATTCTTTCTTCTTTTTATTATTTTCAGTTGGAATAGATAAGCGGTATCGCTTCCGCGTGCTCACAACCTCTATCGATCTTTCCCCTTACTTTCTTTCTTATTATATTTACTCTGTGTAGCATGTCCTTTTTCTTCCTTTTCGTTCTTTGAAATAAAAACGGAATGGTCTATTATTTATCTAAGGTGTCGACACTCAAAAGAAATAAGGATTTGGCAGATAAGCAACACCAGACAATCAGGATTAACATTTTTGCATTTCATCTTGGACAATTTGAACAGTCACATTTTTAACTAGGTGCGGTTGCAAGATGATAACGGTCGTGCAGTTAAGGAACAGGAGTATTAATACATAGATTTATTTGTTATGCCTCCTCTGGCATCTCCTCATTCTTTCTCTCTTGAGAAATCAAACTTAAAGAAAAAATGATAAAAGAAAACGAATCTTTGCACAGAATATATGCAATAGTATTACAATTAGGTTCCCGTTTAGCTTAGTCCGTATAGCATCCGCTTAGGAATTGTAATATTACGGGTTCGATACTGGCCCCCGCCAACTAAGCGTATGAGTGGCACAGCTTAGGTAATCTGATCTGTGAGGTATATATATTATATATATATATATATATATATTATGGACTCTCTCGTCGATTTTCGACATATACAATGAACACCCACACAGTGATGTTTTTTTATAGTGGTGAAGGCTTGTGTTGGACCATCCACACTTTTTGGCACAGTCGATAGGAAAGAATTGGTGCATCAAGGGTTGCCACAAACCCAATCAACGACCGACCTCAGGAATTTTGAATTCAGAGTTATCCCTCTCCTAGACTGGTTACCTACCCAAGGTTGAAGTGCCCAGTCTACCCTACTATTTAACCCATAGCTGGATGGAATTTTGAATTCAGAGTTATCCCTCTCCTAGACTGGTTACCTACCCAATGCTGAAGGGCCCAGTTTGCCCTACTATTTAACCCTCTGGAGGGAGAATATATGGATTCATACATTTCCCAAGGGTATTAGCGCTATGTGAAATGCCAACAGCTTCGTCTAGGAATTGAACTCGAATCGACGAGTCCATTTTCCACGACTCTAACCACTAGCCCACTATATATATATATATAGATGTGAGGTATATTTATTATGTAGGATATGTGTATATTTTTATTAATATTATTTTTATACAGCATTATATTATCTATTGTATTTTAAGGTTTTACTATGTTTATTTGTTTAATAATAATAATTTTTTATATATCATAATATTTAATAATTTATTATTATTTTATATATATATATATTATTTTAATTTTATATTTTTTGTTTTAACTTTGCTTCATACTTATTCGGACTTTTAATTTTCATAGTTGTTAATTTGACTGACTACTATCCCCTAAAATAGCCCTAAAAATATTCTTTAGGATGAAGAATAAGTCCTCCTTATCTATGACCTCCGAATTCACCAGTATGAAAATGTTCACCATTGACAAGAACTCAATCCAAAGTCCTGAAGAAGGTCTAACAGACCGAAAAGTTACAACGTCGACATCACTACCTACAATAAACATCCATTTTCTACAACATTCCGTGTTTGTCTACCTAGCTCAAACACACACACAACACACACACATACACATACATACATATATATATTAAGTCTGCAAATATTCAGAAATATGAAAAATATTTGTCAGTCGATGGGTTCAAAGAAAAATATACACCTGCGTATGTATGTCGTTCTCACTCTCTCTCTCTCAAACAAACTCACACTCTCTATTCCATGCTTCATCTCTCTCTCTCACTCTATTTCTTTCTATCTCTCTCTTCTCTCTCTCCGAGTTAGCTCAGTCGGTAGAGCGTTCGGCTAGAAACCACAAGGTTCCTAGTTCGATACCGGCTCTCGCCAACTCAGCGTATGAGTAGCACAGGATCTGTGCGGTAAAGTAAGGAGCTGATGGTAGGTGCGGCGCTCCACCTCAGATGCTAAAAACAATCTCCTTGGTCTAGCGCTATTGAAAAGGGGATAGACTCCCTCGCTGACTGGCTGATACCGACTTTAGGCCGTCCTGACGACTTTTTTATATATATATATTACCCCCCTACCAATTGTTATTACCCCCACTTCCAATTCCTACGCTACTACTCGTTCTCCTTAAAAACGAGACATGGAACATACCATCAGTTTCCTACCTGATGATGGCAAATCGTATAATAAATGTGTGCTGTTGATACATCTTGATGATGCTATTATATATATATATATTATATATATATATATATATATATATATATATAAAATTATGATAGAAATCTAACGCTAAGAGCGCTTTTAATCAGTAAAATCTTTACTTTATTGCATCACAATGCAGATAAATATTACATTTCATCGAAGTGAATTTTGAAAATGTCTGCTGCTGAAAAATCTTATTTGGATCAATAAAGCTTTTATGTTATTGGATTATCTAATCTATATCGAGGGAAACTTTATTATTTTTTTATTATAAATTTAGACATTTCATGATTTTATAGACATTGTCACGTACACAGAATAGAATAAATATTACAACAATATATAAAATAGATTTTCATAACAGCACTAAATTCAAATATTTTTAGTTTGAAAGATATCAATTACAAAGTTTTCAAGATAAGGCAATATATTTGTTTTATGGATTTAAAATGAGATGAGAGACGGCTGCTGAGCCAATAAAAAGGATATATATATATATATTATATATATATATATATATATATATATATTATATATGTATATATATATAAGTGGTGTCTATGGATGACCTATATATATATATAGATATATATATAATCCAAAATTCCAGAGAAGAAATCTTCCTTACGACATAGGAGTTTTTTTAAACAACCTGTCGCAGCATAAAAGAATTCATCGTTCGCATCTGATGAGCAGGGAGAATTAGACACTTTGTCTAAGCTTCTCGAAATAGGCTATAACGCAAAATCTCTAAGTCTTTTGTTATTTTTTTTACTTATATATATCAGTCATCCAGACACGTGTTTCGAAATTTACTTTCATTAGTGCGGCTCGACATTTTTAACAGCTACCTCTAGCTGGGATCGAAACTCGACAGAATTTTCGTTTACTAAGTTCCTTACCCTTGCGGCTATCAGCGGGCCGTTAGTCTAGGGGGAACATACTTTACGGCGGTATGTTTATACAATCACCAGAGAACTCTAATCTGTAAACAGACGGGTCACGGCTAATGCTAAACGGTGAAGTTACAATTAATGTCCCCACAGTGCTCAACGTGTGAGTGGGAAGCATATATATCAGTCATCCACAGACACGTGTTTGAAAGTTTACTTCTCATCATATATATATATATATATATATATATATATATATATATATATATATATATATATATATGAAATTAATATTTAGAAAAAACAAACACATGATGTTAAAATTTGCTGACAGAAATCTGTTTCGACCCTTTATTGAAGTGGTCTTCATCAAGAGAATGTGTGTATTATGAGTGGACCGTTATAAGACGAAAGTGGTACAGAAGAAAAGTTCTAGTTCATAGCCGGAATATTTTTTATTTTTAAATTAAAAATTTTGAAAATGCATATTCTGTTTTGAAAATAAAATAGATTTTATTTTATTTTAATAAATCAGAAGCATTATAGTCCACAAAGAGAACTCAAAAGAGTTTGATGTAAATATATATAAAAATGTATAAGAAAGTATGAAAAAGTTAAAAAATCCCAGCAATGCAAACCACGATAGTCACCGGTGTTGTAGATATCCAGGTATTTTTGTTTTTTCAAAAGACAGAATGAAAAAAGTGAATGGAAGTGAATCTAACAGTATGAAATTAATATTTAGAAAAAACACCACATGATGTTAAAATTCGCTGACAAAAATCTGTTTCGACCTTTATATATATATATATATATATATATATTAATATATTAATATATATATAGAGAGAGAGGAGAGAGAGAGATATTTAAAAATTTGTTTTGGGATGAAACAAAGAATCACAGTGCTCAACCACAAATTTGTAGGAGCTTTATTTTATTTGTTGAATTTTTTAAATATAAAAGGATTTTTCATAAGCAACTACCAGGTTTCAGGTTATTTCACCATCGTCAGGTGCTCAATCTCCTGGTATTTATTCAAAGGGGTTAAAGGGAGATAACTTCATGAGTTTTTTTATAAATAAGGAATTTTTTTAAAAAATCAAAATTAATCGAATAAATAAGAGCATTCCGCATATTAATCGACGTAATTTGCGGTCCATAAACATAACACACAATCTCTTCAAATAAACACAGGAGCAACCTGACGATGGTGAAAAATAACCTGAAACCTGGGGAGTTGCTTATTGAAAAATTTTATATTTAAAAATTCTTCACAAAATATATATATATATATATATATATATATATATTAATTGTGTGTGTGTGTGTGTGTGTGTGCGTGTGTGAGTAAATATGTATGACTGATAATTCCAAACTGAGTGAAATACAGAGAGTTCGACGTTTTGAATAAGAGATCAAAAGCGATTCTGACATCGGTATAACACGCTGATAGATTCGATGGACATTTAAATCGACAAATGTATATTAATAGACACACCGAAATATATTAGGTATGTGCTAAAGTTCTCAGGGCGATCTTTTGTGAAAACGGCCGAGTGGAGAGCATAAAACTAATTTAGTGAAACTTATAGAGAGACAGAAATGAAAAGCACTTGGATCGATTGTTTGAGATGGAGAGACTCGATTAGGTGTGTGTGTGTGGGGGGGGGGTTGTTAGGAATAAACGGTGAAAGATAGATACATAAATAAGAGATAGATAGATAGATAGATAGATAGATAAAGACATAGATAGATAGATAGATATGAACGGACTGAGTAGATAGATAGATAGATAATAGATAGACGATATGACAGACTGAGATAGATAGATAGATAGATATGTAGATGTGAACAGAATTAGATAGATAGATAGATGGATAGATAGATAGATTAGATAGACACGACTGAGATTAGTAGATAGTAATAGGTTATGAACAGAATGGGGATATAATATATATATATTATATAATATAATATATATATATAATATATAGATAGATAGATAGATAGATAGATAGATGATAGATAGATAAGAATGATTAGATAGATAGATAGTTAGATAGATATGAATTAGACTGAGATAGATAGATAGATAGATAGATAGATAGATGTGAACATGATTAGATAGTAGATTGATAGATATAACAGAATAAGATAGATGATAGAGAGATGGGAAGGATTAGATAGATAGATAGATAGTAGATAGTATATGAAAAGAATAAGATAGATAGATGTTAAAAGAATAGATAGATAGATAGATGGATCGAGGTGAACAGGAGTATATATAATATTACACACACATACATCAACACATTACACACACAACACAATATCTATTATATATATATAATATATTATTTATATTAGTAGATAGATAGATAGATAGATAGATGATTGAAGAGAATGAGATAGATAGTAGTAGTGAACAGACTGAGCTAACATATGTAAAGGCTAAGTCGCTAGAATTATTAGATAGACACGATATTCTCTAGATAGCTAGATAGGCAGTGGATAGAATGAACAGACTCGATAGATAGATGGATTATATGATTATAAGATAAGGAACAGAATAACATATGAACAAGTCAAAATCCAATAATTATTAACATTTCAATAGAAAAGAAACGCACACAAATACTCTCCCACACCACATATATATATATATATATTATATATATTATATATATATTATATTTATATTATATATTCCTTCCAACCCTTGCATAGGTCTCCTTAAAACGGATAGAGCACTCCTAAGTGGCCTAGTATGTTCATAACAATAGCATTGAAATTCCATTCATAAAATCTTGCGTGTCTACATGGCGCGGTGGTAAAATGTCCGACTATTGAAGAAATCAGTCGGGTTTCGATCCCAGCCTGAAGCAGCCGTACTTGTTTACTTACACTGATGAGCCGCGAAACAGAAATGGTACATGTCTATATATATATAGGTAATCTGAACATTAGCTACATAAATTCGAGTAACCTCCCCTTGTTTATTGCACTTTGAGGACCCCATATATTTTGGTCGGCCATTTTCATTTCACCATAAATCTTCACTAAAAATACGAATTTGTTCGAATCAATACGACTGAATGTTTTAACACGAAAATATCGTAAAGTATGTTCTCAATTGTGCTTGTGCCTTATTTGAAATTAACCTAATTTTTATTATGAACACATTTTATGAATATTTTCGTGTTAAAACATGCAGTTGTATTTCTTAAGGTGAAATAAAAATGGACTACCAAAACTGACGGCTTCCTCAAAATGAAATAAAACGGGAGGTTACTCTCATTTATGTAGCTAATATTCAGATTAGTAATATAATATATATGTATTGATGGCGGTGTTTACGCATTTTTAAAAAGTGCACGTAATTTTTAACAAGAATTTGTACATATTTGGTTGAATAAATAAAAAATTGAATTTTATAATAAATTTAATACCAACAAGAAGGAATAACAAAACGTATCGGCATAGCTAACCCAATGGTTAACGTGCCATAAAAACCAAAACAACCAACCAACCAACATTTTTCAAGACAGCACCGCAACATCCTTGAGTACTCCCCGTATAGCTTTTCTCTAAGTGTTTCGTTCAAACTAGTGCAGCCCTAGAGTAGCACTGATACGGCTACAGCTTGAAGAATGAAGGAATTTAGCATATTTGGGTCTTTTTTTTTCTACCGTTTCCTACGTTAGACTCTTCACACTTAGATTGTTGTGGGGGTCCATTAATTGTCATAGATCCGAATAATATATATTTACCGCAACGTTAATACGAACCAGGAACCTTGTGGTTCGTAGTCGAACGCCTCTTACAATATAAGCTAAGCGGTTATAGATTTACTATAGAGAGAGACAGAGGGGGAGAGAGAGAGAGAGAGAGCGAGAGGAGAGAGAGAGGAGAGAGAGAGAAGAAGAGGACGGGGATATTATATGTATATATAATATATATATATATATATATATGCATATATATCTATATCAGACTAAATAGTAGAAAGATATAAATAAGAATAGAGAGAGGAGAAGAGAGAGAGAGAGAGAGAGAGAGAGAGAGAGAGAGAGAGAGGAGAGAGAGGTCGGGGATATATATATATATATATATATACTATATATATATATTTATATCGCGAGACTGACATTTTCGTTAGATAAATTCGTTGTTGTTTCTTTCCGTGCAGTACGATCCTCGTATATAAGACAAAACATGTCGGTGCATTCTCGTCATTTCATTGGCCAGTTTGATCAGTGAACACCAATGAGATTTGGGCAAAATCCACGTGCGACTCGCTCTTCTGATCGGAAGTACACACAGAAGATACTCCTTAATTTTACATGTAAAACATTTACTTAGATTTTTTCTTTTTAACTTTTTTTTATGTAACTTTTTGGTTTCTTTATTACCTACAAATTCCTATCATTTGTTTTTTTTTCTTTGGTTCCCCTTCCTGTTTTTTCGTTTTTACGTTTTTTTTAGATCGTCTGGCAATTCAATTTGGATCTTTTTTTTTTCTTGTTTTATTTTGCACAGCCAATTTGAAGAGTAAATCGAATAAAATTTGTCGAACAGTTGTTCTGTTTCCAGTAGCTTTATAGATTTGAGTAGTTTCAATAAACAATTCTGATTGCAGTGAGACATTATTTGGGCTGCGCCCGGTTGTTGAGGAAAGATGAGGATGGGGATGTTGTGTTACCAATGGGGACAAATAATAGTAGGAACGAATCAAGAAAGAAAAGAATCGGCAAGAAAATGGAATCTGTTTTTAACTTGAAGATATCGATAAAACCACTCACACGCAAAAGATTTTGGACCTGTTACAAAATAGATATATATAATGGTGTCAAAATGTATTTCCGGACGATAGAATGCGCGACTGCACCTCTGCAGAGGGGTTAACGACTCCCCAAATGGGGCTACCCTGTTGGCCATGAGTGGCGACCGATGCACTCACTCGGCTGGTCACGCCAAGCCCTAGCACACCAGTTTAAGCTGATAGTCTTTCACTAGAGTCTGACTGAAAAAAGTCACCTCTCTCGGCTTCCGGATTCTAGTATTTCAACCGATTTCAACAATGCTGTTACCTGGATAGTCTCAAATCTACTTTTGATTTCCCAGTTTTTAGTCTTCATTATAAGCTTTTTAGGGCGTTCCATGTGCACCTACTACAATTGGTATTCACTTTCCACCTCACATTTATTATTATTCCCTTGTGAGTTTTTCACCAGTAGTAGCGTCAGACTTCTCATTAACTCGTCTATTCTTCGCTCTCTATCTTCTATCTATCTTCTTCCTTTTTTTTTTTCTTCTTCTTCTTCTTCTTCTCTTCTTCTTCTCTTCTTCTTTATCTTCTTATTATTATTCCACTTAATATATATTCATCTCATTTATTTTAATTAATTATTATTCATACTCTATTATTATTTTATTTCACTCTTGTGGGTTTTTCCACAACCAGCTATAACTGCAACGTGTTCCTCGCTGGCAGATGTGTGCTCGCAAGTGTTCCCAGGAAGGCTTCACGAGGTGCGAGAGTTCACGAGTCTGGACCAAAAAACCCTGTAGAACGCGCGGGGACATCGGCCGCCAACGTCCTGCTCACCATGATACAAGAATGAGATGAGGCAAAGTCCGACTAACACAAAGCTGCATACTTAATCATCAACCTCATCTCAATCAATTCAGATACAATACGAATGATTTCTGTTGTTTCTTTTTGTGTCGTTTTTATTCCTATACACAGCGTGCAGTTTCTGTAATGGCTGTATGTATTTCCTGTTCTCATTCAAGATCTCTTTTATTTTGTATCTTTATTTTTTTAACATAGATTACAGCCTAGTCCTGTTGTTACATGAATGCGTACGTGGTCATGCTCTATCATAAACGAAGATAAAAGCAATGGCCTCTCTCAGTTTAATTCATAGTCACTTAAATCATTTGGGCTGCGTCGTGCCGGACATGAAAAGGGGATAATAACCCCTCTCACAAACACTTGGATGCATTATAGAAACGTTTGCGACCTAGGAGAAATATTCGCGACTGCGTTTAATATCGCGCTGAATAACTCTTAAAATTTAATAGACTTCCAGTGCCGCGTCTAGAGACGTTTCATCAACCATTGAAACACAACTGTGGTTAATAGACGCATAATTTACGAAGCACGCTAGCAGTACTAGGGAATCTTTTCTCTTTNTGAAAGAAGAGCGAGATCATGTGGTAATGGGTGAGCACTAGGGTTTGGATAGATGCTGCTCATATGAGAGAAGCTGATTAATAATATAGTGCAGAGGACGCAGGCCAATGTTAGCCTCTATTCATACCTGGTCACCGCGCGTAGCAGTCATAGGAGTTAGGCGTGGTGCAGAGGGTAGACAGTGTAATGGGTTTTGCGTCCAAAGCGAGGAGTAGGAGACAGTGGCTTTTGAATCTTGTAAGGAAATGTATTGAGATGTGGGCTGGACTTCGATTAGGATTTAATATATTAGAAGAGACATGTTTCCTCTTTGCTCATAGTTTGTCTGGCATCATAGCTCAAAGGGTAGTCCATGGTGAATTGTCAGGTCAAATCTGATTGACGAAGATTGTAGCTTCGTTGAGAGCGCGTTTCTACGTTTTTGACGTAGACAGAACGCGATTACGGGAGACACGAGACGGGATCACGAGCGTGCTTTATTATGGATTAAGATTCATGTGCTGGGCCGAGGTTGGAAGTTTAGATTATTGGAGAAGTGCAATTTGATCCGAAGTATATATGCAAGAGAAAAGCGAGCAATATTAACGGGACGCAGCGATTTGTCGTAGTGTGTCAAGCACTAATGGTGTGGCCATATTGCTGAGAAAGGTTATGGTAAATTATAGTATATATATTATATATTATATAGTATATATATATATAGTATAAGATAGAAGTCTAATTGAGAGCAGAGAACGAAGCCTACTAAAGTTTGCGCTTGGAATGCGGCGTTCAGGGGAGTGAGTCAGGTCTTAGGGCCGGGCTGAAGAGCATTAAGCGGGAAACTTTTAAGTAGGGTTCGGTCTGACTCATTAGATTTATCTTTATTTATTTTGCTGCTACTTAGGGGTAATTGAGCACTTTTTAGCTTATTAGGCTTTAGTTTTGGCCTGGCGGGTTTGTAGTGAATATATATATATTATATAGTATATTAAATAAACGTAAATTGTTTTTTTTCTTTGGCAAAGATAATGTAGGCTTTATAGGGATTATTTTTTGCGTTGGGTAGCGAGGGTCGTTGGCGCTTTTCCCTTTTTACAAACATTTTTTTCTTCACGGCTGGTTGATGTTTGGTAGTATATTTTTACAATCAAACATATTTGGCTGGTGTTTTGTTCTCGCACCGCGAGGATTTACCACCAAGTTTGGTATATATATATATATATAGTATATATATGATATATAGTATATATTATAGGTGATATATATTTGTGAAGAAAAAGGCCTTCAAGTACCATGGGTATCGGTGGTTTTGGAAGCGATTTCCGACTGCGTGAATAATGGCCGCACGAGGGCTTCTTCATGGACCACTAGGTATCTTTTATTTAGACAGGCGAACATGAGCAAGAGGATGAGTTTTGGCCATGTGCCTGTCTAAATAACAAGATGATTAAGTGGTGCTGAAGAACCTGCGTTGGGCATACTACACGAGTGAGACCAGCCACTGGTGCTATAACGCACGATGACCCATTGGGTATTTAAGGCCTTTTTTTTAAAATCACAGGAATAAGCTTGGCTGCTGTTTACAATAATTAAACATTGAGGTGCGTCATAACGGAAGCCTGAACTCTACCGGAACAAACTACTGGGCCAGAGAATAGGACGGGCCAAGCGCTAGAATCACCGTTGTACCAAGAAACTGTGGTAAACCGGCACCAAGTAAATGATATATAATATATATATAGTATATATAGTATATATATAGTGTCCTGTGTGGTGTGTGTTGTGTGAGTTTTCTGGTTCAATAAGCGACCCTCGCGCAACTTGTGAGGCCAGCAGATTTGCTTTCCTCGGTCAGCTCGGGATAATGTTGGCCTCTGCTCGGTCCATGAGGGAGGGTTTTGAGGGGGCAAACATTATTTGCCAGTGACGAGGAAGTGAAATCTGTATGTAAAGAGAGGGTGGCTCAAAGAAGATGAGTCAACAGAATTTTAGGCTGGGCAGGGTTTTGAGAATGTTCTCATTCGAATGTGAAGGCATTGCTAATGAGAGAATACGGTGACTGTGGAGAAGGAGATCTGCCATCAATAAATAATAAAAGAGATAAAGAAGAATAAATTTTCAAAAATAAAGAAGAGAAAAAGGTTTGAACTATACATAAATATATAGGAACAAAAAGAAATCTTAAAGAAAAAAAAGAAAGACATTTTCGAAGAAAGAAGAGAGGAATAATTTGAAATAGAATAAATAGGATAAAGGAGAAAGAAAAAAAATTAAAAGAAAAGAAAGAGAAAGAAAGAAGGGAAGAGAAAGATAGTTTTCCGTAATGAAATAGATAAGACGAGAAAGAAGCTTTCAAAAGAAAGAAATGAGAGAAAGAAAGGAAATTTTAAAAGTGAAGTAAAGAATGGAAAGAGAAGATTTCGGCGCATTAAGGGAGATAGATAAAAAAAAAAGTAAAAATAAATAGAGGAAGGAAGGAGAAGAAAATTTTGAATATAAGTAAAATGATAAAAGTAGAAAAAGAAAAAATTTAAAAGAAGAGAAAGAAAAAAAGGAGGAAGGAGGATTTGGGCCATGACAGATACAAATAGCATAAAACGAGAAAGAAAAGAAATAAATTTTCAAGAGAAAGAAGACAACAAGTTTGAAATAAATGAGATAAAGTATAGTGAAACAAGAAAAAGAAATCTGTAAAGAAAGAAAGAAAGAAAGAAAAAGAAGGAGAGAGGAGATTTGTTCATAAATAAATAGCGTAAACGAGGGATAAGGAAAGAAAGAAAATTTTTTAAAAGAAAGAAAGACAAGAGATTTGGAAACATATAAAGAAATATATAAACCAGAAAAAGAAATCTTCAAAAGAAAGAAAGAATGAAAGAAAGAAGGAGAAGGGAGATTTGCCATAGAAGTAAATGAGCATAAAACGAGGGAAATTTTTTTTTTTGCAAAGAGCAGAAAGAGAATAGAAATTGTGAACTAAATAAATCTATAGAAAGGCGAAAGAATCTTAAAAGAAGGAAATAAATGATTAGAGGAGTCAAAATATGGCATCAAATAGTGCCGCCGACTGAATTTAGAGAGAGGTTAATCTGGACCATTAGAGATTAAGCTAAGTAATTTCTTGAATACGATTTGCCGCGAAATCACAGCCGCCAGTTTGTTTAATGGGATGCACTTTTGGAAAGGCATTGTCAAGTGAGACACGCAGTACACACGCTTGAAAGCCTTGGGAAATGTTGGCACAGGGTGAAATGAGATTAGTAGGATTGGGATTGAAAGCCGGATTACATGATGGCCGTGGGAAAGAGGCAGGGTGGCAATGGAGCGTAAAATGGCACGGACATTTGGCAATTTATTGGAGGAGAAGGGAAGTTCGGAAAATTGGGCTTTGGAAGATGAAACCGGCCATTTTGGAAGCAGACAATTTGAAGTTTAGGAAAAGGTGGCTCTCCATAACAGGAGTGCTATCAAAGAGAGACAGGCGAGAATGAGCAAGAAGTCAGAATAATAATGTATTACTAGCAGGATTGAATTATCATACACTGGATAACCACAGGATATTTACCGCGCGTACCCGGCACGTGTACGGGTTTGGGCACAAGGCTGCAATTAATGTGGCTACCGACAGCAGCGAACTGGTGGCGGGTGAAAAATTGTGTGACCCCGTCGTGCATTTTCCCCCCCCCGCCCTCACGGGGGGTGCATCAGGCAATAAAGTCCCAGTCCTGTCGCCTTTAAAATAAAGGGGGGGCAGGTGTTGCTGTTAATTGTAGGCCAAGGTCCAGGGCGCGAAGGCCACTGGACAACAGGTATGATAATGAGAGTTATTAGCAAAGCGTTTGAAGATGTTTACTTAAGAGGCTATTTCAAAGATAGCTTCAATATTGAGAAAGTGATATTGAAGCTATTTTTGAATAGTTCTTAAAGTAAACATTTCAAACATTGTTGAGTTGTAAATAATTAATAATATCATGACTGTTGTCCAGTGGGCTTCGGATATACCGACAGTCATTGTGGATATACACAGTAAGTGATGATTTAATTATTACGACCTTTGGTAAATGCTTACTAGAGAGGCTATTGGCGAAATAGTTTCAATACGTAAAAAGGTAATAAATTTCACTGGTTTAACAAGAAAAAATGTTTTGTTGTCTGGGGGCAAGAATGTGGAATAGGTGTTTTTTTTTAGCTCAATGTTGGGTGTGCTTGAATTCAATTTTATAGTGAAGCAGGGTTTTTGCTCGTATCGAAGCGCGTCTAGTTTTCCTGTCTTTTAAATAGCTGTGCTCATTGTTAGTATACGTACAGAGTATGATAGCGTGGCTTATTTCAAACCAGTTGCAGCAGCTTATTGACAGATAGAGAACAGGAGTAGATAAAGAAGCATAATGACGGAATAAATATACTTGGCTGACACAATGTACGACAATTCATAGTATACGCAGAGGACAGTTAGAAGTGTGGTTTTCTTAGATGAATCTGGCTGTAATTTCGGCCTCCGGGATGTGCCGCGCGTGGCAGAAGCATCCAGGCAGAAGTCTCGTGCGCATCATGCCGGGGTAGCCAGCTTGGCCTTTTTTTAGTTTCTCTCTCCATCGTTCGTATGTCTTGGTGAATGCTTTCCCGTGGGCTCATCGCTCACTACTGGCCAAGGTTTGGAGGGAAGAAGTTGAGGTGGAAATTGGAGAGGAAATGAAATTTTGAGTGACATTCGGGCCGCCCTATATCAGCTCATAAGTTTTAGCAACTTCTGCAATAACAGGGCGTTGGTTAGATTTGGTACTGCGTGTGTTAACCAAAGGAAGCAGCACTAGAAGACTGGACTTAAATGCTTCCGCGATGCTCCTGCAGGTTCCTTTAAGGTAAGAAGCTCCTCAAAATCAGTAATCCCATTGCAGGCACTTCTGCGGATCTGAGGTCCGACAAAGATGCCTTCTTTGAGCTTGAGCAGACAGCTGAGACGCGTGGGAAAACACAGTACGCAAGGATGTTGGAAGGGCAGCAGCCATTTTTGTAGCATGCCTTCACAAAATTCTTCATCAGACCAAGCTTGATGTGAAGCAGGAGGGATAGAAAGCACCCTCATTCATGTCAACCAGAGGATTCTCCTTGATATAGTGTTCGCTGTGATTGAGAGCGTGGTTGGCTAAGCGGGCTTTAAAACGTGTCCAAATCCGTAGCGTGATAATAGTGGCTATATTAGTAATATAGTATATATATACGTATATATATATACTATATATATATAAATATATCATTATATGATGTAAGATGGCTATCACTTTACATTTATAGTTTCATAATAGACTATAAAAGAAAGAACATGTCACAGCGAATAGTTAGAAATTAACCCTGGATGCATATAGCGGCCTGTTAATGCACAGAATGTGTACAAATGTACAGTATGGCATATCGTAAAAAACTAGAGGTGTGAGTAAAGAAGCGGATTTCGCAATGCTGAATTCAGCACCCGCCAGAATTAAGTTAAAATCAGGCTATTATTTTGTGCTTGCCGCTCAATTTCTTTGTAAACCAGTGTTATCTTTATCAGACTCGTCTCTTCACATGCTTTTTAAAATTCTTGTCTTCTTTTTATTATTTTCAGTTGGGAATAGATAAAGCGGTATCGCTTACGCGCGGTGCTCACGAACCTCTTATTGGATGCTTTGGCCGCACTTAATCTTTCTTTCTTATTATATTTACTACTCTGTGTAGGGCATGTCCGTTTTTCTTCGCCTTTCGTTCTTGTGGAAAGTGAGAAAGCGGAATGGTCAATTATTTAGTCTAAGGTGTCCGACATGCTCAAAAGAAATAAGGATTTGGCAGATAAGGGGCAAGCGACCAGACAATCAGGATGAACATTTTTTGGCATTTCATCTTGGACAATTTGAACAGTCAGCATTTTTAACTAGGTGCGGTTTGGCAAGATGATAACGGTCGTGCAGATTAAGGAAACAGGAGTATTAATACATAGAGTTTTATTTGTTATGGCCTCCTCTGGCATGCTCCTCATGTTTTCTCTCACTTTGAAAGAAAGTCAAGACTTAAGAAAAAATGATAAAAGAAAACGAATCTTTGCACAGAAATATAATGCAATCAGTATTACAATTAGGTTCCGTTTAGCATTAGTCCGTATAAGCTGCCGCTTAGGAATTGTAATGAGTTACGGTTCGAAGTAACTGGCCCGCCTCGGCCAAAACTAAGCGTATGAGTGGGCACAGCATTAGGTAATCTGATCTGTGAGGGGTATGTATTATATAATGATATATATATATATACTATAGGCCGAGAGGTTTCAAGCGTATATAGTTCAGATCGTCATTAGGTGCGCTGGTTGTGATGCGGTGGGAAGCAGTAGAGGGTTAGTTGGGCTCGTGGGCGAGTGGTGGGCGAGGATGTGGCGGGCGTCCGGTAGTATATCAAAGAGGTTGTTCCAGCGCGTGTAGGCCTCACAGATGTGATTAGAGTCGTGTGGGATGGTCGAGCGTGTGAGTGAACGGAAGATAGTGAGCGTGCGGGTGCAATGCTTGCAAGATAATAAGTTAGTGTATAGGTTAGGTTAGGTCTAGTGGAGATACGGTTTAGGCGTTCGTATAGAGCAGTTAGGCGAGGGTTGAGGGATGTGGGGATGCTAGTGCGCTCGAGTTGTGTTCTCGACGGCAATGGGGAGGGGTTCTATATACAAATGAAGCACCCACGACAGTGATGTTTTTTTATAGTGGTGAAGGGCTTGTGTTGGAGCCATGCCAGCACTTTTTGGCGCCAGTCGCTAGAAAGAAATTGGTGGTGCAGTGGTGGCGACGAGTGGCGAGGAGAGGGGTTGCCAGCAGAAATAACAGCCAATCGAACGACACGCGACGCTCAGGAATTTTTGAATTCAGAAATTATCGCTCTCTAGACTGGTTACCTACCAAAGGTTGAAAGGTGGCGCCAGTCTACGGCTTCTATTTACGCCATAGCTGGATGGAATTTTGAAATTCAGAGTTATCCCCCTCTCCGCCTAGACTGGTTTACCTACACCGAATGCTGAAGGCCCAGTGTTGGCCCTACTATTTAACGGGCCTCTGGAGGGAGAATGTATGGATTCCATGACATTTGCCGGCAAAGGTAGCTAGGCGCTATGTGAACATGCCAACGAGCTTCGTCTAGGAGATTGAACTCGAATCGACGAGTCTTTTCGCAGCGACGCTCTAACGCAACTAGCGCCACTGCTATATATATTAGATGTGAGGTAATAATTATTATGTAGGATATGTTGTAAATTTTATTAATATTATTTTATACAGCAGATTATATTATCTAGTTGTTTTTAAGGTTTTTAGCTATGTTATTTGTTTAATAAATAATAAGTTTTTTATATATGCATAATATTTAAATTAATTTATTATATTTTTTAGTATATATTTTTATATTTTATATTTTTTATTTTAAACTTTGCTTCATACTTTATTCAGAACTTTTAAATTTTCGAGAGTTTGTTAATTATGACTGACATATCCCTAGAGAATTAGTCCTAAAAATATTCTTTAGGATGAAGAAATAGTCCTCTAGCCTTATCTATTGACGCTCCGAATTCACGCAGTATGAAAATGTTCAGCGTCATTGAAAGCAAGAAACTACAAGTCAAAGCCTGAAGAAGGTCTAACAGGCCGGAAAAAGTTAACAAAACGTCGACATCACTACCTACAATAAAAATCCATTTTCTACAACATCTCCCGGTGTTTTCTACCTAGGCTCCCTAAACACCCGACACACAGCACACACACAGTGCGCGACAAGGCGCGACGCAGGCCACACACAGACACACACACTATTAAGTCTGACAAATATTCAGAAATATGAAAAATATGTTGTGTCAGTCGATGGGTTCAAAGAAAAATTGTAGCAGCCTGCGTATGTATGTCGTTCTCCAGCTCTCTCTCTCTCTCCAAACAAACTACACTCTCGTAAGTTCTCGTAGCCCGCTGTCAATCTCTCTTGCTCTCTCACTGCTATTGTCTTTTTGCTATCTCTCATCTGCTCATTCGCTCGCGAGTTAGCTCAGGTCGGTAGAGGCGTTCGGCTGTCTAGAAACCACAAGGTTCCTAGTTCGATACGGTCTCTGCCAACTCAGCGTATGAGTAAGCACAGGGATCTGTGCGGTAAACGTGAAGGAGGCTGATGGTAGGTGCGGCGCATCTCGGCACCGTGCAGATGCTAAAAAGCAATCCCTCCCTTGGTCTAGGCGCTATTGAAAAAGGGGATAGACTGCCCTCCGGCTGACGTGGCGTGATACGACTTTAGGCCGGCCCGAGCGACTTTTTATATATATGAATATTCCGGTGCCCGACTACGCAATTGGTTATTACGCTCCACTGTCCATTCCTACGGCTAACTACTCGTTCTCACTTAAAAACAAGACACGGAACATACCATCAGTTTTCCTACCTGATGATGGCAAAAGTCGTTATAATGAATGTGTGCATGTTGATGACATCTTGATGATGCTTATATATGACATAGTGCGTTATATATAATATATATATAGTATATAATGGGTATTATAAAATTATGATTGGAAATCTAACGCTAAGAGCGCTTGTTTAATCAGTAAAATCTTATACTTTATTGCATCACAATGCAGTGATAAAAGTTTACATTTTCATTCGAAGTGAATTATTGAAAAATGTTCTGCTGCTGTGGCTGGAATAAATCTTATTTAGGATCAATAAAAAGGCTTTTTAATGTTATTGAAGGTATGCTAATTCTATATCGAGGGAAACTTATTATTTTTTTATATGAATTTTAGACATTTCATGATTTTAGTAGACATTGGTCACGTACACGAGAAATAGAAATAAATATTACAACAAATATATAAAATAGATTTTCATAAGGCAGCACTAAATTTCAATAGTTTTTAGTTTGAAAGAATATCATAGTTACAGAAGTTGTTCAAGATAAGGCAATGATATTTGTTTTATGGATTTAAAATGAGAAATGAAGAGACGGCTGCTGAGCCATAAAGAAGGGATATATATATATGATAGTTATATATATATATATATTGGTGTGTGTGTGTGTGTATATATACTATATAGTATATGGTGTGTGTGGTTGTGTGTATATATAGCTAGAGGGTTATAGAGTGGTGTCTATGGATGACCTATATATATTATATGTAAGATATTATATGCTAATCGCAAAATTCCAAGGAGAAGAAATCTTCCTTAAGCGACATATGGAGTTTTTTTAAAGCAACCTGTCGGCAGGCATAAAACGAGATTCTATCATGATGATACTGGGAGAAGTTAGAGCACTTTTGTCTAAGGCTGCCCGCGAAATATGGATATAATGCAAAATCTGCTAGAGTCTTTTGTTATTATTTTTTAGCTTATATAGTATCAGTCATATCACAGACTAGTGTTTGCGAAATTTACTTCTCATTAGTGGTGGCTCGAATTTTTACAGCTGCGTCTAGGCCGGGGATCGAAACTCGAACCAAGAATTTCCGTCTACTAAGGTTCCTTAACGCCTTGCGGCTATGCAGCTGACCGTTAGCTAAGCGGGTGAACATGACTGCTACAATACTTTACGGGTGGGGGGTTATGGTTTTTTTTAACAATCAGCCAGAGAAATTTATCTGTAAACAGACGGGGTCACGGCAATGCCTCAAACCGGTGAAGTTAACAAATTAATGTCCCCCAGCAGTGCGTCAACCAAGGGAGTGGGAAGCATAATATATCAGTCATGAACGGGCTCGCATCGTACGTGTTTTCTAAGTTTACTTCTCATCATATATATATATATAATATATACGACAGCACGACACACACAATGTGTGGGACCTGAGGGGCTTGTGATACACACACACACATATATATTATATATATATATATAATATATAAGTATAGTATAGTATTATATCCGCATATAGAAATAATAATAGTTTGAATTATGTAGCACATGGAAAACTGCCTGACTGCGTAATAGTGTAAGTAAATAATTGATTAAAATTCCTATTTTATCGCATTCCTGTACTATTCTTTCCTTTATCTATTTTTTTCAAAACATACGCGGTCGGAATTCACTTCCAGGTTTCATTGTCACAGACAGCACAGCACACACACACAATACACACATACACACATAATATATTATCATATATGAATGTATGATGATTATCGGAACAACGACGTAGTTCTGAAATGAATAGCTTATTTCTAATAATTGGAATAGTGTAGCAATACAATTAAATGTGATTGTTACGCGATTGGTTTCAAAGCAGCGCAGCTAAGACCGGGTGACGGGGTTCTCATGCAGGTCAACTGCAGACTGTGAAAAATATTACAGACGTATTCTTAATTCAGATATAATATGATATATGGTGTATAATAGCGCGACACCGTTCCTGTTACCTTCATTCCCGCTTAGCATATACTATAATACCCTCCCTTTATAATATATTATATATTATATATGTTGTGTGTGTGTGTGTTGTGTGTGTGGTGGTGAAACATGGGGAATGAATTGTCATATGCCAAATATGAACTTTGTTGCTAAATCATCGTTTCAGAACAAATATATTTACCAATTGGTATTGCCTTTTTTCTTCGCAAATCTAATCTAGTTATGTGAACGATTAGCCAGTGTTGACTGGAGCTGTAGGATACACCGACTGTATCTCTGCAGAATTGGGCCACCTTTACGCCGAGGATGGCTCCCCGTGATGCTTAAAGATGGATTCTTAGTGGCTAAGCAGTCCATGATATTCAACATTCCACTTTGGCCCAAGTACTTTCGGTTCTTTTCTGAACTAATATCAAGACTGTTTATGATAATTTATTATTCGACTAAACTATTGATTTGTTTTTTCGCTAATGTTTACCAATGATAATACTTTTGGATAACTGATTAACGCCTTCAAGTGATAACATTAAAAAAATATTTTAGAAACTTTGAAATAAGAAAGAAAAAATTGAAAATGGTAAGTAACCTATTATTCTAAAACCAAATTTGGTTGAATGAAAAAATGCTGCCTAATATATGACCTATCACACACACACAACACACACACACACAACACACAAACACACACACACACACACACCTACACAACATATATATATATATATACATACATATATATAGAGGTTAAGTAAACAACAAATGTGTTTATTTTTATATGGCTTTTAAGCCGACAATTTTGGAGGATATGTGCTTAATTGAAGTCGTACCTAATTTTGAAAATTAATTAGTTAATAATTAATGAATTTTAGGCGGGCATATATGTTCAGATGTAAGGCTAAACGAATCGAGAAAATGTCAATCCCATAGGTCGAAATGTAGAAATTTGTAGGAGCTTTATTTATTTGTTGAATTTTTTAAATATAAAAGTTTTTCATAAGCAACTACCCAGGTTTCAGGTTATTTCACCATCGTCAGGCTGCTCAATCTCCTGGTGTTTATTCAAAGGGTTAAAGGGAGATAACTTTAGGAGTGTTTTATAAAATACAGGAATTTTTTTTAAAATTCAAAAAATATCGAATAAATAAAGAGCGTCCGCAATAATCAACCGACGTAATTTCGGTCCATAAACATAACAACACAAAATCTCTTCAAAGAAACACCAGGATATTGTGCAGCCTGCGATGGGAGAATATGGAAACCTGGGTAGTTGCATTATGAAAACTTTTATATTTAAAAAATTCAACAAATATATATATTATATATAATATATATATATATATATATGTGTGTGTGTGTGTGTGTGTGTGTGTGTGTGTGAGTAAATATATATGACGATAATTCCAAACTGAGTTAAATACAGAGAGTTCGAGTTGAATAAGAGATCAAAAGCGAATCTGACAATCGGCATAAACACGGTGATAGATCGATGGACATTTAAATCGACAAAATGTATATTAATAGACACACCGAATATATATTAGGTAAGTGCGTAAAGTTCTCAGGGCGATCTTTTGTGAAAACGGCCGAGTGGAGAGCCATAAAACTAATTTAGTGAAACTTATAGAGAGACAGAAATGAAAAGCACTTGGATCGATTGTTTTGAGATGGAGAGACTGCGATTAGGTGTGTGTGATGTGGGGGGGTTGTTAAGGAATAAACGGTGATATGATAGATACATAATTAAAGAGATAGATAGATAGATAGATAAAGACAAGTCAAGATAGATAGATAGATAGATAGATATGAACTAGATAGATAATAGATATGATATATAGAATAGATAGATTGAACAGAGATAATAGATAGAAGAAGATATAGTAGATAGATAGATAGATAGATATAGATAGATGAGATGTGAACAGAATTAGATAGATGGATAGATAGATAGATGTGAACAGGATTAGATAGATAGATAGTTAGATAGATATGAATAGACTGAGATAGATAGAGATGGAATAGATAAATAGATAGATATGAACAGGATTAGATAGATAGATTGATAGATATAAACAGAATGAGATAGATAGATAGAAGATGGAACATGATTAATAGATATAGATAGATAGATAGATAGATATGAATAGATTAAGATAGATAGATAGATATGAAACGAATAAAGATAGAAGAGATGATCGAGGTAAACAGGAGTTTATATATATATATATATATATATATATATATTATTATATAGCTATATTATATATATCGATAGATAAGATAGATAGATAGATAGATCTGAACAGAATGAGATAGATCGATAGATAGATAGTGAACAGACTGAGCTAACATATGTAAAGGAAAAGCTCACTAGATTATTAGACACGATCACTTTAACTAGATAGATAGATAAGCAGATGAATAGATATGAACAGACTGCGATAGATAGATGGATATATAGATATATAGATAAGGAATAGAATAACATATGAACAAGTCAAAAGTCCAATAATTATTAACAAACGCACACAAATACTCTCACACCAATATATATATATATATATATATATATATATATATGCTCTTCAACCCTTGCATAGGTCTCCTTAAAACGGATAGAGCACTCCCTAGTGGCCTAGTATGTTTATAACAATAACATTAAAATTCCATTTATAAAGTTTTGGGTGTCTACATGGCGTGGTGGTAAAATGTCTGACTATTGAAGAATCAGTCGGGTTTCGATGCCACCCTGAAGTAGCCAGACTTGTTTAGTTACACTGATGAGACGCGAAACAGAACTGGTACACGCATATATATATATATATATATATATATATATACAGGTAATCTGAACATTAGGTACATAAATTCGAGTAACCTCCCCTTGTTTATTTCACTTTGAAGACCCCATATATTTTCGTCGGCCATTTTCATTTCACCATAAATCTTCACTGAAAATACGAATTTCTTCGAATCAATACAACTGAATGTTTTAACACAAAAATATCATAAAATATGTTATTAATTGTGCTTGTGCATTATTTGAAATTAACCTAATTTTTATTAAGAACACATTTTATGATATTTTCATGTTAAAACATGCAGTTGTATTTCTTAAGGTGAAATGAAAATGGTATACCAAAACAGACGGCTTCCTCAAAATGAAATAAACAAGGGAAGGTTACTCTCATTTATGTAGCTAATATTCAGATTACCTATATATATATATATATGTATTGGTGAGGGTGTTTACACTATTTTAAGAAGAATTCGACATAGCATAACCCAATGGATTAACGTGCCATAAAAACCAACCAACCAACCAATCAACCAAGATTTGTTCAAGACAGCACGCAGCATCCTTGAGTAACTCCCGTATAGCCTTTTCTCTAAGTGTTTCGTTCAACTAGTGCAGCCCTACAGTAGCACTGATACGGCTACAGCTTGAAAGAATGAAGGAATTTTAGCCATATTTGGGGTCTTTTTTTTCTAACCCGTTTCCTACGTTAGACTCTTCACACTTAGATTGTTGCGGGTCTATTAATTTTACATAGATCCGAATATAATATATATATATATTTACCAATGTAATACGAACCAGGAACCTTGTGGTCCATAGTCGAACGCTCTTACAAACTGAGCTAAGCCGGTATAGATTTACTATCAGACTGAAATAGGTAGAAAGATATAAATAAGAATAGAGATAGAGAGACAGAGAGAGATAAGAGAGAGACAGAGGGGGAGAGAGAGAGAGGAGGGAGAAAGAAGAGAGAAAAGAGAAAGATAGAGGACGGGATATATATATATAGTATATATATATATATTATATATATACTATCAGACTAAAATAGGTAGAAAGATATAAATAAGAATGAGAGAGAGAGAGAGAGAGAGAGAGAGAGAGAGAGAGAGAGAGAGAGAGAGAGGACGGGGATATATATATATATATATATATATATATATATATATATATATATATATATATATATTATGTGAGACTGACATTTTCGTTAGATAAATTCGTTGTTGTTTCTTTCCGGTGCAGTACCGATCCTCGTATATAAAGACAAAACATGTGGGTGCATTCTCGTCATTTCATTGGCCAGTTTGATCAGTGAACACAATGAGATTTGGGCAAAATCACGCGTGACTAACGCTCTTCTCGATCGGAAGTACACACAGAAGATACCTACCTTACATTTTACATGTAAAAACATTTACTTAGGTTTTTCTTTTTAAACTTTTTTTTATGTAACTTTTTGGTTTCTTTATTTACCTAACAAAATTCCTATCATTTGTTTTTTTTTTCTTTGGTTCCCCCCTCCTGTTTTTTCGTTTTTACGTTTTTTTAGAATATCGTCTGGCAATTTCAATTTGGGAATCTTTTTTTTTTCTTGTTTTATTTTGCACAGCCAATTTGAAGAGTTAAATCGAATAAAATTTGTCGAAAGTTGTTCTGTTTCCAGTAAGCTTTATAGATTTGAGTAGTTTCAATAAACATTCTGATTGCAGTGAGACATTATTTGGGCTGCGCGGTTGTTGAGGAAAGATGAGGATGGGGATGTTGTGTTACCATGGGAAAATAATCAAGTAGGAACGAATAAGAAAAGAAAAGAATCGGAAGAAAATGGAATCTGTTTTTAACTTGAAGATATCGATAAAACCAATCACAGCAAAAGATTTTGGACATGTTACAAAATAGATATAATAGAATGTGTCAAAAATGTATTTCCCGGACGATAGAATGCGCCGACTGCACCTCTGCAGAGGGGTAAGACTTCTCCCAAATGGGGCTACCTGTTGGCAATGAGTGGCGACCCGTGATCAATCGGCTGGTAACGCCAAGCCCTAGCACACCAGTTTAAGCTGATAGTCTTTCACTAGAGTCTGACTGAAAAAAGTCACCTCTGGTCTCCAGGATTCTAGTATTCTAACCGATTTCAACAATGCTGTTACCTGGATAGTCTCAAATCTACTTTTGATTTCCAGTTCTTCTAGTCTTCATTCTAAGCTTTTTAGGGCCGTTCCAAGTGCACCTACTACAATTGGTATCACTTTCACCCTCACATTTATTATTATTCCTTGTGAGTTTTTCACACCAGTGTAGGTAGACTTCTTTTACTCAAGTCTTCTTCTTCTTCTTCTTCTTCTTCTTCTTCTTCTTCTTCTTCTTCTTCTTCTTCTTCTTCTTCTTCTTCTTCTTCTTCTTATTATTATTATTATTATTATTTATTATTATTATTATTATTATTATTATTATTATTATTTCACTCCTTGTGGGTTTTTCACACCAGTAAACTGAAGTCGTTTCGCTGGAGGCTGAGTGCTAGCAAGTGTCCCCAGGAAGGTTCACGAGTCGAAGGTTCAAGAGTCTGACAAGAAAAACCTGTAGAAGGCCGGAGGGTACATCGGCCGAAACGTTGTACATATAAGAATGAAGATGAGGACAATAGTCCGACTAACACAAATAATACTAATCATCAAACCTCATCTCAAACATTCAGATAAATACAAATGATTTCTGTTTTTTTTTGTGTGTTTTTTAATTCCCTATAAACACCAGCTAGCCAAGTTTCTGTTAATGGTGTTTTTATTTTTGTTCTTCATTAAGATTCATTTATTTTTGTTTATTTTTTTAAAAGATACTCAGCCAGTCCTGTTGTTAAATGAATCGTAACGTGGTCATGCTCTTTTCAAAAACGAAAGATAAAAGCAACGGCCTCTACTCAGTATAATTCATAGTCACTTAAATCCATTGGCTGACGTGGTGCGCACATGAAAAGGGGGATAAAGTAACCCCTCGTCACAACAACTGGATGATTGATAGAAACGTGCGAAGAAAGAAATGAATTCGAACTGCGTTTAATATCCCTGAAGGTACCAACTCTAAAATTTATGACTTCCAAGTGGGCGTTAGAGAGTTAATCAACCATTGAAACACACATGTGTATATTAACGCGATTAATTTACGAGCAGCTAGAGTTAACTAGGGGGGGATCACGGTGAGAATCCCATGAACTCAATATGCCAAAAACTCTTGTTCAATATATTACCTACACTGATATATATATATTTACTAACCCCTCCGCACGAGCAGGATGCGACACACGGTCGATTTCTTAAGCAGAATTTAACAAGTTTGAATTCAGAGTTTTCCTTCTCTTAGACCGGTTGCCTAACGAAGGTTTAAGAGCCCAGTCTACCCTACTATTTATCCATAGCTGGAGGGAGAGTAGAATTCATACCTTTCCCAAGGGTATTAGCGCTAAGTGAAATGCAATTACCACGTCCAGGATTTGAACTCGGAGCGACGAGTACATTTCCCATGACTTTAACCATTACACCATGCGCTTACGTACACTGATATAATTAAGGCTAAAGTCGTACAGGAAAATAACAAAGATGAAAAAAGATGAACCAAAGAAAGGCCCCAGTTCAGGGGAGTTGGGAGTACCCCTACATTACCATTACTTCCAGATCCACTTTGACTTGGACTGGTAGTACCTGTTAGGGTTACATAGATCTGTTTAAGATTTATTTGTATTTGATAAAACCGTATGCAAAAAAAAAAAATGATTAAGAAGCAACTGTACAAAATGCAAATATGAATGTGCAATTAATATAATTCCCTAACCTGTAGGAATAAAATAACCTCAGACAGATTGCCATTCCATTAAGATCAATCAATCAATTATAATTACTAGCAACAGAAAACACCCTCCAGGCATCGTAAAAATTAATTTTTGAAAGAGATTGCTTGAAAATATGGGTGTTAAAAATTCAATGTCAGAGGGTTTGTATCATAAGTAAGACAAATCCTCATATTTATTAAAGGAGTAAAAAAACAAAAAAAAACAATTTGAAATGAAAACTGAGCCCCGTCCCTCTCAAATAAAATATTGCGTGCATGTAATAATCAAACAATTATTTTGAATATTTTCCACATCAATTTTCCACAAAATCGTAGGTATTTATTTATTTGTAAACTTTTTAGTTAACTTCTTGTTACTGTTGAAAAAAAAAGGGACGAGAATAAAAAAGAATTTTTAAAATTGCTTACTGAAATTTTGGGTGTATATAGCATAAGAATATTGTGACGTAATCTGTGACGTAGAGCTATGACGTAGTTTTTGTTACAGACAGAAATACAGACAATCTCCATTATTAATAGAATTGTGTGGGTTCATAACACGAATTGCTTCATTAGGGACAACACAGAGATGCATTTATTGTGGTTAATGGCTTATTAAAAAAAATCTAAAAAGAAAGATGTGATGTACCTGGGGTGCATGCAAATCAGTAATTATAATGTACTAGCAGTGGCTACCCGGCGTCGCCTGGGTAGAGGGGGATTTTTTAAAGTTAGTCCCGCAGATCCATTATTACTGAATTTAAATCCCTATGTAAAAAAAAAAATACCTTGCATTGATCCAGCTACTCTGAAAAGAAATGTTAATGTCTATTATCTGAAATATTAAATGAAAAATATTCCATGCTGTTATCATTTCAATTTTATTTTTAATTATCTTCACGAATATAAATCAATTCTTTATTATTTTTACTCAACAACCAAGCCCTTGTGATATTTAATGTTTTTATATATAATTATTTTACTACCAACAGGACATTAATGATTCAAAGGAAAACAAACAGCATCATAGTTACCTCATTTTTCTTTACACTTGCATTGTGAGAGCCTTCAAAACCAACCACTGAACTAATAGAATTTAAGGATCAAGTATCCAATAGGCACCCTAAATCATCAAGTTAATGAACGGTTTACATTTTAACTCGTCACCGGTAACTTCCGCTTCCAAATTTTTGTAAACAAATGATTTTAATCAGACGTTTATGGAGATTTTGAACTTAATATAGATTAAATATATAGATGGTTGGTACACGTAGTCAAATTAATATTCAAAGGCAAAATATTTTTTTTAAATAAAGGCTTTTTAATCAAAAGTGTGTGAATATTTTTCAAAACTTACGATAAATTGAAAAAAAGAAAGACGTTTCTGTTAACTACGAGTGTAATACCAAAATGTTTCCAAAATATTTAGAAATCACAGAAACGATTATTATTTATTGTCAATAATGTTTGCATAATGAAAAGATGAAAAGAAGGAAAGAAAGAAAAAGGTGAGAGAGTTTACTCAAGATTATTATGTTTTTACATATTGAACTATTCAGCAATAGCTCTTAAGTAAACATAGCAAACGTTGTAATAATTTCTGAACAATATTTTTTTATTTAAATAAACATAAAAATATTTTGTAAATAAAAACTGTATTTTTATTTAGATAAACATAATTGTATTTCTTTTCTGATTAAGTAAAAACTATTTTAGTATAAAAACGTCTTTCTTATTAGATATCGACTGGTTGGCTGACTGGTTGGTTTAACGGCATGATAACACCTGCTGGGTTGCTTAATGACGAATCTGTTATTTTAACACACACACACACACACACACACACACACACATATATATATATATATATATATATATATATATTATATATATATATATATATATATATATATAATGTGTTGAGAGAACATGCACATAAACAGGGATATATATATATATATATATATATATATATATATATATATATATGAGGGACTCTATCCCCTTTTTTCTAGCGCTGGACCAAGGAGATTGCTTTTGCGTCTGAGGTGGAGCGCCACACCTACCATCAGCTCCTTATTTTACCACGCAATTCCCTGTGCTACTCATGGATAAGTTGGCGAGGGTCGAACCAGACGCTCTACCGACTGAGCTAAACCGGACCCGATATAATATATATATATATATATATATATAATATATATATATATATATATAATGCTGTAAATTATATATATATATATATATATATATATAATATATTATATATATATACACTTTGGCAGCATTTTTTCTTTAATGTAGACAAAACAATTTTTCAATTCCTATTGTCTTTTTAAAATTCAAATTCAAATATTCTTTTTTGTTCTTGTTTCTCTGTTGACGGCAATAAATAAATAAAATCGCCTCATCTTTTTTTTATCTACTGAATAGATGTTTTCGCACACATTCAAACCAATAGGCGTTCATGTCGCACTTTTGTTTCCAGTACAACTTCACGACTATTTAGAATTCATGTATTTTGTTTTATTTACTTTGTTTACGTGTAATTCGATTTTCGTTTCTGCGTTTTTATTTAATTCTTTCTTCATTTTACCTACCTTCCAGCCGTGTAAATAAGAATACTTTGATCTATTTCCTGCCATTGTGAGTTTATATCCCCACCCCCAAAAGCTGACATTCATATGTGCCATTTCTTTCTTTTTTCTTTTTTTCTTTTTTTCTTTTTTTTCTTTCTTTCTTCTTTCTTGCCTTTTGAATTTCAACGTTCTGTATTTATTTATTTATTTATCTATTTATCCTCTTTTTCTTTTTTTATCTTTTGTTTTTTTTTTCTTTAAAAAATGTCTGTCTGTCTGTCTGTCTGTCTGTTTCTTTTTTCCCGCTCACACACACATACACACACATTATTTATTATTTCCTTTTCGAAGGACTCCATATTATTTGTGAATTCATTTGATCACCTTTATATTCTTTTGTTTTGTCTCATTCCTTTCTTTTTTTCTATTTAATACATCATCCCTGTATAATCTTCGTTCATTTTCCGAGATAGTTCGATCGCCAATTTCTTTTAAAATTCAGTTCTATTCATTTCTCCCATTCAACAGTTTACATTTAATGGTCCTTTACATTTTCCGGTTTTCTATATTTGCATATTCATCTTTATAAAACAAACCGACACACAGACAGACACACAGACACTCTGAGGGGTCAAGAGGAGGAAGGGATAACCCAGACAAACAGGCAGGCCGGAAAAGACACGGTCCTTTGAAGTTTTGAGTTCAATTTAACTTTCACATCTTATTGTAATGATTAATCTAAAACCGGTTCCCGCTCGATCACCAACGTTAAGCAGCGAGGAGTTTGTTCAGTATTTAATTGGGGGACCATTTAACCAATAACAGGTACTGTTCACCTGATAAAACGGAAAGATGTCCGGGGTTGCGAAAATTCCGACCTAGAATGCCGACCATCGTCACATAGAAGAAGACGAATTCGACAACGACTCGAAAGAGATTCGTCTCACTTTAATTGAGGAATTACTATTGGTTGGTTTAAAAGATAGATAAGTAATAAAATGCCAACAAAAATGAAACATGGCTATATAAAATATCCCGGAATAGATCAGAAACAACAATGTTTTGCTCTTAGTCTAAAGATGTTGCAGTTGAAATAAATTATTACATGAAGCAAATTTATTTTTCCTTCATGTATTCATATATATATATATATATATATATATATATATATATATATATATATCACTATATATGTATTATATATATATATATATATATATATATATATATATATATATATATAATGTTGTTCTGGTTCATATATATATATATATATATATATATATATATATATTCACTATATATGTATTCACTATATATATATATATATATATATATATATATATATATATATATATATAATGTTGTTCTGGTTCCAACGGGAGAAAATTCAATATTTTATTTTTAAAAAAAGAAGGTCCGCAAAATGTATTATGTTTTCAGAAAAAGAAATTATTCTTATTATTCTTATTTTATTTATTTATAATTAATAATACAATTTAAAAGTCGGTCCTACCATTGGTTTCTGAATAACATTGAAAATAACATTTATTTCTGAATAATATATATATATATATATATATATATATATATATATATATATATATATATATTCAATTATCATACTAAAGCTGAGCTAATATTTTTTGTTTCCTAAATGTTTTTCCTGTTTAGTTTAATGACACAAAATTCATACTAAAATATTTCTTCCTTCTAGGATTGTGATATGGTAAGCCCAAATCCCTTTTTATCATATGGGTGTTAGAAGGCGGTGGCTGCAGGTCTATATGTCCTGGGAATGACGTTAAACTCTATCTGATGGTGAGGTTCCAGTTCTGGAGGTTTGGGGAATGTGGAGCACCCCTTCATCACCATTGCTCCTTGGTCCACTCTGACCCGGAGTGGTAGTACCTGTTAGGGTCCCATCCATGGGTTAAATAGAAAACATGAGTTTACAAACGAAATTGTATTATCCAATAAAAATGAAATTATTTCAAAACTTTGTGGGCATTAAACATTTTTGAATACCAAATTACCAATAGAAGTATTCGGCATAAGATAACCCAACGCGTTGAAATGCATTAAAACCCAACCAAACAAAACAAAAACAAACAAATTCTGTTTAAGATTTCCTTTTCCCAATATTTTCCAAATTAGTCATGAATATTCATTAAACAATAAAAATGATTCTGATTGGCTGGGTACTTGTTGATTTCATCCAATGAAGTGATATTTTGATTTATTTTTAAGTGACACTAAACACGAACAAGACAAGAATTTATCAGCGTCAGGCCACTTTAAAGAGGAGATATTTGTAAAAGAGTTAAAGGCTTAAAAAATAAATTTCGTTTTACAAGACATAAAATTTCGTAAAATTCAGAACATTTAACTTTAACATTTTCCTTATAATCATGTTCAGCAGTGTTTAATCAATTAAAATGATTTAACAAAAAAAAAAAAAATTTAAAAGAAAGAAAAAAAAAAAGAAAAGTAAATATTTTAGCAAGGCTTAAAATTTGTTTTAAAGGAATATTTTGATTGTAAGTCAAATAATTTTCACAGAAATTCGATATAAAAACATCTCCACAATTGAGTTGACATAATTGTAATGTTATCGTCACAAATACCATTATTTATTAGAAAGTTTGAGCAAAATGCCCAGATAAAGTTTAATTGAAGAAGTTAGATAAAATCTTTTTTTTGTTTTCGAGAATAGCACTTGTGTAAAATAGTGAAAATCAAAAAATGTTTTGTACTTGTATAGAATAGCACGCACGCAAAATCTTGACGGAAAATGAACAATAATAATAATAATAATAATAATAATAATAATAATAATAATAATAATAATAATAATAATAATATTTTCTTTTCCGATATAGAAATGCCGTTGATGAGAGTGGATTCCTGTCTGGTCATAAGAACACTCATCATCACTTGTCTTGATATTATGGCTGGTTATATAGTCATTCCTATTACATTTTGTTGCCCTGAGATATAATAATAATAATAATAATAATAATAATAATAATAATAATAATAATGAAATTATGACTAATGATAGCAATAACAGCAGGTGGTAATTTAGCAGATATTATGAACGTTGAATACAGACACAAAATTAGATTAACAATTAGCAGTAGATAAGCATAAAAAGATCGGAATATAATATATATATATATATATATATATATATATATAATATATATATATAAGTAAAGAAATAACAAAAGACTTAGAGATTTAGCATTATAGTCTATTTCAGGGAGCTTAGACAAAGTGTCTAACTCTCCCGACTCATCAACGAGAGAGTTAGACACTTTAGTCTTTTGTTATTTCTTTACTTATATATTTGCTCTGTGACTAACATTAAGAGCACACATTGAGCTCTCAAACTGCGACAGGTTTTTTTAAATAAAACTCTTGTGTCGTAAGGAAGATTTCTTCACTGGACTTTTGGATTATATATATATATATATATATATATATATATATATATATATGAGTAGTAAACAAACAAACAATGTGTTTGATATGGCCTTAGCCGACAATTTTTTTTGGAGAAAATGTGCTTAATTGAAGTCATACCTAATTTTGAAAAGTTTCCTTCTTCTTCCTTTTCTATTTCGGTTATCTAAGTTCTTTTCTAATTCTCTTAAGGACATGCATAATTAATTAACACGTCTTGTTACTACTTTGATCAAAGATTTTATTTCTACATTGCCCCTTTTCTAACTCTCACACTGCGCGGGAGTTAACAGCCCCACGCAGTGAGATCCGCTCCGCCTGACGATGGACTGCAAACTGATCACCTAAGTCTCACGTGACTTGCCAGATTCCCGTCTTTAGGGGTCAAAGTTCCCAAACGGTCTGTATTTTTCCATTTGGCCACTTTGTATTCTCGCTACTGGGTGTCGTCAATAATCTACGCTACCACTTAGACTATGTTGTCAATCAGACTTCAGTGAAATACCATCAGCTAATGCTGGTGTGAAAAACTCTCATGATAATAATAATAATAATAATAATAATAATAATAATAATAATAATTCACTGGGAATTATGCAAAATTTAATTTTGACCATACAACAAAATGGTATATGCATAAACCAGAATCTGTTCTTGAGAACGAAACGCATAACATTCTCTGGGACTTTGAAATAAAAACGGATCACCTTATGCCAGCAAGAAGACCAGACCTAGTGTTGATAAACAAAAAAGAAAGAACTTGTCAACTGGTGGATTTTGCAGTGCCAGCAGATCACAGGGTGAAGCTAAAGGAAAATGAAAAAATAGACAAATATCTGGACCTTGCTAGAGAACTAAAAAAGTTATGGAATATGAAAGTGAAAGTGATACCAATTGTAGTTGGTGCACTTGGAACTGCCCCAAAAGGATTGGAAAAGGGCTTGGAAAGTCTGGAAATTAGAGGAAGGGTTGATACCATCCAGAACACTGCACTGCTGCAATCTGCCAGAATACTCAGAAGAGTCCTGGAGACCTGAGGAGACTTGCTGTCACTCAGACTCCAGTGAAATACCATCAGCTAACACTGGTGTGAAAACTCAAAGGGAGATAATAATAATAATAATAATAATAATAATAATAATAATAATAATAATGATAGTAAAAGTGATATCATTTGGAATTGTTCCCAAAAGATTAGGGGAATTTAAAATCAGAGGATAAATTGAGACCATCGATACAACAACATTGTTAAGATTGGATAGAATACTAAGAAAAGTCCAGGAAACCTAAAGAGACTTACTATCACTCAGACTCCAGTGAAAGACCATAAGCTTATGCTAGTGGGAAAAAATTCACAAGGAGTGAAATAATCTATTAATAATGGAGATTCGCTTCCGGTTTTTGTCTGTAACAAAAACTACGTCACTGCTTACGTCACATTACCCAAAATCGTCATAACATAGAATAAATACATTCAAAATTTGAACATGCAACATTAGACAGTCCTCATTGTTTTTTAAACAAGTTTTAATAAATACATGACTGGTATTATATATCTATATATAGTTTGTTTTATTTTAATACATATTTAAAGTTTATATTTCAAATTGTTTTATTTTTTAATCCTTTAATGAATTTGATGATTTTACTTACTTAGGGTACAAACTCGCTGACATTGAATTTTTTACCCCCACCCCTCAGGCAATATGTTTCTAAAATCTATTTTTACATCGCCCGGAGGGTGTTTTTTATTTTACTAGTAATAATAATAATTGCAGTTGGTACCATTTGCACTGTTCTACTCCTTTACAGACGTCTCGGAGAATGGTGTCATAACGTAAGTAAAAATGGCACAGCTGAAAATGGCACAGCCGAAAATGGCACAGCCGAAAAGTGACCAATAATAAATGGCACAGTTAATTAAAACAATATTTATTTTAAATTATAATTAGGAATTAGTATTATCTGCGTTATTAGGACTATTGTCCCCATCTTCATTGTAATTTGTACAACGTTTCGGCCGATATACCCCCTGGCCTTCTTCAGTAATTTCTTCTCGGACTCGGGAACCTTCTCGGACTCGGGAACCTTCTTTTCGAACTCGGGAACTTTCTTTTCTTATTCGGGAGCCATCACGGAACTTTGAACCTAACCCGAGTCGGACAAGAAATACCTGAAGAAAGCCGGAGGGTATATCGGCCGAAACGTTGTACAAATAACAATGAAGGTGGGGACAATAGTCCGAATAACGCAGATAATACTAATCTTCAAGCCTCATCTCAAACATTCAGAGAAATAGTATAATTAGGGACGTTCAAAAATGAGAGTTAAAGGGGGACAATCGACATTTTCAGACTTTCAAATACTCTGTGAGAATTCAATTTCAATACAATTGGGAGCAAAGCCGTGTCAATTTCATACACTACTTTATGTAACATTTCTGTATTGGGAGACGTTTGGAATTTAGAAAGAAAAAAAAATTGTTATGATAAATTCAGACAATATTTGATTGATCAATATTTAAGTTACCGACACTTTTGAATCAAGTCGACTAATCGTATTATTATGAAAGTGGCAAGACATTAAGCAGATCTTGTTGAGAATGTTTGCTTAAAATTAAGAAGATCACCAAGTTATGGCCTTTATGTGTAACAAGGTGAAAGAGAGAAGAATATCAATACCCCCCCCCCACACACTCACACTTATGAGGTAGAGTCAAAAATGATTCGCCATAACATCTAAATTACGGTAACGGTCTTACTTTTAAGGAACACGAGTGGTTATTTCCTAGTTGAGTAACATGATATTACAGGGGGGACCCAGAAAAACAGAACACAAATTATTTTTCCCATTAAACTAACCCTAACCCCCAACCCTAACCCCCAACCCTAACCCCAAACCTAACCTAACCCCAACCCCCCAACCTAACCCTACCCAAAAACCCTAACCCCCACCCTAACCCCCAAACCCCAACCCCCAACCCTAACCCCTAACCCTAACCCAAACTAACCCTAACCCTAACCTAAACACTAACCCTAACCCCCTAGTTAAAATGAACAGTTTATTACAAATTTTGGGTCACCCTGTAATATCATGTTACTCAACTAGGGGGTTAGGGTTAGGGTTAGGGTTTGGGGTTTATAGGGCTAGGGTTTGTAAATCAGCCAACCACAATATATATATATATATATATATATATATATATATATATATATATGTATATCCCCTATTTTCTTTCCTTTCAGAATTTTCTATCAGAAACACTTACTCTCTGTCTCTCTGTCTCTCTCTCTCTCTGTCTCGCTTGTCTACTTTCTCTCACACTCCATATTACCACGCTCTCTCTCTCTCTCTCTCTCTCTCTCTCTCTCTTGTTCACTTTCTCTCTTACATACACACACACACATACACTCTCTCTCTCTCTCTATCTATCTCTGTCTTTCTCTGTCTGTCTCTGTCTCTGTCTGTCTGTCTGTCTGTCTGTCTCTCTCTCTCTGTGTCGGTCACTTTCTCTCTCTTTCCTTTTCTCTTAATTGCTTTCACGTTCTCTCTTTCTCGGTCTCTCTCACTCACCCACTCTCACTCACCCACTCTCTTCCTCCATATATATATATATATATATATATATATATATATATATATATATGTGTGTGTGTATGTGTGTGTGTATGTGTGTGTTTGTTATGGAAAAGGGTGACTCACCGGTGAAGATGGTCACAATGGATAGTTGATGCAAAATTCAGAAAGGTAAGACAGCGATATAACAAATAACAAGTGCTCAATACGTTAGTAGAGCAAATTTATTGTAATACAGGTACAATAGTTGAGAATAAAAGCAAATGTACGATTATATATGTTCAATAAAGCTGACGAAGCTTCATTCAATATGGGGCGAAACATCCACTAAATTTATTGCTGTTTTATGCTGTTTTATTCGCACTTTCCTCTATTCCCAAATACATTTTGTCGGATTTATTCAAATCCCCAACTGTTCATATATATATATATATATATATATATATATATGCACACCATTTTTTTTTTCATTTGACAGAGCTTGCCAAGAGAAACTCTTTTAGAGATGCAGACCACATCTTCCCCCATTTTCCTGAAAAGATTTTAAAAAAGGAACATAAAAAGTCAGCCATTTTCTTTTCTTTCTCAAAACAAATGACCAAACCGTTTCCATTGAAACTGAATTAGAATTCCTTGCTGTTTTCTTCCATTCATTTTTCCTACCGAAATTATTAGTTCCTTTGCTCATTCAATCATTCAAGTTATTTCTTTTCTTTTCTTTTCTTTTCTTTTCTTTTTCTGTTCATCACCTTTTCATTCTTCCCTCTTCACTTCCCACTTTATTATGCATTCTTGTGTTTACTAAATTTAGTTCAGTCGACAAAGAAAAAAGAAAAAAAAAACAGAAAAAATTGTAGGAAAATAGACTTAGAAATTGTTGCTTTTTTAATTTTCTAACTGGCAACGTCGATTCAATCTAACCTGAAGTGGTATTACCTGTTAGGATCCCAACTATGGGTTCAATAGAAAGAAATAAAGAAATAAAGAAAGAGATAGAAAAAGAAAGAATAGAACGAATGTGTTTTAAAAAATACGTTTAAAACATTGGGTTTGAAAAAAATGTTGAATACCTATTAAAAATGAATAAAACAATACATCTTCGGCATAAAATAACACAACAAGGGTTGACATGCCGTAAAACCCAGCTCTGCAACCAACCAACCAACCAACTGGCTAATAACTCCCTGCTTAGTAATATTTGGATTATTCGGACTATTGTTCTCATCTTCATTATTATCTGTACAACGTTTCGGTCCATGTGCTTTCCGTCCTTCTTCAGGTATTTATTGTCAGATTCGGGAACCTTCTCATTTAGAACGGGATACCCCCATGGACTTAATAAAGAGTTAGGTCTAAATTTCTGTGATGGTTCCCGATTACGACAAGAAGGTTCCAGAGTTCGAAAAGGTTCCCGAGTCCGACAAGAAATACCCGAAGAAAGCCCGAGGGCATATCGGCCGAAACGTTGAACAGGTAACAATGAAGATGAGGTCAATAGTCCGAATAATCCAAATAATCCAAATTATCAAGCCTCATCTAAAAAATTCAGAGAAATAGTGTAGATAACAATAAAGATGAGGTCAATAGTCCGAATAATCCAAATAATCCAAATTATCAAGCCTCATCTAAAAAATTAAGAGAAATAGTGTAGATAACAATAAAGATGAGGACAATAGTCCGAATAATCCAAATAATACTAATTACCAAGTCTCATCTCAAAAAAAGAAACTACCTTCTTGTATTTACACAAAACCATTTTGCTTTGGAAAGAATTCGACAGAGAGTCAATTTCAAATCACCTTTGAATTCTGAATTCAGAGTTTTCTTTTTTCTTCTTCCGCCCTGACAACTGGGGCTTTAGAATACACCGACTGCACCTTTGCAGTGGGAGTAAGACCCCATCCAATGGCGCCCCCCAGTTGGTACTGGGTAGTGATCCTCAATGCTTAAGGATGGAACCCATGTTGCTGAGCAGTTCATGATATTCAACACTCCATTCTTGCTCTTACTTACAGCTAGACGGACGGTCGAATAGGACTTCATTCTTCTTTCCTTTTTCTTTATGTTTTTTTCATTTCTTCGTTCTTCATTTTTTCTTCCTTTTTTTTCATTTTTCATTATTCTTTCTTCAAATCTTTTCAATACTTTATTTTCTTTTTATCTTTTATTCCTCGGATCTTATGACCTTTAGGCATCCCCTTTTTCAATCTCCATTCATAAGGACATTTTTTTCATTTACATCATCAAAATCCAGTTGTTTGTTAACAAATGATTTTTAGCGTTTTTTTAAATTATAAAACTAACCCCTAACCCTAACCCTAACCCCTAACCCTAACCCCTAACCCTAACCCTAACCCTAACTCCTAAACCTAATCCCTAATAAACAACCAGATTTTGACGGTTTAAATAAAAAAATGTCCATATGAAACGAGATAAAAAAGGGGTGCCTAAAGGTCATATGGTCCTATTCCTCTCCACTATTTTCATTCAATTCAATTCTTCTTTATTTTTCCTTTTTTTTCCTCTACTTCTTTATTTACCTCGAATAAACATTCTCTTTCTTTTTCTATTCTTTCATTTTTTCATTTGTCCTTTTCTTCTGTTCAATTCTTCATTTTCTTTTTACCTTTCATTCCAACCTGCTTATCTCCCCTTTCTCCCTTCTTCAATTCATCTTAATTTAGACTTTTCATTCAACACACCATATTCTTTTTTATTCATTTTTATTTACTTCACTTATTTATTTATCATTTATTTATTTTATTTTATTTTGGTTTCATGCTCCACATCCTTTCAGCATCTTTATCTTGTCAAGTCTCTCATACGCAGCCATTTTTCTATTCCATTCGTCGACGCAGACGTAAAACGTTAAGAAAAGAGTCGTCTTCACACTTTCGACTTATTTCCCCGTTCCGCCATTTTTATTCAAGTTTCATTTTTTTTTTTTGTATTATTTTAGATATCAGTCTGTTTATTTAATTGGCTAATCGATCGAGCACCGTCCACTTTTTTTTATTCGTTAACTTGCGCTCTGAATAATTAATATCGACTCTTAGTTCTTTTCATTTTCTTTCTTTTCCCGTGTAAAATTACTTCTAAACGCTCACAGATTTCTATAAATGCCGGACCGCTCTACAACCGACCCCCAGTCCGTGCTATCATTTCGAACGAAAAAGAGCGACTAAAATGGTAACCGTGCCTCTGCAGGCAGTTCGTGCCTAGCAAGCTGATTAAATTGTATATTGTGTGATGTTTAGTCGCCTACAATATGTAGAAACGTGGGCGTTACAGTTGGTACAAGATACATATCTCTCTCTCTCTTACTCTCTCTTTTCTTTCACCTTTCCCCCCCTCTCTCTCTCCGTCTCTCTCCCCCTCTCTCTCTCTTTCACCTCCCCCTCTCTCTCTTTCGTCTTTCTCTCCCTGTCTCTTGCTTTCTGTCTCTATCTCTCACTGATATTCTTTCTCTTTCGCACGTTCATTTTCTCTCTTTCCTTCTCCCTCATTGCTTTCTATCTTTTTCCTCTCTTTCTCTCTCTCTGTCTCTGTCTCTGTCTCTCTTCTCTCTCTGTCTCTACCTTCTCTCTATATATCTCTTCTTTCTCTCTCTTCTCTTCGCACGTTCACACACACTCTCTCTCTCTCCTTCTCTCCCATTGCTTTTTATCTATATCTCTCTCTTTTCTCTCTCTTTCTGTTTTCTCTCTTTCTTTCTCTTCTCTCTCCCCCCCTCTCTCTCTTTCCCTCTCTTAATCGCTCTCTTCGTTCGCTCGTTTTCTCTCTCTCACTTACTCTTTTTCTTACCCCACTCACTCCTTTTCTCTCTCACTTGCTCTTGCTTCTCTTTTCTCTCTCGCTTCTCTCTCTCTTTCTCTCTCTTCTCTCTCTTTCTCTCTCTCTCTCTCAATCTCAAGCTTTTTCATTTTCTTTCAATATCTCTATCACACACACACACACACACACATATATATAATATATATATATATATAATATATATATATATATATATAAATTTATTGTGTATAAACAAGTTCTTGTGAACGGTGTTTTTTGGGTATTATGAAGCATGAAAAAATAGATCAAAACAAAAAACAAAGACAAAAAACAGAAAAAAAAGTTTTAATATCCAGATGTTTTCTTCACTGGTCGATAATTCCGATACTTCGGGGGAACTACACCGTTTATCAGGGTATAAAGACTGTGTAGGGAAAAAGTAAATCCAATATACGTGAGAACAATTAAACTAACATACCCTTTCCCTCTCCCAAGTCCCCTTCACCTTATTCAAATTTCCTAACCCCACCCCTTCTACCCTTCGAAATTAAAACCCCTTCCGAATTAAGAAATTTAAACCACTGTTTATTGAGAATCTTTCAGTAATATCCATGATTTTGCTCATACCTGAAGATGCTGCAGTAATACAGTTGAAATAAAATTACAATGAAGCAAATTTGATTTTTTAATCTACATTTATAAATGTACACACACACACACACACACACACATAATATATATATATATATTATATATAATTATATATATATATAATATGTCTTCGCGTATGCTTCTAAATTATTTAGTTAAGAATTAATGAAAAAAAAATGAAAGAATGAATGGAAAAAAACGAATAAAATGAATGAATAAATGAAAAAATCTTATCCAAAGGAACTCTCTTAAAGAAAAATATATTTTCAAGGGAGGTCCCTAATGGAAAAGCCTTCCTAACCTCCATCAGACTTTTTATTGAAGCATTGAATTAATTAATTATTATATAAGATATTGGAGAAGATAAAATGTGTCTTATCTTTTGAGGTTCTGTTGGAGAAATAATTCGATTTTTTTTCATCTAATTTCTCTGTTCTACTTCCGATAAAAATGCAACAATGTATTACTTTGAATTAAATGAAAACGGTTATATGTATGTACCCCCCGTATATATTATATATATATATAATATATATATATATATATATAATATATATAGCCAGTACTTTCATAGTATCTCTAGTCTAGCCATCTCTTTTTT
>CM042163.1:86292368-86300420 GCA_023376005.1 Doryteuthis pealeii | reverse complement strand
TTCACATATATATGTATTCACTAAATATATTATATATATATATATATATATATAGTATATATATATATAATTTGTTCTGGTTCCAACGGGAGAAAATTCAATATTTTATTTTAAAAAAAGAAGGTCCGCAAAATGTATTATGTTTTCAGAAAAAGAAATTATTCGTATTATTCTTATTTTTATTTATTTTATAATTAATAAACAATTTAAAAGTCGGTCCACCATTTGGTTCTGAATAACATTGGAAAATAACATTTATTTCTGAATTAATATATATATATATAATATATATATATATATAATATATATATATATATAATATATTCAATTATCATACTAAAGCTGAGCTAAATTTTTTGTTTCCTAAATGTTTTTCCTGTTTAGTTTAATGACACAAAATTCATTACTAAATATTTCTTCCTTTTAGGATTGTGATATGGTAAGCCCAAATCCCTTTTTATCATATGGGTGTTATAAGGCGGGGCTGCAGTGCTATATGTCCTGGGAATGACGTTAAACTCTATCTGATGGTGAGGTTCCAGTTCTGGAGGTTTGGGGAATGTGGAGCACCCCTTCATCACCAATTTGCTCCTTGGTTCCACTCTGACCCGGAAGTGGTAGTACCTGTTAGGGTCCCATCCATGGGTTTTAAATAGAAAACATGAGTTTACAAACGAAATTGTATTATCCATTAAAAATGAAATTATTTTCAAAACTTTGTGGGCATTAAACATTTTTGAATACCAAATTACCAATAGAAGTATTCGGCATAAGATAACCCAACGCGTTGACATGCATTAAAACCCAACCAAACAAAACAAAAACAACAAATTTCTGTTTAAGATTTCCTTTCCCAATATTTTTCCAAATTAGTCATGAATATCATTAAACAATAAAAATGATTCTGATTGGCTGACTTGTTTGATTCATCCAATGAAGTGATATTTTGAATTTATTTTTACGGACACTAAACACGAACAAGACAAGAATTTATTCAGCGTCAGGCCACTTTAAAGAGGAGATATTTGTTAAAGAGTTAAAGGCTTAAAAAATAAATTTCGTTTTACAAGACATAAAAATTTCGTAAAATTCAGAACATTTAACTTTAACATTTTCCTTATAATCATGTTCAGCAGTGTTTAATCAATTAAAATGATTTAACAAAAAAAAAAAAAAAATTTAAAAGAAAGAAAAAAAAAAAGAAAAGTAAATATTTTAGCAAGGCTTAAAAATTTGTTTTAAAGGAATATTTTGATTGTAAGTCAAATAATTTCACAGAAATTTCGATATAAAAACATCTCCACAATTGAGTGACATAATTGTAATGTTATCGTCACAAATACCCATTATTTATTAGAAAGTTTGAGCAAAATGCCAGATAAAGTTTAATTGAAGAAGTTAGATAAAATCTTTTTTTTTTGTTTTCGAGAATAGCACTTGTGTAAAATAGTTAGTGAAAATCAAAAAATGTATTGTACTTGTATAGAATAGCACGCACGCAAAATCTTGACTGAAAATGAATAATAATAATAATAATAATAATAATAATAATAATAATAATAATAATAATAATAATAATATTTTCTTTTCCGATATAGAAATGCCGTTGATGAGAGTGGATTCCTGTCTGGTCATAAGAACACTCATCAACACTTGTCTTGATATTATGGCTGGTTATATAGTCATTCCTATTACATTTTGTTGCCCTGAGATATAATAATAATAATAATAATAATAATAATAATAATAATAATAATAATAATAATGAAATTATGACTAATGATAGCAATAACAGCAGGTGGTAATTTAGCAGAGATTATGAACGTTGAATACAGACACAAAATTAGATTAACAATTAGCAGTAGAAATAGCATAAAAAGATCGGTAATATATATATATATATATATATATATATATATATATATATATATAAATATATATAAGTAAAGAAATAACAAAAGACTTAGAGATTTAGCGTTATAGTCTATTTCAGGGAGCTTAGACAAAGTGTCTAACTCTTCCCGACTCATCAACGAGAGAGTTAGACACTTTTAGTCTTTGTGTATTTCTTTACTTATATATTTGCTCTGTGACTCTAACATTAAGAGCACACATTGAGCTCTCAAACTGCGACAGGTTTTTTTAAATTAAAACTCTTGTGTCGTAAGGAAGATTTCTTCCACTGGACTTTTGGATTATAATATTATATATATATATATATATTATATCTATATATATATATATATATATATGAGTAGTAAACAAACAAACAATGTGTTTGATATGGCCTTAGCCGACAATTTTTTTTGGAGAAAATGTGCTTAATTGAAGTCATACCTAATTTTGAAAAGTTTCCTTCTTCTTCCTTTTCTATTTCGGTTATCTAAGTTTCTTTCTAATTCTCTTAAGGACATGCATAATTAATTAACACGTCTTGTTACTACTTTGATCAAAGATTTTATTTCTACATTGCCCCTTTTCTAACTCTCACACTGCGCGGGAGTTAACAGCCCCACGCAGTGAGATCCGCCCGCCTGACGATGGGACTGCAAACTGATCACCTAAGTCTCACGTGACTTGCCAGATTCCCGTCTTTAGGGGTCAAAGCCCAAACGGTCTGTATTTTTCCATTTGGCCACTTTGTATTCTCGCTACTGGGTGTCGTCAATAATCTACGCTACCACTTAGACTATGTTGTCAATCAGACTTCAGTGAAATACCATCAGCTAATGCTGGTGTGAAAAACTCTCATAATAATAATAATAATAATAATAATATAATAATAATTCACTGGGAATTATGCAAATTTAATTTTGACCATACAACAAAAATGGTATATGCATAAACCAGAATCTGTTCTTGAGAACGAAACGCATAACATTTCTCTGGGACTTTGAAATAAAAACGGATCACCTTATGCCAGCAAGAAGACCAGACCTAGTGTTGATAAACAAAAAAGAAAGAACTTGTCAACTGGTGGATTTTGCAGTTGCCAGCAGATCACAGGGTGAAGCTAAAGGAAAATGAAAAAATAGACAAATATCTGGACCTTGCTAGAGAATTAAAAAAGTTATGGAATATGAAAGTGAAAGTGATACCAATTGTAGTTGGTGCACTTGGAACTGCCCCAAAAGGATTAGAAAAGGGTTTGGAAAGTCTGGAAATCAGAGGAAGGGTTGATACCATCCAGAACACTGCACTGATGCAATATGCCAGAATACTCAGAAGAGTCCTGGAGACCTGAGGAGACTTGCTGTCACTCAGACTCCAGTGAAAGACCATCAGCTAATGCTGATGTGAAAATTCAAAAGGAGCAAATGATAATAACAGTAGATGTGACATATGGACAAACAGAAAAATAGCAAAGACTAGAAAACAAAAATGGGAAGAAAAACAATTATATGGACACTTCAAACGACAAATCTGAGAAGTTGCATATGAAAAAACCTGGACGTTGTTAAGAAAACCTTAATGCTGATGTGAAAACTAAAAAAGAAATGATACTACTACTACTACTACTACTACTATTACTAATAATAATAATAATAATAATAATGGTAAAAGTGATACCGTTTGGAATTGTTCCCAAAAGATTAGGGGAATTTAAAATCAGAGGATAAATTGAGACCATCGAGACAACAACAAGATTGGATAGAATACTCAGAAGAGTCCAGGAAATTTAAAGAGACTTACTATCACTCAGACTCCAGTGAAAGACCATAAGCTTATGCTAGTGTGAAAAAATTCACAAGGAGGGAAATAATGGAGATTCGCTTCCAGTTTTTGTCTGTAACAAAAATTACGTCACATTACCCAAAATCGTCATAGCGTAGAATAAATACATTCAAAATTTGAACATGCAACATTAGACAGTCCTTATTGCTTTTTTAAAACAAGTTTTAATAAATACATGACTGGTATTATATATCTATATATAGTTTGTTTTATTTTAATATATATTTAAAGTTTACATTTCAAATTGTTTTATTTTTTAATCCTTAAAATAATTTGATGATTTTACTTACTTAGGGTACAGACTCGCTGACATTGAATTTTTTACTCCCACCCCTCAGGCAATATGTTTCAAAAATCTATTTTTACATCGCCCGTTGGGTGTTTTTTTATTTTGCTAGTAATAGTAATAATTGCAGATGGTTCCCTTTGCACTGTTCTCCTTCTCATTTACAGACGACTAGGAGAATGGTGTCATTTAAAAATAACATAAGTAAAAATGGCACAGCCGAAAATGGCACAGCCGAAAAGTGGTCAATAATAAATGGCACAGTTAATCAATTATTGTAGTTTATTTTAAATTATTATTAGGGATGTTCAAAAATGAGAGTTAAAGGGAGACAATTGACGTTTTTAGACTTTCAAATACTCTGTGAGAATGTAAACAAAATATTATGGGAGCAAAGCCGTGTCAATTTCATACAATACTGTATGTAACATTTCTGTTACACTATGTATTGGGAGACGTTTGGAATTTAGGAAAAAAAAAAGAAGATTGTTATGAGAAATTCAGACAATATTTGATTGATCAATATTTAAGTTACCGACACTTTTGAATCAAGTCGACTAATCGTATTATTATGAAAGTGGCAAGACATTAAGCAGATCTTGTTGAGAATGTTTGCTTAAAATTAAGAAGATCACCAAGTTATGGCCTTTATGTGTAACAAGGTGAAAGAGAGAAGAATATCAATACACCCCCACACACACACTCACACTTACGAGGTAGAGTCAAAAATGATTCGCCATAACATCTAAATTACGGTAACGGTCTTACTTTTAAGGAACACGACTGGTTATTTCCTAGTTGAGTAACATGATATTACAGGGTGACCCAGAAAAAACAGAACGCAAATTATTTATTAATTTCCCATTAAACTAACCCTAACCCCCAACACTGACCCCAACCCTAACCCTAACCCTGACCCTAAACACAAACCCAAACCCTAAACACTAACCCTAACCCCCCTAGTTAAAATGAAAAGTTTTATTACAAAATTTGTGGGTCACCTTGTAATATCATGTTACTCAACTAGGGGGTTAGGGTTAGGCTTAGGGTTTGGGGTTTATAGGGTTAGGGTTTGTAAATCAGCCAACCACAATATATATATATATTATATATATATATATATATATATATATATATATTCCCTATTTTCTTTCCTTTCTTCCTTTAACAGAGTTTGCTACCAGAAACACATACTCTCTCTCTGTCTCTGTCTCTTTTGCCTACTTTCTCTCACACTCCATATTACCCCCTCTCTCACTGTGTCTCTTTCTCTCTTACACACACACACACACACACACACTCTCTCTCTCTCTCTCTCTCTCTCTCTCTCTCTTTCTGTGTCGGTCACTTTCTCTCTCTTTCCTTTTCTCTTAATTGCTTTCACCTTCTCTCTTTCTCGGTCTCTCTCACTCACCCACTCTCTTTCTGCACACACACACACACACATATATATATATATATATATATATATATATGTGTGTGTGTGTGTGTGTGTGTGTGTGGTTAGTTGATGCAAAATTCAGAAAGGTAAGACAGCGATATAATAAATAAAAAGTGCTCAATACGTTAGTAGAGCAAATCTATTGTAATACAGGTACAATAGTTGAGAATAAAAGCAAATGTACGATTATATATGTTCAATAAAGCTGACGAAGCTTCATTCAATATGAGGCGAAATATCCACTAAATTTATGCTGTTTTATTCGCACTTTCCTCTATTCCCAAATACATTTTGGTCGGATTTATTCAAATCCCCCCTCTTCATATATATATATATATATATACATATATATATATAATATATATAATATATATATATATATATATACTCCATTTTCTTTCTTTTTTTTCATTTGACAGAGTTTGCCAAGAGAAACTCTTTTAGAGATGCAGACCGCATCTTCCCCCATTTTCCTGAAAAGATTTTAAAAAAGGAAAATAAAAAGTCAGCCATTTTCTTTTCTTTCTCAAAACAAATGACCAAACCGTTTCCATTGAAACTGAATTAGAATTCCTTGCTGTTTTCTTCCATTCATTTTTCCTACCGAAATTATTAGTTCCTTTGCTCATTCAATCATTCAAGTTATTTCTTTTCTTTTCTTTTCTTTTCTTTTCTTTTCTTTTCTTTTTCTGTTCATCACCTTTTCATTCTTCCCTCTTCACTTCCCACTTTATTATGTATTCTTGTGTTTACTAAATTTAGTTCAGTCGACAAAGAAAAAAGAAAAAACAGAAAAAATTGTAGGAAAATAGACTTAGAAATTGTTGCTTTTTCAATACTCTAACTGGCAACGTCGATTCAATCTGACCTGAAGTGGTATTACCTGTTAGGATCCCAACTATGTGTTCAATAGAAAGAAATTAAGAAAGAGATGAAGAGATAGAAAAAGAAAGAAAAGAACGAATGTGTTTAAAAAAATACGTTTAAAACATTGGGTTTGAAAAAAATGTTGAATACCTATTAAAAATGAATAAAACAATATATCTTCGGCATAAAATAACACAACAAGGGTTGACATGCCGTAAAATCTAGCTCTGCAACCAACCAACTAACCAACCAACCAACTGCCTAATAACTCCCTGCTTAGTAATATTTGGATTATTCGGACTATTGTTCTCATCTTCATTATTATCTGTACAACGTTTCGGTCCATATGCTTTCCGTCCTTCTTCAGGTATTTATTGTCAGATTCGGGAACCTTCTCATTTAGAACGGGATACCCCCATGGACTTAATAAAGAGTTAGGTCTAAATATCTGTGATGGCTCCCGATTACGACAAGAAGGTTCCAGAGTTCGTAAAGGTTCCCGAGTCCGACAAGAAATACCCGAAGAAGGCCTGAGGGCATATTGGCCGAAACGTTGAACAGATAACAATGAAGATGAGGACAATAGTCCGAATAATACAAATAATACCAATTCTCAAGGCTCATCTCAAAAATTCAGAGACACTACCTTCTTGTATTTACACAAAACCAGAAACAAAGAATTCGACAGAGAGTCAATTTCAAATCAACTTTGAATTCTAAATTCAGAGTTTTCATTTTTTTTTCTTCTTCCGCCCTGACAACTGGGGCTTTAGAATACACCGACTGCATCTTTGCAGTGGGGTAAGACCCCATCCAATGGCGCCCCCAATTGGTACTAGGTAGAGATCCTCAACGCTTAAGGATGGAACCCATGTTGCTGAGCAGTTCATGATATCCAACACTCCATTCTTGCCGTTACTTACAGCTAGACGGACGGTCGAATAAGACTTCATCCACTTCTCTCCTTTTTCTTTATTCTTTTTTTTTTCATTTCTTCATTCTTCTTTTTTTCTTCCTTTTTTTCATTTTTTCTTTCTTCAGATCTTTTCAATCCTTTATTTTCTTTTTACCTTTCATTCCTCGGATCTTATGACCTTTAGGCACCCCTTTTTCGATCTCGTTTCATTCGGACATTTTTGCATTTACACTATCAAGATCCGGTTGTTTGTTAACAGATGATTTTAGAGGTTTTTTTAATTATAAAACTAACCCCTAACCCTAACGCCTGACCCTAACCCTAACCCCTAACAATCAACCGGATTTTGACGGTGTAAATAAAAAAATGTCCATATGAAACGAGATCAAAAAAGGGGTGCCTAAAGGTCATATGGTCCCATTCCTCTCCACTATTTTCATTCAATTCAATTCTTCTTTATTTTTCCTTTTTTCTTCTCTACTTCTTTATTTACCTCGAATAAACATTCTCTTTCTTTTTCTATTCTTTCATTTTTCATTTGTCCTTTTCTTCTTTTTAATTCTTAGTTTTCTTTTTACCTTTCATTCCAACCTGCTTATCTCCCCTTTCTCCCTTCTTCAATTCATCTTAATTTAGACTTTTCATTCAACACACCATATTCTTTTTTATTCATTTTTATTTTCTTCACTTATTTATTTATTATTATTTTCTTTTCTTTTCTTTTGGTTTCATGCTCCACATCCTTTCAGCATCTTTATCTTGTCAAGTCTCTCATACGCAGCCATTTTTTCTATTCCATTCGTCGAC
>CM042163.1:86264868-86284868 GCA_023376005.1 Doryteuthis pealeii | reverse complement strand
ATAAAAGAAAGTATGGAATGTCTATAATTTGAAATGAACATATATACACAACTAAGCAACTTTACAAATAAAGTGAATGTATCTAAAAGTTTAAATGAGTCACTTTCCAATATATATATATACCTTCACACAGATGAAATGACCGAAATACATGTGTAAGTGATATTGATTAAATTCCTCTTTTATTATCTATTCTATTCTTTCTTTCTTTATTCATTTCCTCATATATATATATATATATATATATATAGATATATATATATATATATATATATATATATATATATATATATATATATATATATATAAGAAGCTGAGGTCAAAATCTCCAGCGAAATATATACACATTTTTGTCTGAGTTTTTCTTCTTTCATTCCTTTTACCTCATATATATATATATATATATAATATTGAGGTAAAGGAATGAAAGAAGATAACTCAGACAAAAACGTGTAATATATTTAGCTGGAGATTTGACCTCAGCTTCTTCTGCTTTATTGAATTATTAGAGTCATACAAGTGTTTTATAGAAGAGGAAGTATGTATGTGGTGGGTAAAACTTACCCACATACCTACTTCCCCTTCAATAAAACACTTGTATGACTAATAATTCAATAAATTAGAAGAAGCTGAGGTCAAACCTCGAGCGAAATATACTGCACATTTTTGTCTGAGTTTTGTTCTTTCATTCCTTATTTTACCTCATTCTGTCAGATTCATTCCAACCACCTTTTCTCATATATATATATATATATATATATATATTATATATATATTGTTGTAGTGGGGGTCACGTATGCTTCTTATTTGATATATGTGTATTTATATATATATATGTGTGTGTTTGTGTGTGTGTGTGTGTCTATAATATAAATCATTTGGGATTTAGTATGAAGCATTACGTGTGAAATATAAGAAACTCAGTTTTTGAATGTTAAGTTTCGTTTTATTTCGTAAATATTTCGGGGACGTTATTCCCCTTCTTCAGAACGAATAAATTGACTGATCTGCCCTTTTTTGCATCTATATATACTCTTTTCTTGATATTAGTGGTATCATCCATGACCTCCTTGGGGATATGGGGACAGCCGCTTCTAGTGACCTCTTAGACTCTTTTTTATGCAACTACTCGTTTTTTAGTGTTTTTTTTTTTCTCGGCTGCTTGCCTGTGTTTTTGTGTGTCGGCTTGTTTATTGATGTCTCGTTGCTGTCATCATCCTAGTTGTTGATGTTCTTTTTTGTGATTGTAGCAGATTGTGCGTTCACATTCCGTTCCCTCTGTTGTTAGTGATAGAGAAATATTTATACGGGTTGAGATATCCTAAATCTCTGTTTAATCCGTGTGTATGTGTGCGTGAATGTGTGACCCATTTAATTTCAGTGTGTTTGCGTGTTTAACTTTCTAATTATGTATAAATTGTTAGTATGGTTTGAGTTTTGTTCTATTTTACGGCATGTCAACGCTTGGTGGGGTATTTTATGCCGAATACGATTTGTTCTATTCATGCTTGATGGCTATTCAAATTTTTTAAAAACTTATTTTTTTATTTAACCCATAGATAGGACCCTAACAGGTACTACCACACTGGGTGAGGGTGGACCTGGGAGTAATTGTGATGAATGGGTAGGGTTGTTTAGTTTTATACATTCTTGATGGGTATTCATTTTTAAAAATTTAAACTCAATTTTTTTAAACAATTTTTTAAATACTTATTTTTTCTCTATTCAACCCATAGATTGGACCATTAACCAGGCTTTACATGTTTGGATTTCAACTTTGAAGATTTGGACTTTTTAACTTTTAACTAGAGGGTGTTGTAAGATGATAACGGTTGTACAATTAAGGAACACGAGTATTAATATAAAGATAATTTCATTAGTTACTTGAAACCATAGGATTAATTGAAAAATATTTTGGTATCAAACAGTTCAACGAGAGTCAAATATACAAACCAACCAACCAACCAACCAACCAACCAATCAATCCGACTTGACTTGAATTTTTCCCCATCTTAATACCAATTTATTTTTCTTTGTCTGCCTGTCATCGCACATCTAAGGGTTGCCAGAACGATATTCACCTTGTCAATTTACCTTCTGTCCCCACCCAGAAGGTATTTCGCCGGAAGGCTCACAGCGTTAAATTGACCTTGTGTCACATATTGTCACTGTGGGGTTTATGGACAAAACCCTACGGAGGTATATATGAATATAATGAGACATTTAGTTTAATATTTCTTGTCTTGTCTGTTGTTACTGTTGTTGTTGTTGTATTTTATTTCTCTTAAAGTTTTTCTTTACTTCTTTCTTTTTTCTTTCTTTCTTCTTTTTCTTTTTTGTAATTCTTTCATTCTTTCCTTCCTTCATTCTTTCTTTTGTTTTTTTCTCTTTCTATCTCTTCTGATTGTCTTACTTTGCACTTTCTTTCTTTCTTTCTTTCTTTCTTTCTTTCCTTCTTTCTTTCTTTCTGGTTTAATTGTATTTCTATGTTCTTTCTTTCTTTTTTACTTTCTTCCTTTCTTTATTTTTTCTTCTTTCTTACTTTTCGCTTCACTTATTTTGTACTTCTTTCATTCATTCATTTCTTTCTTTCTTTCTTTGATTCTTTCTTTCTTTTTCCCTTTTTCTTGTCTGATTGTCTTTCCTTGTTCTTTCTTTTTCTTCCTTCTTTCCTTTCTTTCTTGTTTGCTTGTCTATTTGTACTTCTTTCTTTCTTTTTGTCTTTCCTTCATTATTTCTTTCTTTTTCACGTTTTTTTCTTGTCTGATTGTCTTTCTTTGTACTTCTTTCTTTCTTTCTTTCTATTTTCCTTTCTTTTTTTTCTTTCTATTTTTCCTTCTTTTTGTTTGATTGTTTTTCCTTGTTCTTTATTTCATTCGAATTTGTCATTCTTTCTTAATTCTTTTTTTAATTTATTCTTTATTCCAGTTTCTTAGTCGTTTTTTGTTCTTTTATTTCATTTTTCATTTTTTTTCTTCTTTTTCTTTCTTTCTTTCTTTCTTTCTTTCATTTTTTCTTTCTTCTTGTCTGATTGTCTTTTGACTTTGTTTTTTCTTCTTTCATTTTTTCTTTTCATTTTTTCTTTCTTTCATTTTTCTTCTAGCTTGTTTGTTTGCCTTACCTTTTACTGCTTTCTTTCTTTTCTTTCATTTTTTCTTTCTTTCATTTTTTTCTTCTAGCTTGTTTGTTTGCCTTACCTTTTACTGCTTTCTTTCTTTCTTTCTTTCATTTTTTCTTTCTTTCATTTTTTCTTTCTTTCATTTTTTCTTTCTAGCTTGTTTGTTTGCCTTACTTTTTACTTCTTTCTTTCTTTCTTTCATTTTTTCTTTCTTTCTTGTCTGATTGTCTTTTGACTTTGTTTTTTCTTTCTTTCTTTCTTTCTTTCTTTTCTTTCTTTCTTTTTTATTTATTTATTTATTTATTTCTTGTTTGTTTGCCTTACCTTTTACTTCTTTCTTTCTTTCTTTCTTTCTTTCTTTCTTTCTTTTTTCTTTTCAACCAGAAGGGTCGGCCGAGGTTTCAAATTTAAGAGTCCCTATTATCCTTGGCACGTGCCGAATCTCCTAGAATCATAACAAAAAAAAGGTCTCTCCATAGAACAAGTGATACGTCTCTCGCTTCCTGCTGTTTTTTTTCTCTCTTTCTTTTTTTTCAAGAGAAGTTCCTAAGAAATTTCGCCCGTGAAAACAATGGAAGAATTGCCAGAGGAAAGATACCGACATGACAAGTTTCCATGCGTTTTGAGGAACTTGGCAGCTTCCAACAGAGAGAGTCTCTTTCGTGTCAACAGCTTAGCGGTAGAGCAATGGACTATCAACTAGAGGATACATATATTAACCCCGTAATTTAAATTAGAATTTAAAAGGAATTATTCACTTAGGAAGGCAATTAGTTTCAGCTTTTGTGATTGGTTGGTTGTTTGATTGATTAATTTTAACGGCATCTTAACCCGTCCAAGGTTGTATAATTCCTAGAGGTTAGGGAATCGTGTTCATAGTGCGTTTATAATTACATTCTTTATGCAAGGAGATAATCCATAAAGTAAGATCTCCAAGATATTTAAAATCAAAGAAACGTTTATTGTTTATTGTCAATGATGTTTACATCATTTTAAAGTTTCAACATCTATCTACTTTCCTACCATTTTGGTCGATTGATTTTCCTCTATCTTTCTTTCTTTCAAGAATCTTCACTTCTCTCTTTCAATCTCTCTCTCTTTCTTTCTTTCTTTCTTTCCTTTAACCATCCTTACTTCTCTCCCTCTTAGTTTCTTTTTTCTTTCACTCATCCTTTCTTTTTCTTTCTTTCTTTCTTTCTTTCTTTCTTTCTTTCTTTCTTTTGTTTACACATTCATACGTCTCTTCACTTCCCTTCGTTCTTTTTTTCATTCTTTTTTCTATATTTCTTTCTTTCAACCATCTTTACTTCTCTCCCTCTTTCTCTCTCTCTCTTTCTTTCTTTCTTTCTTTCTTTCTTTCTTTCAACAATCTTTACTTCTCTCCCTCTTTCTCTTTTTCTTCTTTCTTTCTTTTAACCATCCCTACTTCTCTCCCTCTTGGTTTCTTTTTTCTTTCACTCATCCTGACTTCTTTCTTTCTTTCTTTCTTTCTTTCTGTCTTTCTTTCTTTTGTTTACACATCCATATGTCTCTTCACTTCCCTTCTTTCTTTCTTTTTTCTATCTTTCTTTCTTTCAGCCATCTTTACTTCTCTCTCTCTTTCTCTTTTTCTTCTTTCATTCCTTTAACCATCCTTACTCCTCTCCCTCTTGCTTTCTTTTTTCTTTCACTCATCCTTACTTTCTTTCTTTCTTTCTTTCTTTCTTTCTTTTGTTTACACATTCATACGTCTCTTCACTTCCCTTCTTTCTTTCTTCCTTCTTTTTTCTATATTTCTTTCTTTCAACCATCCTTACTTCTCTCCTTCTTTCTTTCTTTTTTTCTTTCACTCATCCTTACTTCTTTCTTTCTCACTGAGGAAGAGGAATCGGAGATTAGAATATGCCCAATCATATCATAGCAGCTCATTGCCAAGTAACGGAGGAAGCTTTGAACTTAGTCTTTCGTCGCAAACTCCCTACGCGATTTGCGGTTGTTTTTGACATCTATGCACAACTCGCCATGTATTTCTGTTTAATTGGCGATAATTTCAATTGGTTTAATGCTTTTTGCATTACCGCTTATCGGTAGTGTCCATCGGAGTTCCATCAGAACCGAATGCCAAGCCAAAACTGAGCGTGACAACGAGGCGCGCGCAGGGGAAGGCACAGGCGCATACATAAACACAACTGTTCTTTATATATGTATAGACATTTAGCAACCCCTCCACACGAGCAGGGTGTGATACAAGGTGAATTTCTTAAGGGGAGTTTAACAGGTTTCAATTCACAGTTTTCCTTCTTTTGACTGGTTACCTAGCCAAAGTTAAAGAGCCCAGACTGCCCTACTATTTACATATAGTTACAGAAAGATGCTTAGTTAGATACTTACCTTTCCTAAGGGTATTAGTGCTATGTGAAATACAAACAGCATTATCAATGATTTTAACTCGGGTCGACGTGTCTATTTCCTTCGACTCTAACCATTACACCACCATACACCTCCATTTATAGTAGGTAGGGCTTCGTATATGTGTTCGTGTGTGAGAATTAAGCCATCTATACATATATAAAGGGCCGCTGGTATGTATGTATGTCCGGGTGAAACTATAAAAATAAATCAATTAACGAAAAAGTAAATATATATACACATTAAATATCACCAGGGCTTAGTTTTTGAGCAAAAATAATAGAGATTTGATTTATATTCGTGAAGGTAATTAAGAAATAAAAATTTAAATGATAACAGAATGGATTTTTTTTTCATTTAATATTTTAGATAGTAGACATTAACATTTCTTTTCACAGTAGCTGGATCAATGCAAGGTCTATTTTTTTACATAGGGATTTAAATGGGGTATCCCACTAGGATTTAACTCACGATTCCGTAGTAATGGATCTGAGGGACTAACTGAAAAAAAAAACTTCTACCTAGGCGACGCCGGGTAGCCGCTGCTAGTACATATATAAAGGTTTGGTTTGTTTGTTTTGTTTTACGGCATATCAAGTTGTGAAATAAATTCATTCTTAATGCATAATACAATTTTGTTTATCAAATCATGTTTTTCTATTTAACCCATAGATGGGACCCTAACAGGTACTACCATTTCCGGGTCAGAGTGGACCAGGGAGCAATGGTGATGAAGGGGTGCTCCACATTCCCCAAACCTCCAGGACTGGAACCTCACCATCAAATAGAGTAACGTCATTCCCAGGACATGTAGAGCCCCAGTCACCGCCTTCTAGCACCCATATGATAAAACGTGGTTGGGGATTGCCATAAGGGCAATAAGGTTGGGAAAATCATATAGGTGCTAGGGCTTGACGTGACCAGATGTTTGTATTTTACAATGGGCTAATACCATTATCCCTCATACTGGGCTCTTTCATCTTGATATGGTAACTGATCTAGGAGAAGGAAAACTCTGAATTCAAACGGGATTTCTTTTCGTTATTAAATATATTTTGCGAGCTCCTCCCCTCCTCCTATACACGTCAACACAATTAAATTTAAAAAAAGAAAAGAAAAACAATAAAAACGACAGATTTTGTACTTGTTCAAATACTTATGATCAGTAATTATGAACAATATTACTATGAGGCTACAGAAACTACAGTTGATATTTATCTTTAAAATCTAGTTAACTTTTTGGGTGAGTGCTTTGATTTTCAATAAGACTGTTCAAATACTTATGATCAGTACTTATGAACAATATTATTATGAGGCTACAGTTGATATTTATCTTTAAAATCTTTTTGGGTGGATGCTTCGATTTGTAATAAGACTGTTCAAGTACTTATGATCAGTATTACAGAAATTACAGTTGATATTTATCTTTAAAATCTAGGTAGCCGCTTCAAGTATTAAGTAAATCATTTCTATATTTCATCTTCTAATTTTATATTTATGACAAATCAGAGAGAAAATTTAGTTTCGGTTGTGCACCAGCTTCTTAAAGTACTATGAACTAGAAAGTCAACACTAAATGTAGTTTAAAGGTATACGCAGAACATTAAGACCCTCAGGATTCTAGTACATTTATATATATATATATATATATATATTATATATTATATATATATATATAAAAGTAATCCAAAAGTCCAGAGAAGAAATCTTCCTTACGACATAGGTTTTTTTTAAAAACAACTTGTCGCAGTTTGAGAGCTCAATATGTGCTCTTATTGTTAGAGTCACAGAGCAAATTTATATTTAAATAAATAACAAAAGACTTAGAGATCCTGCATTATAGACTATTTCAGGGAGCTTAGACAAAAATGTCTAATTCTCCCGACTCATCAGATGCGAATGATGAATTCTTTTTTTTTTTTTTTTATTTTTTTTTTTTTCAAATGCCTTTTTTTTTTTTTCAAATGCCTTAAAAATAAAGAATTCATCATTCGCATCTGATGAGTCGGGAGAATTAGACATTTTTGTCTAAGCTCCCTGAAATAGTCTATAATGCAGGATCTCTAAGTCTTTTGTTATTTATTTAAATATATATATATATATATATATATATATATATATATATATATATATATATATATATATAGATAAAAGGATTTGAAAACACGCAATGCTGTTGAAATCAAATTATGTTATATCATATTCATACCTAATATTGAACAATACTTCGACTTATAAAAATCATCTTCAGAGCTTGTTTGTACTCCGGACTCATCGAGAGAGAAGCATTTTCTGCTCCTCTTCCGATGAGTCCAGATTAAAAACAAGCTCTGATGATGATTTTTATAAGTCGAAATATTGTTTAATATTAGCAATGAATATGATATAAAATATTTTCATTGTGTGTTTTCATATCCTTTTATATATACGTATACAGTTGGATTCATTTCCTTACTCTTAAATATCAACTGAATTCAACTGTCTGTTTTGTTATATCCACACTTTCCTCTATTCTCAACCAAAAACACACACGCACGCACACACACACACCCATATATATATATACACACACACACATATATATATATAGTTGGATGCATACCTTTCCCAAGATTATTAGTGCTATGTGAAAATATATATATATATATATATATATATATATATATATATATATATATTATTATTTGTTTAAAAACTATTTCGTTTACCTGACGAATGCGTTAGCAGGAAGCCATTGGTTGTAAATATTGTTCCCATGTAAATAAATTAAAGCTAAACCTTTTATCTGTTCATTCATTCGTATATATGTATATATATATATATATATATATACCAACCAGTTTTCGTTCTCCTATGCTGTTTACCTACCCAAACTTAAACTATTTACCCATAGCTGCAGAGAGAGAGAGAGAGAGAGAGAGAGAGAAAGAGAGAGAGAGAGAGAGAGTAGTTGGATGCATACCTTTCCCAAGATTATTAGTGCTATGTGAAATGTAAACAGACTTGTCCAGGTTTTGAACTCGGGTCGACTAGTCTATTTCCTTCGACTCTAACCATTACACCACGCGCCTCCATAAATAAGAATTAGGGCCCCGTGCCAGTTGTCCTTGTGCCATGACAAAGCCATATTAAATAAATCATTTCTATATTTCCCCTTCTCCTAATTTTATATTTATGATAAATCAGAGAGAAAATTGAATTTCGGCTGTGCACCAGATTCTTTAAATGCAATGAATATTGAACATGAAAATCGATATTTTTCCGTCTCGTGAATCTCACAAACTGACTGCTTCTTGTCAAGGTTAACAATAGGGGTAATAATGTTATGCTGTTACCAGCAGGACCTGTGCATATACCACAGTATGATAATCTAACTATTACAACGTTTGATATGTTTACTTAAGAACTATTGTCAAATAGTTCAATATATAAATGTATAATTATTGTGATGTTAGTTCAACAGTAAAAAAGAAGTCAAGTCGAGGTAGGGTAAAATGAGACAAGTGTATTTACAATAAGGTACAAGAACGGCTAGCTTGCCGCTAAACGGTAACAGTACAACCTTTTCACTCGGTGTCTCACTATTTATAGTGAGAACCGGTGTATATTCTCCACTGTAGGAACGGCCGGTACAACAATAATAATATTTACTTGCGGGACCTGTGGATATACCACAGTTTGATAATTTAATTTACAACGTTTTGATATGTTTACTTAAGAACTATTGTAAAATAGTTCAATATATATATAAAGTATGATAATCTTTAATAGCGGGACCTGTGGATATACCACAGTTTGATAATTTAATTATTACAACGTTTGATATGTTTACTTAAGAGCTATTGCGAAAATCCAATATGTAAAAAGTATAATAATCTTGATTTAACTCACACTCTTTCACTGTGGATATCACAGACAGTTCATGGATTGGAATTACACTAGGTTTCCGGTAAAGAAAAAGTTCCGGGCAAAGCAGTCAGTAAGGAATGTCATGCTGACTGTTTCCTGGGGGTCTTGATACCAATCGTAGATGGAAAAGTCCCCAAGAACATGGAAAGCGTTTCCAACAGTAGTGTTTCGTTTTTGTCAAGGCCCTTTCAACCCAATGCAAGTTCTTTGTGCTAGCCATTCAAACCATTTATTAATAAACAAGTGAATTACAATTAAACTAGCAGGACCAAAAACATTATGATAATTTAATAATTATAACGCTATTTCCAAATAGTTCAATATGTAAAAAGTATAATAATCTTGCTTTAACTCACTCTCACTCTTTTTTCTTTCTTTCATTCTTTTCATCTTTTCATTATGTTCGATTGAAACAGATTAGCGTTATCGCTTCCGCACACCCATCTCCTCTCTATATATTCCCCCTACTTTCTTTCTATCTTTCTTGTTATATTTTTCTCTGTAGCCTGTTCTTTTTATTCCCTTTCTTTCTTTATAATAAAAACGGAAAGGTCAATTATTTAGCTGAGGCAATGATACTCATAATAAACATAATAAATAAGAATTCGGCAGATAGGCAACACCAGATAATCAGATAATTAAAATAATTGGACAGTCTAATTTTTAACCAAAGGTTGTTGCATGATGATAACGGTCGGCAGATTAAGGAACAAGAGTATTAATATATAGATATTTAATGGGATCTTCTGGGATCAAATAAAGGGCAAGATGGAGTTTACAGGGCTGAGGAGTGGTTTGAACTTTTAAATCTCCCATCTTCTGCCTGTGATATGTTTTTACATACAGATGAAAACACGGAAGACTAAAATGATAATGCAAGACCAGGTTGTTGGAAAATTAACAAGGTTTTATTTAACATAGGATAGAGAATGCTTCTACCCTAAAAGTGACTTGCGCCTTGTCGTCTGAGGCGTTAGAATACACTGACTGCACCTCTGTGGAGGGGTAAGACTCCCCCCAATGAGGCCACCTGTTGGCCGTGGGTGGCGACCCGTGATGCTTAAGGATAGAACCCAGGTGGCTGAGCAGTCCATGACTTGCAATATTCCATTTTAGGCTTTCCTTGGGCTAGACGGGCGGTCGGAGAGACCCCCTCCGATCAATCGGCTGGCCACGTCAAGCCCTAGCATCTATATGATTGCCCTAACCCTATTGCCCTTATGGGTACCCCCAATCCTTATCATACGACTGCTAGAAGGCGGTAGCTGAGGGTCTACATGTCCTGGGAATGACGTTAACTCTATCTGATGGTGAGGTTCCAGTTCTGGAGGCTTGGGGAATGTGGAGCACCCCTTCATCACCATTGCTCCCTGGTCCACTCTGACCCGGAGTGGTAGCACCTGTTAGGGTCCCATCTATGGTTTGAACAGAAAAACATGAGTTTATAAACAATTGTATTATGCATTAAGAATGAATTTATTTCACAACTTTGTCGGCATTAAATGACCCACCGAGGTTGATATGCCGTAAAACAAAATCAAACCAAAACCGGTTGAAAAACGTGACTTAACTAGCACAACCGTGTTGACGCACGTGGTCAGCTGCGTCCACACAGTAAAAAACCCCAGTCAAAAGTAACATAGCGAAAACCCCATATCCGGGGTTCGCGTCAGTCCCCTACTGATCCTAGGGGAGCAACTCTATTTTTGTTAGGTCTTCCTAACAAACTGCTAAGCAAGGCCCACTTTGATATCTGCCATTTTTATTTTTAACTTTTTAATTTTGCATTCATTAAGATTTGCTGAATTTTCCAAAACTTGATTTTAATTTTAATCAATATGTTCTCATTTAAATTTCTAGATTTTCCAAAGATACGGATATTTGTTGAGGGAATTTTTTTTAAATCTGCGTTTTTAATTTGAATTATTGAAACCCAATCATGCCAGTTTCTAAAATGTTTTCCTATTTTGTGGTATGAATAAATTTGAAAATGCTATCATATCTCCGCCATTGCCTTGTAATTTTGAAAACAAATTCTGGTTGTTTTAACAACAATTTTAATTTAAATATTCATACAAGTGTTATTAGATGAGCATCACAGTGGAACAAGTGACACCAAGTCTCCACCAATCTTGAATATTCACAATTAAGTAATTCACAAGTAAGATCTAAGACTTCGGTCCTGTTTGCTGTGCAGTCCATCACATGCAGAACTCCACTTTGGCACTTACTTAGGCTAGACGGGCAGTCGGAGAGGACCCGTTCGATCAATCTGCTGATCACATCAAGCCCTAGTACCTATAAGATTGTCCCATCCTTATTGCTCTTCGATGCTAGAAGGCAGTATCTGAGGGGGTTATTGTCCTCGGTATGACATTAAAATCTATCTGATGGTGAAGTTCCATTTCTGGAGCTCTGGGTTATTTAATGCTACATCCTTGAATTCCCACCTTCTCTAAAAATGCCCCTAGACTGAGGGGTGGCCTTCCTTGCGCTAAAATGGGACAGGGCAAGTGGACTTATACTAAGTTAAAACTTAAATGTTGAAGTACTCTCCTTCCCCACCTCTCTCTCTCTCTCCCTCTCTCTCTCTCTCTCTCTTGGACAATTGTCTAAGGCAGAGTAACCCATATGTCATTTGGGCGTGTAATACCTGAAACCATGGTTAGCAGCGTGGTGAATGTGAGACATGGCGGACGAACCCAAAATGGGCCAATGGTGTATCTCACAAGATGCAGGGCGGATGAGCCCAAAAGTGGACCAACGGCCAGGATCAAACAATTCAATTAGTAATCTATTGCTCCTCATCTCTAAGTCTGGCGTCTATTGATGAGTTAACAAAACAGCCACCGAAAGGCATCGATGACCTCGAGCCAATCCAACATATGATAGCACACAAAAATATGAAATCATAAAGCATCGCCCGTCCCACGGATTCTGGTGCGCGTCCCTGGGTTCGAACTCTGGCCCATGTATTGGCTCATACAGTGCCCCAAACACATCATACACACGAACCGTATCACACCCAGTGCAGACAAACAAGATACACCCATTACTAACGTAATAGCTCTGGACACAATATCTAAAAAGACCACCACAGAATCTAAGCATAAAACACATCTACTAAGGTGTAAACAAACTTTAAACTTAGTAACATTTAACGTCAGAATGCTAAAACCCATAAACTTGAAATGTAAGTAGGCATTTATTGTGACTAGTGAAACCTGTGTATATACCACAGTATGATAATTTCACAATTATAACGTTTTATATGTATAACTGTGAGCTATTGCAAATAGTTCAATATTTTAAAAGTATACTAATTTTTATTTAACTCTCTCTCTCTCTTTCTTTCTTTCTTTCTTTCTTTCTTTCTTTTTCCTTTTTTTTTTATATTTTTATCCCATTCCATTGAAACAAATTAACGTTATCACTTCCGCGCTCTAGCTCCATCTTCTCTCTATCTTTCCCTCACTATCCTCTTTCTTTCTTTCATTCTTTCTTTCTTTTCTTTATATTTCTTTATAGAAAAAAAGTAAAAATCGTTTTTTTATAGGTTCATTTTTTCATATTTCAGGAGATAAAATAGGTTGTGGGGGGTAGACCACGTAAAAAATATTTCCCATAATATACTTAAGGAAAAACGTATTTCAAACATAATTTCTTTAAAATGTAAGTAATTCTGGAAATTTTCGAGAAAATCGAACAATTAATTGATTTTTCATAGAATTTTTAAAAAGCCTCTAGTCGTAACTTGTTTTTGGCTATGCTAAATTTCAATTGATTTAACGGTGCGAAAATGTAAACATTGTTTTCGTTTATAATTTTAACTTAATAAAAATCAACTTATTGAGCCTCCCACAAAAAAAAATTCAACCAAAAAAACAATACTCCTATCAGGTTATATATCTCACTGTCTATATATGTTCAATATATTAAAAGTATAACAATTTTGATTTAACTCTCTCTCTCTCTCTCTCTCTCTCTCTCTTTCTTTCTTTTTTCCTTCTTTTCCTATTTTTATTGAATTCCATTGAAACAAATTAACGTTATCGCTTCCGCGCTCTAGCTCTATCTTCTCTCTATCTTTCTCTCACTATCCTCTTTCTTTCTTTCTAATATATTTTCTGGTTTGTAACATGTTTTTCTTCTTCCCTTGACTTTTTAGGTCAGTCTAATTCCTGTTTTGATTCGGCCGGTCACATCAAACTCTAGCACCTATATAATTGTCTCAAACCTATTGCCCTTATGGCAAACCTCCAATCCTTTTTATCATATATGTGTTAGAAGGCGGTGGCTGAGTATCTTCCTGTCCTGGATATGACGTTAAATTCTATCTGATGGTGAAGTTCTAATTCTAGAGCTCTGGGGAATGTGGAGCACCCCTTAATCACCAGTACTCCCATGTCCAATCTGACCTGGAGTGGTAGTACCTCTTAGAGTCCCATGTATGGCTTAAATAGAAAAACATGAGTTTAAAAATGTTTAAAAATTGGGTTTAAAAAGATTGAGTACCCATCTAATATGAATAAAACAAAATGTCTTCGGCATAAAATAACCCAGCAAGGGTTGATATGCCGTAAAACCCAAACAACTAACGTCATTTGTCAATTTCCTCGTATAGTAAATTGCATTAAATGCAATACTCCACTTAAGCCCTTTACTTGGGTTTGACCGACAATTGGAGAGGCCTCCTTCGATCAATCGACTGGTTACGTTAAGCCCTGGCATTTATATGATTGTTATGGCCCTATTGCTCTCATGGTAACACCTAGCTCCTTTTATCATTTATATATTTACCAACCCCTCCACACGAGCAGGATGTGAAACAAGGTCAATTTCTAAAGCGGAGTTCAACAGGTTTGAATTCAGAGTTTTCCTTCTCCTAGACCGGTTGCCTAACCAAGGTTAAAGAACCCAGTCTGCCCTACTATTTATCCATAGCTGGAGGGAGAGTAGGATTCATACCTTTCCCAAGGGTATTAGCGCTAAGTGAAATGCATTTACCACATCCAGGAATTGAACTCGGGGTGACGAGTCCATTTCCCATGACTTTAACCATTACACCATACGCTTCCCACTCCTTTTATCATATATGTGCTAGAGGGCGGTAGATGAAGGTCTTAGTGTCCTGGGTATGATGTTAAACTGTGTGAAGTGGGGAAATCCGAAATCTGGAGTTCTGGGGAGAGTGGAGTACCCCTTCATTGCCATTACTCCCAGGTCTACTCTGACCCAGAGTAGTAGTTCATGCTCGGGTCATATACCCAACAAGACTGAATTAAAAATATGTATTCGGCATAAAATAACCTAGTGTAATAAGTAATTGATAGTTACCTCCCCTATTTTATGATTTCCTCCCCTTTGGAGAACTCTCTAGTAATTACTAGAGTATATATATATATATATTTACCAACTCCTCCGCACGAGCAGGATGCGACACAAAGTTAATTTTTAAGTGGAACATAACAGGTTTGAATTCAGAATTTTCCTTCTCCTAGACTGGTTACCTATCCAAGGTTAAAGAGCCCAGTCTGTTCTACTATTTATCCATAACTGGAGGGAGAATATATAGATTCATACCTTTCCCAATGGTATGAGTACTATGTGAAATGCAAACAGCCATGTTCTCAGTATGTGTACCAATTATTCCAAGAAGAATAAAGCTGTGCAAATCTAGAGTTGTTCACGTTTTTCATTACACCCAGTACAGGTTGACATGCCATAAATCCAACCAACCAACCAACCAACCAACCAACCAACCAATTCTGTTGATTTCGTTTCTCCCTTCTGTTTCTTACAGTATAATATAAAATAACCCAACAAGGGTTGACATGCCATAAAATCCAACCATCCAACCAATTCTGTTTGATTTCGTTTTCCTTTCTGTCTCTTACAGTATAATATAAAATAATCCAACAAGGGGTTGACATGCCATAAAAATCCAACCAACCAACCAACCAACCAATTCTATTATCTCGTTTGTCCTTTCTGTTTCTTACAGAACAATATAAAATATCCCAACAAGGGTTGACATGCCATAAAATCCAACCAACCAATTCTGTTGATTTCGTTTGTCCTTTCTGTTTGTTACAATATAATATAAAATAACCCAACAAGGGTTGACATGCCATAAAATCCAACCAACCAACCAACCAATTCTATTGATCTCGTTTGTCTTTCTGTTTCTTACAGAACAATATAAAATAACCCAACAAGGGTTGACATGCCATAGAATCCAACCAACCAACCAACCAACCAACCAATTCTGTTGATTTCGTTTGTCCTTTCTGTTTCTTATAGTATAATATAAAATAACCCAACACGGGTTGACATGCCATAAAATCCAACCAACCAACCTTAGTTATCATATTCTTCGTATAGTAAACTGGAGTTAAAATATCGAAAGCGTTCTTCTTCGTAGTTGCGATTCTGATTCCTATTTTGATTGAAGCCATTGTCTTCCTCCTTTGCTAGAATCGGTAAAGAGCGACAATTCTATCCGAAGAATCTTTCAAGACATTTGATGTATGGTTGACCGCAGCATGAATCTTGGAGATGGTTCTTTCTTTAAATATCCTACTGCTAATCGATTGTGTGAGAATCCCAGTTTCATGCCGAACTCTGTTCGAAGTTCAAGTCACGCCAAGTCACGTCTAAACTCCCGCGATACCCAAACTAACATCTTAAAACGAGAAAGTATTGATTGCTATTTTCTATGCACGGCTTAATTCGGTACAAAGCCAGAAAGACGGGTCACCCAGTGAGTATCGAAGTCACTAGCAATGGTGTCGATGCATGCCTTTATAGGAAATTGATTTTGCAAGCTGAATTCAAATCGTGGATGAAAAGAACAAATTGAGTATTAGTATTGATATTGATATTTTTATTTTTATTTCCAATAATCTTTAGTTTTTCAATCTAGTTGAAATATTCTTTTTTTCTTTCTTCTTTTCTTTCTTTATATGTTCTCCAACTTTCTTTCTTTCTTTCTTTCTTTCTTTATTTATTTATTTATTTACAATATCTTCCTTTTTTCTTTTTTACCCCCCACTATTCTTTACTTTTTCAATCTATTTTAAACATCTCTTTCTTTCTTTCTTTTTTCTTTCTTTCTTTTCTACGTTCTCCAAATTCTTTCTTTCTTTCTTTCTCTTTCTTTTCTTCTTTCTTTCTTCTTTACAATATCTTTCTTTTCTCTTCCTCCCCCCCGCCCCACTATTTTTTTCTTTTAAATCTATTTCAAACATTCTCGCTTTCTTTCTTTTTTCTTTCTTTCTTTTTTCTTTCATTTTTCTTTCTTTCTTTCTTTACATATCTTTCTTTATCTTTTCCCCACTAATCTCTACTTTTTAATTCTAATTCAAGCATTCTATTTTTCTCTTTTTCTTCCTTTTTTTCATTCCTTCTTTCGTCTTTTTATCTTTCCTTTTCTATTTTTAGTAAAGCTCTCCTTTTTAGAAATTTCTTTCTTTCTTTCTTTCTCTTTCTTTCTTTCTTTCTTTCTTTCGCTTGTTATCTTACGTTACAATATCTTTCTTTTCATCTTTTTTTCTTCTATTTTCATCTATTCTAACATTTTCTCTTTCTTCTTTCTTTTTTTCTTTTTATTTTCTCCAACTTTCTTTCTTTCTTTCTTTCTTTCTTTCTTTCTTTCTTTCTTTCTTTCTTTCTTTCTTTCTATACAATATCTTTCTTCTAACCTTTTTTTTCCTCTATTTTTTACTTTGTCAATCTATTCTAAAAAATTTATCTTTCTTTTTTTTCTTTTTTCTTTCTATATTCTCTAACTTTCTTTCTTTCTTTTTTTCTTATCTTTCTTTCTTTCTTTCTTTCTTTAAATTATCTTTCTTTTTATCATTTTTCCTCTATTCTTTACTTTTTCATTCTATTTTAAGCATTTTTTCTTTCTTTCTTTCTTTCTTTCTTTCTTTCTTTCTACGTTCTCCAAATTTATTTATTTCTTTTGTCTTTCATTCTTTCTTTATAATATCTTTCTTCTTATCTTTTTTCCTCTATTCTTTAGTTGTTCTACACATTCTCGATTTCATTCTTTCTTTTTCTTTCTTTCTTTTTTCTTTCATTTTTTCTTTCTTTCTTTCTTTACAATATCTTTCTTTTTATCTTTTTTCCACTAATCTTTTTTTTACTTTTCAATCTATTTTAAGCATTTTCTCTTTCTTTTTTCCTTCCTTCTTTCTTCCTATCTTTCTTTCTGTGTTCTCCAGCTTTCTCTCTTTCTTTCTTTCTTTCTTTCTTTCTTTCTTTACAATATCTTTCTTCTTATCTCCTCCCCTCTATTCTTAGTTGTTTCACCCATTCTAAATATACTCTCATTCCTTTCTTCTTTCTTTCTTTTCTTTCTTTTTCTATCTTTAATATTGCTCTCCTTTATAGAATTCATTTTTCTTTATTTCTTCCCTTCTTTCTTTCTTTCTTTCTTTCTTCTCTTCTTTTTTTCTTTCTTTCTTTCTGCTTCCCTTCTCTTTACATATATTTTCTTTTTCACCTTGATTTTTTTCAATCCATTTTTAACGTTGTCTATTTCTTTCAATCTTTCTTATTTCTATATTCTCCAATTTCTTTCTTTCTTTTTCTTTCATCATTGCTATCTTTCATTTACAATACCTTTCTTCTTACTTTCATTATTTATGTTGTTCTCATTTCTAGTATTTCTTTCTTCCTTCGTTTTGTCTTTCTTTCTTTTTTCTTTCTTTACTCTCTCTTTCGTTTTACTTCAATTCTTTCCAGTATTTCTTCCTTTCTGCCTTTTCTTTTTTTTTCTTTCTTTAGTTTGCTATCTTTTTTTACTTTCACTTTCTGTTTATTCTAATCTTCCCTATCGCTTTCCTTCTTTTCTTTCTTTCTTTCTTTCTTTCTTTCTTTTCTTTCTTCATTCGTTCTTTATTTATTTTGCTACTTTTCTTTTCCTATCTTCCTTTATCCTTCTATTCCTTATTATCGCTCTACTTCTTTCTTTTTTTCTTTTCTTTCTTTACTTTCTCTTTCTTTTACTTCTATTCATTACTTATTGCTATCATTTTTTCTTCTTTCTTCTTTCTTTCTTTTCTTTCTTTCTTTCTTTTTGCTAGAGATTTTATCTTTCTCTACTCTCTTTTTTCTACTACAATCCTCTTTCTGTCCGTCTATCTTTATCCTTTCTGTCCTTCTTTCTTTCTAGTTTTCTTTCTTTGATGTTGCTGTCTTCTTTTCTTTTACTTAATTTATCTTTCATTGAAGTCCTTCTTTCTTCTTCTTTTTTTCTTTCTTTCTTTCTTTCTTACTTTCTTTAGTGTTGCTATTTTCTTTGCACGCTCTTTCCTTTTACTTCTTCATATCCTATTCTTTCCTCTTTTTCTTTCTTTCTTTTCTTTTCTTCTTTCTTTCTTTCTTTTCTTTTTTAGAGTTACTATCTTTCTTTACCTTTTCTTTCCTTCTACTTTTACCGTTATGATTGCCTTTTTTTCAAGAATTTCTTTCTTCTTTCTTTTTTTCTTTCTTCTTTCTTCTCTTCTTTCTTTCTTTAGAGTTTGCTACTTTTCTTTCTCTGCTCTTTCTTTTTCTTATCTTTTACTATTCGTTATAAATGCTCTCCTTTCTTTCTTTCTTTCTTTCTTTCTTTCTTTCTTTTTTTTTTTTCTTTCTTTCGTATTGCTATCGTTCTTTACTCTCTCCTTTTTTACAATTGCTTCTTTTTCTTTCTTTTTCTTATTTTTAATCGTTCTTTAATGCTGCTATCTTTCTTTACTCTCTCTCTCTCTCTCTCTCTCTCTCTCTCTCTCTCTCTCTCTGTTCTTTCTTTCTTTTTACGTCTATTCCTTATATGATACACTTTCTAATATTTCATTCTTTTTTTCTTTATTTATTCAATCATTTTACTGTGGGTATCACTTTTTCTTTTTTCCTTTCTATTCATTAATATTACTTTTTCTTTCTTTCTACCTTCTTTTTTCGCTCATTTATTCTCTCTTTTTTTAGTTCTTTCCTTACTCTTTCTTTCTTTCTTTCTTCTATCGGACTATGCTCCGTTTCTTCTTCCTTCTTTATTCTTTTCTTTTATTCTTCTTTCATTCTTTAATTGGCTTTTCTACCTTTTTATTCTCTCTCCTCTCTCTTTTCTATTTCTTATTCTCGGACTTTCTCTATATTCTAGTTTCTTTCTTTCTTTCTTTTTGTTTTATTTCTCACTATTCTTCCTCTAGAGTATTTGTTTATTTATTTGTATTTTTTAATTTTTCCTTATTTTTGTTTTCTTCCCCTCCTTCTCTTTTACTACTATTCTTTACTATTTTTCTCCTTCATAGTATCTTTCTTTCTTCTTTTCTTTCTTTCTTTACTTTCTTTGCTTCTCTTTTCTTTACTCTTTTTCTTTTTTAGTTTTTTTCCTCCCTATTCTTTCTAGAATATTCTTTCTTTCATTTCTTTCTATAACGTTGCAATGTTTTACTCTCTCTCTCTCTTTCTCTCTCTCTTCTCTCTCTCTCTCTCTCTCTCTCTCTCTCTCTCGTTAAGTCTATTCTTTGCTATTGCTATTCTTAATAATTTCATTTTTCTTCTTTTTCCTTTCTTTGTCTCTCTTTTTCCC
>CM042163.1:86229248-86264768 GCA_023376005.1 Doryteuthis pealeii | reverse complement strand
ACTCCGCTTTAGAAAATTCACCTTGTTTCACATCCTGCTCGTGTGGAGGGGGGGGGTAAATATATAAATGATAAAAGGAGCTAGGTGTTGCCATGACAGCAATAGGGGCATAACAATCATATAAATGCCAGGGCTTAACGTGACAGTCGATTGATCGAAGGGGGCCTCTCCAATTGTCAGTCAAACCCAAGTAAAGGCCAAAGTGGAGTATTGCATTTAATGTAATTTACTATACGAGGAAATTGACAAATGACGTTAGTTGCTTGGGTTTTACGGCATGTCAACCCTTGCTGGGTTAATTTATGCCGAAGACATTTTGTTTTTCATACTAGTGGGGTACTCAATCTTTTTAAACCCAATTTTAAAACATTTTAAAACTCATGTTTTTTCTATTTAAGCCATACATGGGACTCTAAGGTCAGAGTGGACATGGGAGTAATGGTGATTAAGGGGTGCTCCACATTCCCCAGAGCTCTAGAATTAGAACTTCCACTATCACATAGAGTTTAACGTCATACCCAGGACAGGAAAATAGCCACCGCCTTCTAGCACATATATTATAAAAGGATTGGAGGTTTGCCATAAGGGCAATAGGTTTAAGACAAATTATATAGGTGCTAGAGCTTGATGTGACTAGCCGAATCAAAATAGGAATTAGACTAACCTAAAAAGTTAAGGGAAGAAGAAATACATGCTACAAACCAGAAAACCTACGGCATAAATAATATTCAGAGCTGGGATCAACTTCAGTCTAACACCCCTCACACACAAAAAACACCAAATAAACAAAAAAAAAACGCCCAGCCAAAATCTGATTTTCTTTGCAACTTCTCATGGATCGCGCTGGCGAACCGGAACGGGGGTTATTACAGGATTAAAAAGTGTCAGTCATCTTTACTGTGTTTTTCCACTTAAAATTTTTTATCTGATCTACACTCACCTAGCATAATCAATAGGCTACCTATCAAATATATATATGATATATAACCTGATAGGAGTATTGCTTTTTATTTGAATTTTTTGTGGGAGGTTCAATAAACTGATTTTTTAAAATTAAAATTATGAACGAAAACAATGTTTACATTTTCGCACCGTTAAATCAATTGAAAATTTAACATAGCAAAAACAAGTTACGACTAGAGGCTTTTTGAAAAATTCTATGAAAAATCAATTAATGGTCCGATTTCTCAAAAATTCCATAATTACTTACATTTTAAAGAAATTATGTTTGAAATAGGTTTCCTTAAGTATATTATGGGAAATATTTTTTACGAGGTCTACCCCCCAACCTATTTTATCTCATGAAATATGAAAAAATGAACCCATAAAAACGATTTTTTCTTTTTCTATAAAGAAATATAAAGAAAAGAAAGAAAGAAAGAAAGAAAGAAAGAGAATAGTGAGACAAAGATAGAGAGAGGATGGAGCAAGAGCGTGGAAGCGATAACGTTAATTTGTTTCAATGGAATGGAAAAAAATATGAAAGAAGAAAAAAAAAGAAGAGAGAGAGAGAGAGAGAGAGAGAGAGGAGAAAGTTAAATAAAAATTATTATACTTTTAAAATATTGAACTATTGCAATAGCTCACAGTTATACATATAAAACGTTATAATTGCGAAATTATCATACTGTGGTAATACACAGGTCTCACTGGTCACAATAAATGCCTACTTACATTTCAAGTTTATCGGTTTTAGCATTCTGACGTTAAATGTTGCAAAGTTTAAAGTTTGTTTACACCTTAGTAGATGTTTTTATGTCTAGGTTCTGTGATGTCTTTTGAGATATTGTGTTCAGAGCTATTACGTTAGTAATGGGTGTATCTTGTTTGTCTTCTCTGGGTGTGATGCGATTCGTGTGTATGATGTTGTTGGGCACTGTAGCTCACTTATCAATACATGGGCCAGAGTTCGAACCCAGGACGGGCACCAGAATCCGCGGGACGGGCGACACTGTATGATTTCATATTTTTGTGTGCTATCATAGTTGGATTGGCTCGAGGTCATCGATGCATTTCGGTGGCTGTTTTGTGAACTCATCAATAGACGCCAGACTTAGGGATGAGGAGAAGTAGTTCCTGACTGAACTGACTGATCCTGGCTGTTGGCCCACTTTGGGCTCATCCACCCAGCATCTTGTGAGATACACCATTGGCCCATTTTGGTTCGTCCGCCGTGTCTCACATTCACCACGCTGCTAACCATGGATTAGGTATTACACGCCCAAATGGCATGTGGGTTACTCTGCCTTAGACAATTGTCCAAGAGAGAGAGAGAGAGAGAGAGAGAGAGAGAGAGGGGGAGAGAGAGGGGGAGAGGGGGAAGGAGAGTACTCAACATTTAAGTTTTAACTTAGTATAAGTCCACTTGCTCCGTCCCATTTAACGCAAGAAGGCCACCCCTCAGTCTAGGGCATTTTTAGAGAAGGTGGGAATTCAAGGATGCAGCATTAAATAACCCAGAGCTCCAGAAATGGAACTTCACCATCAGATAGGTTTTAATGTCATACCGAGGACAATAACCCCCTCAGATACCGCCTTCTAGCATCGAAGAGCATAGGGTTGGGACAATCTTATAGGTACTAGGGCTTGATGTGATCAGCAGATTGATCGAACGGGTCCTCTCCGACTGTCCGTCTAGCCTAAGTAAGTGCCAAAGTGGAGTTCTGCATGTGATGGACTGCACAGCAAACAGGACAGAAGTCTTAGATCTTACTTGTGAATTACTTAATTGTGAATATTCAAGATTGGTGGAGACTTGGGGTCACTTGTTGCACTGTGATGCTCATCTAATAACACTTGTATGAATATTTAAATTAAAATTGTTGTTAAAACAAACCAGAATTTGTTTCAAAATTACAAGCAATGGCGGAGATATGATAGCATTTTCAAATTTATTCATACCACAAAAATAGGAAAACATTTTAGAAAACTGGCATGATTGGGTTTCAATAATTCAAATTAAAAACGCCAGATTTTAAAAAAATTCCCTCAACAAATATCCGTATCTTTGGAAAATCTAGAAATTTAAATGAGAACATTATTTGATTAAAATTAAAATCAAGTTTGGAAAATTCAGCAAATCTTAATGAATGCAAAATTAAAAGTTAAAAATAAAAATGGCAGATATCAAAGTGGGCCTTGCTTAGCAGTTTGTTAAGAAGAACTAACAAAAATAGAGTTGCTCCCCTAGATCAGTAGGACTGACGCGAACCCGGATATGGGTTTTCGCCATGTAATTTTGGACTGGGGTTTTTACTGTGTGGACGCAGCTGACCACGTGCGTCAACACGGTTGTGCAAGTTAAGTCACGTTTTCCAACCGGTTTTGTTTGATTTGTTTTACGGCATATCAACCTCGGTGGGTCATTTAATGCCGACAAAGTTGTGAAATAAATTCATTCTTAATGCATAATACAATTGTTTATAAACTCATGTTTTCTATTCAAACCATAGATGGGACCCTAACAGGTACTACCACTCCGGGTCAGAGTGGACCAGGAGCAATGGTGATAAAGGGGTGCTCCACATTCCCCAAGCCTCCAGAACTGGAACCTCACCATCAGATAGAGTTAACGTCATTCCCAGGACATGTATACCCTCAGCCACCGCTTTCTATCACCCATATGATAAGAAGGATTGGGGATTACCATAAGGGCAATAGGGTTGGGCAATCATATAGATGCTAGGGCTGACGTGGCCAGCCGATGATCGGAGGGGGTCTCTCCGACCGCGCGTCTAGCCCAAGTGATGCTTAAGGATAGAACCCAGGTGGCTGAGCAGTCAGTGACTTGCAATATTCTACTTTAGGCTTTCCTTGGCTAGACGCGCGGTCGGAGAGACCCCCTCCGATCAATCGGCTGGCCACGTCAAGCCCTAGCATCTATATGATTGCCCCAACCCTATTGCCCTTATGGTAATCCCCAATCCTTCTTATCATATGGGTGATAGAAAGCGGTGGCTGAGGGTATACATGTCCTGGGAATGACGTTAACTCTATCTGATGGTGAGGTTCCAGTTCTGGAGGCTTGGGGAATGTGGAGCACCCCTTTATCACCATTGCTCCCTGGTCCACTCTGACCCGGAGTGGTAGTACCTGTTAGGGTCCCATCTATGGTTTGAATAGAAAAACATGAGTTTATAAACAATTGTATTATGCATTAAGAATGAATTTATTTCACAACTTTGTCGGCATTAAATGACCCACCGAGGTTGATATGCCGTAAAACAAAATCAAACCAAAACCGGTTGGAAAACGTGACTTAACTTGCACAACCGTGTTGACGCACGTGGTCAGCTGCGTCCACACAGTAAAAAACCCCAGTCCAAAATTAACATGGCGAAAACCCCATATCCGGGTTCGCGTCAGTCCCCTACTGATCCTAGGGGAGCAACTCTATTTTTGTTAGTTCTTCTTAACAAACTGCTAAGCAAGGCCCACTTTGATATCTGCCATTTTTATTTTTAACTTTTAATTTTGCATTCATTAAGATTTGCTGAATTTTCCAAAACTTGATTTTAATTTTAATCAAATAATGTTCTCATTTAAATTTCTAGATTTTCCAAAGATACGGATATTTGTTGAGGGAATTTTTTTAAAATCTGCGTTTTTAATTTGAATTATTGAAACCCAATCATGCCAGTTTCTAAAATGTTTTCCTATTTTTGTGGTATGAATAAATTTGAAAATGCTATCATATCTCCGCCATTGCCTTGTAATTTTGAAAACAAATTCTGGTTTGTTTTAACAACAATTTTAATTTAAATATTCATACAAGTGTTATTAGATGAGCATCACAGTGCAACAAGTGACACCAAGTCTCCACCAATCTTGAATATTCACAATTAAGTAATTCACAAGTAAGATCTAAGACTTCTGTCCTGTTTGCTGTGCAGTCCATCACATGCAGAACTCCACTTTGGCACTTACTTAGGCTAGACGGACAGTCGGAGAGGACCCGTTCGATCAATCTGCTGATCACATCAAGCCCTAGTACCTATAAGATTGTCCCAACCCTATTGCTCTTCGATGCTAGAAGGCGGTATCTGAGGGGGTTATTGTCCTCGGTATGACATTAAAACCTATCTGATGGTGAAGTTCCATTTCTGGAGCTCTGGGTTATTTAATGCTGCATCCTTGAATTCCCACCTTCTCTAAAAATGCCCCTAGACTGAGGGGTGGCCTTCCTTGCGTTAAAATGGGACGGAGCAAGTGGACTTATACTAAGTTAAAACTTAAATGTTGAAGTACTCTCCTTCCCCCCTCTCCCCCTCTCTCTCCCCCCTCTCTCTCTCTCTCTCTCTCTCTCTCTCTCTCTTGGACAATTGTCTAAGGCAGAGTAACCCACATGCCATTTGGGCGTGTAATACCTAAATCCATGGTTAGCAGCGTGGTGAATGTGAGACACGGCGGACGAACCCAAAATGGGCCAATGGTGTATCTCACAAGATGCTGGGTGGATGAGCCCAAAAGTGGGCCAACAGCCAGGATCAGTCAGTTCAGTCAGGAAACTACTTCTCCTCATCCCTAAGTCTGGCGTCTATTGATGAGTTCACAAAACAGCCACCGAAATGCATCGATGACCTCGAGCCAATCCAACCTATGATAGCACACAAAAATATGAAATCATACAGTGTCGCCCGTCCCGCGGATTCTGGTGCCCGTCCCTGGGTTCGAACTCTGGCCCATGTATTGATAAGTGAGCTACAGTGCCCCAACAACATCATACACACGAATCGCATCACACCCAGAGAAGACAAACAAGATACACCCATTACTAACGTAATAGCTCTGAACACAATATCTCAAAAGACAATCACAGAACCTAGACATAAAAAACATCTACTAAGGTGTAAACAAACTTTAAACTTTGCAACATTTAACGTCAGAATGCTAAAACCGATAAACTTGAAATGTAAGTAGGCATTTATTGTGACCAGTGAGACCTGTGTATATACCACAGTATGATAATTTCGCAATTATAACGTTTTATATGTATAACTGTGAGCTATTGCAAATAGTTCAATATTTTAAAAGTATAATAATTTTTATTTAACTTTCTCTCTCTCTCTCTCTCTCTCTCTCTCTCTCTTTCTTTTTTCTTCTTTTCATATTTTTATTCCATTCCATTGAAACAAATTAACGTTATCGCTTCCACGCTCTTGCTCCATCCTCTCTCTATCTTTGTCTCACTATTCTCTTTCTTTCTTTCTTTCTTTCTTTCTTTTCTTTATATTTCTTTATAGAAAAAAGAAAAAATCGTTTTTATGGGTTCATTTTTTCATATTTCATGAGATAAAATAGGTTGGGGGGGTAGACCTCGTAAAAAATATTTCCCATAATATACTTAAGGAAAAACCTATTTCAAACATAATTTCTTTAAAATGTAAGTAATTATGGAAATTTTTGAGAAAATCGGACCATTAATTGATTTTTCATAGAATTTTTCAAAAAGCCTCTAGTCGTAACTTGTTTTTGGCTATGTTAAATTTCAATTGATTTAACGGTGCGAAAATGTAAACATTGTTTTCGTTCATAATTTTAATTTTAAAAAATCAGTTTATTGAACCTCCCACAAAAAAATTCAAATAAAAAAGCAATACTCCTATCAGGTTATATATCATATATATATTTGATAGGTAGCCTATTGATTATGCTAGGTGAGTGTAGATCAGATAAAAAATTTTAAGTGGAAAAACACAGTAAAGATGACTGACACTTTTTAATCCTGTAATAACCCCCCGTTCCGGTTCGCCAGCGCGATCCATGAGAAAGTTGCAAAGAAAATCAGATTTTGGCTGGGCGTTTTTTTTTTGTTTATTTGGTGTTTTTTTGTGTGTGAGGGGTGTTAGACTGAAGTTGATCCCAGCTCCTGAATATTATTTATGCCGTAGGTTTCTGGTTTGTAGCATGTATTTCTTCTTCCCTTAACTTTTTAGGTTAGTCTAATTCCTATTTTGATTCGGCTAGTCACATCAAGCTCTAGCACCTATATAATTGTCTTAAACCTATTGCCCTTATGGCAAACCTCCAATCCTTTTTATAATATATGTGCTAGAAGGCGGTGGCTATTTTCCTGTCCTGGGTATGACGTTAAACTCTATGTGATAGTGGAAGTTCTAATTCTAGAGCTCTGGGGAATGTGGAGCACCCCTTAATCACCATTACTCCCATGTCCACTCTGACCTTAGAGTCCCATGTATGGCTTAAATAGAAAAAACATGAGTTTAAAAATGTTTTAAAATTGGGTTTAAAAAGATTGAGTACCCACCTAGTATGAATAAAACAAAATGTCTTCGGCATAAATTAACCCAGCAAGGGTTGACATGCCGTAAAACCCAAGCAACTAACGTCATTTGTCAATTTCCTCGTATAGTAAATTACATTAAATGCAATACTCCACTTTGGCCCTTTACTTGGGTTTGACTGACAATTGGAGAGGCCCCCTTCGATCAATCGACTGGTCACGTTAAGCCCTGGCATTTATATGATTGTTATGCCCCTATTGCTGTCATGGCAACACCTAGCTCCTTTTATCATTTATATATTTACCACCACCCCCTCCACACGAGCAGGATGTGAAACAAGGTGAATTTCTAAAGCGGAGTTCAACAGGTTTGAATTCAGAGTTTTCCTTCTAGACCGGTTGCCTAACCAAGGTTAAAGACCCACTCTGCCCTACTATTTATCCATAGCTGGAGGGAGAATAGGATTCATACCTTTCCCAAGGGTATTAGCGCTAAGTGAAATGCATTTACCACATCCAGGATTTGAATTCGGGGCCACGAGTCCATTTCCCATGACCTTAACCATTACACCACACGCTTCCCACTCCTTTTATCATATATGTGCTAGAAGGCGGTGGATGAAGGTCTTAGTGTCCTGGGTATGATGTTAAACTGCGTCAAGTGGGGAAATCCGAAATCTGGAGTTCTGGGGAGAGTGGAGTACCCCTTCATTGCCATTACTCCCAGGTCTACTCTGACCCAGAGTAGTAGTTCATGCTCGGGTCATATACCCAACAAGACTGAATTAAAAATATGTATTCGGTATAAAATAACCTAGTGTAATAAGTAATTGATAGTTACCTCCCCTATTTTATGATTTCCTCTCCTTTGGAGAACTCTCTAGTAATTACTAGAGTATATATATATATATATTTACCAACTCCTCCGCACGAGCAGGATGCGACACAAAGTTAATTTTTAAGTGGAACATAACAGGTTTGAATTCAGAATTTTCCTTCTCCTAGACTGGTTACCTATCCAAGGTTAAAGAGCCCAGTCTGTTCTACTATTTATCCATAACTGGAGGGAGAATATATAGATTCATACCTTTCCCAATGGTATGAGTACTATGTGAAATGCAAACAGCCACGTTCTCAGTATGTGGACGAATTATTCAAAGTAGAATAAAGCTTTGCAAATCTAAAGTTATTGACGTTTTTCATTACACCCAGTACAGGTTGACATGCCAACCAACCAACCAACCAACCAACCAATTCTGTTGATTTCGTTTGTCCTTTCTGTTTCTTATAGTATAATATAAAATAACCCAACAAGGGTTGACATGCCATAAAATCCAACCAACCAACCAACCAACTAATTCTGTTGATTTCGTTTGTCCTTTCTGTTTGTTACAGTATAATATAAAATATCCCAATAAGGGTTGACATGCCATAAAATCCAACCAACCAACCAACCAACCAATTCTGTTGATTTCGTTTGTCCTTTCTGTTTGTTACAGTATAATATAAAATAACCCAAAAAGGGTTGACATGCCATAAAATCCAACCAACCAACCAACCAACCAACCAATTCTATTGATCTCGTTTGTCCTTTCTGTTTCTTACAGAACAATATAAAATATCCCAACAAGGGTTGACATGCCATAAAATCCAACCAACCAATTCTGTTGATTTCGTTTGTCCTTTCTGTTTGTTACAATATAATATAAAATAACCCAACAAGGGTTGACATGCCATAAAAACCAACCAACCAATTTTAGTTATCATATTCTTCGTATAGTAAACTGGAGTTAAAGTATCGAAAGTATTCTTCTTCGTAGTTGCGATTCTGATTCCTATTTTGATTGAAGCCATTGTCTTCCTCCTTTGCTAGAATCGGTAAAGAGCGACAATTCTATCCGAAGAATCTTTCAAGACATTTGATGTATGGTTGACCGCAGCATGAATCTTGGAGATGGTTCTTTCTTTAAATATCCTACTGCTAATCGATTGTGTGAGAATCCCAGTTTCATGCCGACTTCTGTTCGAAGTTCAAGTCACGCCAAGTCACGTCTAAACTCCCGCGATACCCAAACTAACATCTTAAAACGAGAAAGTATTGATTGCTATTTTCTAAGCACGGCTTAATTCGGTACAAAGCCAGAAAGACGGGTCACCCAGTGAGTATCGAAGTCACTAGCAATGGTGTCGATGCATGCCTTTATAGGAAATTGATTTTGCAAGCTGAATTCAAATCGTGGATGAAAAGAACAAATTGAGTTTTAGTATTGATATTTTTATTTTTATTTTTATTTCCAATAATCTTTAGTTTTTCAATCTAGTTGAAATATTCTCTTTTTCTTTCTTCTTTTCTTTCTTTATATGTTCTCCAACTTTCTTTCTTTCTTTCTTTCTTTCTTTATTTCTTTCTTTATTTATTTATTTACAATATCTTCCTTTTTTCTTTTTTACCCCTCACTATTCTTTACTTTTTCAATCTATTTTAAACATCTCTTTCTTTCTTTCTTTCTACGTTCTCCAAATTCCTTTCTTCTTCTTTCTTCTTTCTTTCTTTCTTTCACAATATCTTTTTTTTCTCTTCCTCCCCCGCCCCACTATTTTTTACTTTTTAAATCTATTTCAAACATTCTCGCTTTCTTTCTTTTTTCTTTCTTTCTTTTTCTTTCATTTTTTCTTTCTTTCTTTCTTTACAATATCTTTCTTTTATCTTTTTCCCCACTAATCTCTACTTTTTAATTCTAATTCAAGTATTCTATTTTTCTCTTTTTCTTCCTTTTTTTCATTCTTTCTTTCGTCTTTTTATCTTTCCTTTTCTATTTTTAGTAAAGCTCTCCTTTTTAGAAATTTCTTTCTTTCTTTCTTTCTTTCTTTCGTCTTGTTATCTTACTTTACAATATCTCTCTTTTTATCTTTTTTTCTCTATTTTCAATCTATTCTAAACATTTTCTCTTTCTTCTTTCTTTTTTCCTTTTTATTTTCTCCAACTTTCTTTCTTTCTTTCTTTCTTTCTTTCTTTCTTTCTTTCTTTCTATACAATATCTTTCTTCTAACCTTTTTTTCCTCTATTTTTTACTTTTTCAATCTATTCTAAAAAATTTCTCTTTCTTTTTTCTTTTTTTTCTTTCTATATTCTCTAACTTTCTTTCTTTCTTTCTTTCTTTCTTTCTTTTTCTTTTCTTTCTTTCTTTCTTTCTTTCTTTACAATATCTTTCTTTTTATCTTTTTTCCTCTATTCTGTACTTTTTCATTCTATTTTAAGCATTTTCTCTTTCTTTCTTTCTTTCTACGTTCTCCAAATTTCTTTCTTTCTTTCTTTCATTCTTTCTTTACAATATCTTTCTTTTATCTTTTCCCCTTTATTCTTTAGTTGTTGTACCCATTTCTCGCTTTCTTTCTTTTCTTTCTTTTTCTTTCTTTCTTTTTTCTTTTTTTCTTTCTTTCTTTCTTTCTTTACAATATCTTTCTTTTTATCATTTTTCCTCTATTCTTTACTTTTTCATTCTATTTTAAGCATTTTCTCTTTCTTTCCTTCTTTCTTTCTTTCTTTCTTTCTACGTTGTCCAAATTTCTTTCTTTCTTTTTTTCTATCATTCTCTCTTTACAATATCTTTCTTCTTATCTTTTTTCCTCTATTCTTTAGTTGTTCTACACATTCTCGATTTCATTCTTTCTTTTTCTTTCTTTCTTTTTTTCTTTCATTTTTTCTTTCTTTCTTTTCTTTCTTACAATATCTTCTTTTTATCTTTTTTTCCACTAATCTTTACTTCAATCTATTTAAGCATTTTCTCTTTCTTTTTTTCCTTCCTTCTTCTTCCTATCTTCTTTTCTGTGTTCTCCAGCTTTCTCTCTTTCTTTCTTATTCTTTCTTCCTTTCTTTCTTTCTTTACAATATATTTCCTCTGATCTTTCCCCCTCTATTCTTTAGTTGTTCTACCCATTCTAAATATACTCATATCCTTTCTTTCTTTCTTTCTTTTTCTTTCTTTTTCTTTCTTTTTCTATCTTTAATATTGCTCTCCTTTATAGAATTTATTTTTATTTATTTATTTATTTCTTCCCTTCTTTCTTTCTTTCTTCCCTTCTTTCTTTCTTTCTTCCATTCTTTCTTTCTTGTTTCTTTCTTTCTTTTTTCTTTCTTTCTTTCTTTTTTCTTTCTTTCATCCCTTCTTTCTTTCTTCCCTTCTTTCTTTCTTTCTTCCCTTCTTTCCTTCTTTCTTTCTTTCTCTACAATATATTTCTTTTTTACCTTGATTTTTTTCAATCCATTTTTAACGTTGTCTATTTGTTTCAATCTTTCTTTATTTCTATATTCTCCAATTTCTTTCTTTCTTTTTCTTTCATCATGCTATCTTTCTTTACAATACCTTTCTTCTTACTTTCATTATTTACTGTTGTTCTCATTTCTAGTGTTTCTTTCTTCCTTCGTTTTATCTTTCTTTCTTTTTTCTTTCTTTACTCTCTCTTTCTTTTTACGTCAATTCTTTCCAGTATTTCTTTCTTTCTGCCTTTCTTATTTTCTTTCTTTAGTGTTGCTATCTTTTTTTTACTTTCACTTTCTGTTTAATTCTAATATTCCCTATCGCTTTCCTTTCTTTCTTTCTTTCTTTCTTTCTTTCTTTCTTTTCATTCGTTCTTTATTTATTTTGCTACTTTTCTTTTTCCTATCTTTCTTTATCCTTCTATTCCTTATTATTGCTCTACTGTCTTTCTTTCTTTACTTTCTCTTTCTTTTTACTTCTATTCTTTACTATTGCTATCCTTTCTTTCTTTCTTTCTTTCTTTCTTTCTTTCTTTCTTTCTTTCTTTTGCTAGAGATTTTATCTTTCTCTACTCTCTTTTTTCTTTACTTCAATCCTTTTCTTTCTGTCCGTCTATCTTTATCCTTTCTGTCCTTCTTTCTTTCTAGTTTTCTTTCTTTGATGTTGCTGTCTTTCTTTTTTTTACTTAATTTATTCTTCACTGTAGCTCCTCTTTCTTTCTTTCTTTCTTTTAATAGTGTGTTGCTATTTTCTTTGCATGCTCTTTCTTTTTACTTCTATCATATCCTATTGCTTTCCTCTTTTTCTTTCTTTCTTTCTTTCTTTCTTTCTTTCTTTCTTTCTTTTTTTGTTTCTTTCTTTCTTTCATTCTTTAGAGTTACTATCTTTCTTTACCTTTTCTTTCCTTCTTCTTTTTACCGTTATGATTGCCTTTTTTTCAAGAATTCTTTCTTTCTTTTCTTTTTTTTCTTTTTCTTTTCTTCTTTCTTTCTTTCTTTAGAGTTGCTACTTTTCTCTCTGCTCTTTTTCTTTTCTTATCTTTCACTATTCGTTATTAATCCTCTCCTTTCTTTCTTTCTTTCTTTTCTTTCTTTTCTTTCTTTTTTTCTTTCTTTCTTCTTTCTTTCTTTCTTTCGTATTGCTATCGTTCTTTACTCTCTCCTTTTTTACAATTGCTCTTTTTCTTTCTTTTTCTTTCTTTTTCTTTTTTTAATCGTTCTTTAATGCTGCTATCTTTCTTTACTCTCTCTTTCTCTCTTTCTTTCTTTCTTTCTTTCTTTTTATATCTATTCCTTATTATTGATACACTTTCTAATATTTCATTCTTTTTTTCTTTATTTATTCAACTCATTTTTACTGTGGGTATCACTTTTTCTTTTTCCTTCTATTCATTAATATTACTCTTTCTTTCTTTCTTACGTTCTTTTTTCGCTCATTTATTCTCTCTTTTTTTAGTTCTTTCATTACTCTTTCTTTCTTTCTTTCTTCTATCGACTGTTGCTCTCGTTTCTTTCTTTCCTTCTTTTATTCCTTTTTCTTTCTTATTCTCTGTCATTCTTTAATTGGCTTTTCTACCTTTTTATTCTCTCTCTCTCTTTCTATTTCTATTCTCGACTATTTCTATCTATTCTAGTATTTCTTTCTTTCTTTCTTTTTAGTTTTATTCTTCACTATTTCTTTCCTCTAGAGTATTTTTATTTATTTGTTTATTTTTTATTTTTCCTTATTTTTTGCTTTCTTTCCCCTCTCTTTCTCTTTACTACTATTCTTGACTATTTTCTCCTTCATAGTGTTTTTCTTTCTTTCTTTCTTTACTCTCTTTTCTTTTAGGTTTTTATTCTTTCCCCTATTCTTTCTAGAATATTTCTTTCTTTCTTTTCTTTCTATAATGTGGCAATGGTTTTTACTCTCTCTCTCTCTCTCTCTCTCTCTCTCTCTCTTCTCTCTCTCTCTCTCTCTCTCTCTCTCTTTCTCCCTCTCTTTCTCTTTAATTCTATTCTTTGCTATTTTCCTTTCTTATGTTGCTACTTTCTTTTTCTTTCTTCTATTGCTTCATTATTGCTCTCTTCTTTCTTTCTTGTTTCATTCTTTCTTTCTTCTTTCTTTTTCTTTCTTTCATCTTTCTTGTTCTTCTTTCTTCTTTCTTTCTTCTTTCTTTTTGTTTATTTGTTTCATTAATTTGTTTCTTTTTCTTTCTTTCTTCCATTCTTTCGTTTCTTGTTTCTTTCTTTCTTTCATTCTTTCTTTCTTTCTTCTTTCTCTTTCTTGTTTCTTTTCTTTCTTTCATTCTTTCTTTCTTTCTTTTCTTTCGTTCTTGTTTCCTTACTCATTCCCTTTTTACTTCATTTGTATTCCTTTTGAACTTCTCTTTCTTCACTATTGCTATACTATCTTTTTCTTCTTTTTTTTCTTTCTTTTTTTTCTTCTTTTTTTCTTTACTTCTTTCTTTCTCCTTTCTAATTCTCTGTCATTCTTTTATTTAGCTTTTCTACCTTTTTTTTTCACCGGACCATTGCTCTACATTTCTTTCTTTTTAGTTTTATTCATCATTGTTTATCTCTCTAGCGTATCTATATATTTTTCTTTCTTTCTTTCTTTCTTTCTTTCTTTCTTTCTTGTTTCTTTCTTTCTTTCTTTCTTTCTTTCTTTCTTTCTTTATTCTCTCTTTCTTTTTAGTTTTATTCTTCCTTATTCTTTCTAGAATTTTCTTTCTTTCTTCTTTTCTATTAATGTGCAAATTGTTTTACTCTCTCTCTCTCTCTCTCTCTCTGTCTCTCTCTCTGTCTCTCTTTCTCTCTTTCTCTCTTTCTCCCTCTCTTCCTCTATAATTTTATTCTTTGCTATTGCTATTCTTTATAGTATTTAATGTTTCTCTTTTTCCTTTCTTGATCGTTGGTACCTTTCTTTTTCTTCTTCTATTGCTCATTGTTGCTCTCTTTCCTTTCTTTCTTGTTTCTTTCTATCTTCCATTCTTTCTTTCTTGTTTCTTTCTTTCTTTCATTCTTTCTTTCTTTCTTTCTTTCTTGTTTCTTTACTCATTCCCTTTTTACTTCTATTCGTATTCCTTTGAACTTCTTTTCTTCACTATTGCTATACTATCTTTTTCTTTTTTTTCTCTTTTCTTTCTTCTTTCTTTTTTCTTACTTCTTTCTTTCTTTCTAATTCTCTGTCATTCTTTTATTAGCTTTTCTACCTTTTTTATTTCATAGGACCATTGCTCTAAATTTCTTTCTTTTTAGTTTCATTCATCATTGTTTATCTCCTCTAGCCGTATCTATATATTTATTTTTTTTTCTTTCTTTCTTTCTTTCTTTCTTTCTTTACTCTCTATTTCTCTTTACTTCTATCCTTTACTATTTCTTGCCTTCATAGTATGTCTTTTCTTTCTTCCTTCTTTCTCTCTTTCTTTCTTCCTTTCTTTCTTCCTTCTTTTCTATTGTGTTGCAATTCTCTCTCTCTTTCTCCTTTTCTTTCTCTTTACTTCTATTCTTTGCTATTGCTATTCTTTATAGTATTTCTTTCTTTCTTTCTTTCTTTCTTTCTTGTTGCTACCTTTCTTCTTCCTCTCTTTTTCTTCTTCTATTGCTCATTATTACTCTCCTTCCTTTCTTTATTGTTGCTACTTTTCTTTTTTCTTACTTTCTTTCATTCTTTCTTTACTCACTCCCTTTTTACTTCTTTTCTTCACTATTGCTATACTATCTAGTATTTTTTTCCTTTTCTCCCTTTTTTTCTTTCTTTCATTTTAGTGTTGCTACTTTTCATTATACTCTCTTTCTTTTTTCCTTCTATTGCTTACTATACCCCTCTTTTCTTTCTTTATTTCTTTCTTTAATGTTGCTATTTTTCTTTAATCTCTCTTTCTGTTTACGTTTATACTTTTTATTGAAATACTTTATGTTATTTAACTCCTTTCTTTCTTTTTAACTTCTTTCTTTCTTTCTTTTTTATCTTCTTCCTTTCTTTCTTTCTTTCTCTAATATTTCTAGTTATATCCGTAGTATCTCTCTTTCTTCTTATATTTCTTATTTTGCACTTACTTTTAGTCTTTCTTTCTTTCTTTTTAACTTCTTTCTTTCTTTCTATCTCTTCTTTCTTTCTTTCTCTAATATTTCTATTATATCCGTACTATCTCTTTTTCTTTTTTTATATTCTTATTTTTGCACTTACTTTAGTCTTTCTCTTTCTTCTTTCTTTTTTTTATCTTCTTCTCTTTCTTTCTTTCTTTCTTTCTTTCTTTTCTTTCTTTCTTTAATATTTCTTATATCCCGTACTATCTCTCTTTCTCTTTTTATTCTTATTTTTGCACTTACTTTTAGTCTTTCTTTCTTTCTTTTTTTTAACTTTTTCTGTCTTTGTTTCTTTAGAGTTCCTATCTTTATTTACTCGCTTTTTCTTGTTACTTATATCCTTTACATTTGCCCTTCTTTCTTTCTTTCTTTCTTTTCTGTTTTTCTTTCTTTCTTTCTTTCTTTTATTAGCTTTTCTACTTTTTTATTTTCTCTTTCTTTCTACTTCTAATCTTGTCTATTGCTCTATATTCTAGTATTTCTTTCTTTCTTTTTAGTTTTATTTCTCTCCTCTAGAGTATTTCTTTCTTTTATCCTTTCTACCTTTGTTTCTTCTCTTTATCATTCTTTACTATTTCTCTCTTTCATAGTAATTCTTTCTTTCTTTCTATTCTTTCTTTCTATAGTATTGCCTTTTGCTTACTCTCTCTTTCTCTTTACTTCATTATTCCTCTTGTTAAATTATCTTTCTTTCTTTATTGTTGCTACCTTTCTTTTTCCTCACTTTCTTTTTCCTTCTTTTCTTTATTATTGTTCCCCTTTCTTTCTTTCTTTCTGTCTTATTGCTATTTCTTTTTTACTATTTCTTTTTATTTTCTTTCTTTATTTTGCACTCACTTTTAGTATTTCTTTCTTTCTTTCTTTCTTTATTTATCCGTCTTTCTTCTTCTTTCTTTCTTTCTTTCTTTTTTAAGTGTTATTATGTTACTTACTCTCTCGTTCATTTTACTTCTGTCTTTTACTATTGCTCTTCTTTCTTTCTTTCTTTCTTTCTTTTTTTTCTTTCTTTCTTTAACATTCTATCTTCCTCTATTCTAATATACTCTTTTTCCCTTCCATTCTTTTGCATTCCTATCTTATTAGCCTCTTTTTCATTCTTTGCCCAGTAACCTTTTTTTCTTTCTGTTATTCTTTCCGACGAAAAATATCATGTTTGACAAGAGGATCACGCGTAAATAAAATGGAATTAATATAAAACCCTTAAATATTCTTTCTAGATACGTGAAAGGGTTTCAAGATTCACCCTAAACGGAATCTCTTTGTGCAAACTTCTTTCACGCTCTGTCTTATTAGAGAGATTCGATATGATGCATTTCCTATGCGTATATTGACATCGCTTTCTGTAGATGTGATATTGCTACCTATGTATGTGAACTGGTCTACTAATTTAAAAATCTTATCATCCATTATGGAGAGGTCTCCATTTTAAACAAGAAATATGATATATTTTCTTCTGAGTGAAGGACATACGAAATTTCATTTTACAAATTGCAAGTCTTATCTTTTTATAAAGAATCATTTTTTCTGTAAACGATCATTTTACTGGCTTAGACGAGTAGATTATGCGTTAAGAAATATTTGAAACCATATAACTGTTTGTACATTATTTCTATTAGATAGAATACTTAAAACTTGTGTGTAAATTAATTAGATTTAGATTGGAACGTTTGAAACCACATAAATGTTTTCAAATTATTTGTATTAGATAGGAATACTTGAAGCTATATAATTGTAGGAAAATTATTTTTATTCGGTATATGTACTTGAAATCATATAACCATTTGCAAATTAGTTGTATTAGATAGAAATACTTGAAACATATATAATTTGGTGCAAATTATTGGTATTCGGTAGTAATACTTAAAAGCGTATAAGTGTTGCTAATTATTTGTACGAGATAGGAATATTTAAAACCATATAACAACTTATTAATGTTAGTTAGGAATAATTGAAACCGTAAAACCATATGTAGATTATTTGTATCAGATTGGAATACTGGATTCTATATAAAATGTTTGCAAAGTATTTGTATCAGATAAGAATACTTGAAATGATATTATTATATTTAAATTATTTGTAAACACTATACGATAAATATGTTGACCTACCTCTTAGAGTTTAGTGTGTAAAAACCCTTAATTTTATCTTTACTAGTTCATTGGACCTCATAAACATACCTGAAACCTTTCCAATGAAAAAATAGGGATGCTTGATCCGATGAAACAATGCTGACTGCTCCCTCCTTCGGCCTGCCTGGAAAATAATTTCTGAAGAGTAGATGCGACGTGGGTGAAATAGTTGCGATCTTCCAAACGGTGGTCTTGGTTACGAGCCGAGCTAAAAGCCAAAATGTTTTTTTTCTTTTTAAAAAAAGGTAGACCGACCTTCCTGTTGAGGAAATTGTTGTTTTTCTTTTGGTGGAGGGGGGGCACATTTGACACGTGATAAAAGAAAATCTACGCTTAAAAAATATCTCAAGAAGACAACCGGTATCAAGAATATCGCGGGGGTTTGGGGTTACGCCATGTTGGTGACAATAGAATTACTCTTTCTTTGTCAGTTGCTGAGAAACACCTTGTACAAATAGTGCTTGAAGCTTGAAGCATGTGTGGATAAAGTTTAGGAAACACGATAGGTTTGTGCAAAAGTTTACAGCGCTCGCTGTTTTCTAAATTAGAGAATGAATACACTGTAGTACATTTTTATCAAATAAACTACGTTGGAAATTATTTCATACAGTTAATATATATATATATATATATATATATATATATATGTGTGTGTTGTGTGTGTGTTTGGTGTGCGTGTGTGTGTGTGTACAAAAGATGCTAAATATTATTTGTATATACATCCAATATATATATATAATATATATATATATATATATATAACTTCTCTTTCAAAAACTACTGATTGAAAACCTATCGAACAATGAAAACTCTTCCACATACCTAATATATATATATATATAATATATATATTATATATATATTATATATATCGCTATACCTATATACTTATAGAATTTAACTGTGGGTATATACGTGTGTGCATGTGAGCAGTGTTTATAGGCAGGGTGCTTTGGGAGTCTAGTCAGTAGGTAGTGGATTTGATCTTAAGCTTATGCTACATACTCACGATCTTTGCCAGAATAACACATGTTTAATAAATACCCCTATACAATCATATATATATATATATATATATAATATATATATATATATATATATATATATATATATATACAAGAGTGAGTAAAAATAAATGTCATTTTGTTTAGAACAGGTATAAATACAACACAGGAACTTGTATCATACATTTCACTTCTTCGACACTGGTTTGCCTTTTCATGGCACCGAAAGGATGATTATGATTATTACAGTGACGAGGAAGTCAAATCTGCGGTGAAGAAGTGGCTCAAAGAACAGTCAACAGAATTTTCCGGGGCAGGGGTACATGCTTTCATTTGAAGGTGGAACATTGCTATTGAGAGAAACGGTGACTATGTGGACAGGTAGGGATGAGATCTATAGAGAACCATCTTCATTTTCATGTAAGATACATGTTCCTGTGTTGGTAATTGTACTTGTCTTAAACAAAATGACATTACTCTTTGAATCACCCTCGTCTATTATATATATATATATATATATATATATATATATATATATATATATATATGGTAAAGAAAATGCCTAAAGATCAATCATATTACCAGATATATAAACAAGTGTAACATCCCATATGCAAATGTATCAAATATATATGTACCTTAATGAATACCTATATTAAAAAGCGAAATATATATATATAATATATATATATATATTATATATATATATATATATATATATATATAGTAAAATGGTTTAAATAGTTTAAAATTATTTGTTTTGAAAGTAAAAACGTTTCCTAGCATCCTTCACATACATCTATCATATATCTATCAAGAAGCATACTTTTCTCCCTAACAACATAATATATATTTGTTTGAGTCTGCATATATATATATATATATATATATATATATATATATATATATATATGAATGTATAAAAAAACACGTGTCCCTAATTGAATACTTATTTCTAATAATTGGATAGTGTACAATACAATTAAAATGTGATTGTTACCATGGGTTTCAAAGCAGCGCACTAACCACTTCTCATCAGGTCAACGCGCCTGTGAAAAACATTACAACGAATTTTAATTCAGATATATATGTATATGGCTGTATACATTGCGTCGAACCGTTCCTGTATTCATCCCCGGTTAATATATTATATATATATATATATATATATATATATATATATATATATAATGGTTTAAGTAGTTTACTGTTATTTATTTTGTAAGTATTACAAAAAAACGCAACATTTTCCTGAATTTTTTTTATTGGATGAAAGAAGTTAAAAATTGATATCACTTTGGTATTTTTTTTTTTTACTTTATTACAGTTTTTTTTCTTTTTTTTTTGGTTCATATAAACGTGAGTAGAAAGATAGCAAAACAAACAAACAAAGAAACAAATTAACGAAATTGAGGCAAGCGTAATGCAAATGTGTAACAAAGAAGTGCATTTGGTAAGTGGTGGTGTAGGGTGGGGAACGGTTTGTTTGATGGAACTTAGAGTTGTTCCCTAATCCCTTATATATATATATGTATATGTATATGTATATATATGTATATTTATATGTATATATGTATATATATATATATATATAGATATATATATATATAAATAAAAGGCATTCTTATTAATTTCAGATCTTATTGTGCCTTTCATAATTGTTTCTCCTTTTTAGAATTAATAAATACGTTAAATAGGCAGACTGGTGTTGATATTGGGGATCGCTTTCTTTTTTATTAAACAAAAAAATATTTATTTTTTTTTAAATTGAAGGAGTATTTGATCATTTTGTTGTAGAAGTGTTTGAAGGTATTTTTGTGGTTTCATAAAGAGAAGAGTGACAAATGTGACACGTGATCTTAGGGTGCAGAATGCTGATTGGTTAATTAGATGTATCTATAATTGTTGGTACTAATGTTAAGATATTATTACTCGAGAGAAGGAGGGGGTGGGTAAATAGTGTTTGCTTTGTAATCAAATTCTGTCTTTGCTTTTTTCTTTCTTTTTTATCTTTCTTTCTTTCTTTCTTTTCTTTCTTTCTTTCTTTCTTTTCTTTTTTTTCTTACTTTTCTTTCTTTCTTTCTTTTATTTTTTAAAAGCTTCTTCCATTTCTTTCGTTGTCGTCGATAATCAATCTTTCTCATTCATTCTTCAATCATTAATCTTTCTTTTATTACATATATTTACAGTCTTTCTTTTTCTTTATTTTCTTAATTTAATTTCATTCATTCATTCATTCATTATTTTTTGTTCATTCTTTCTTTCTTTCTTTCTTTCTTTCTTTCTTTCACATTCATTCATTCTTACTAATTCATTCTTTATTTCTTTCTTTTACATTCATTCATTCTTACTAATTCATTCTTTCTTTCTTTCTTTCTTTCTTTTACATTCATTCATTCATACTAATTCTTTCTTTCTTTCTTTCTGTCTTTCTTTCTTTCGCATTTATTTATTAATTCATTCTTTTCCCCCTTTTTTCATTCATCTATACATTCGTTCTTTTATCTATCTTTAATTCATGCATGTTTGTTTTTTTGTAGTTTTTTTTTCAATTGTTTCTTCATTTTCTGTCTTTCATCTTTTTATTTACTTTCATTCACCCTTTTATCTTTGCTTTCCTTTTTCCTTCCCTTTTTTCTTTTTCTTGTATTTCTTTCTCTCTTTCTTTCTTTCTTTCTTTCTTTCTTTCTTTCATTCTGTTTTGAACATGTTTTAATCTCTTTCGATTGTTCTTACACTTTGTTTCTTTCTGTTTAGTTTTTCTGCTTTCTTTCTCTTTCATTCATTCATTTTTTCTTTTCTGTAAAGAAAAGAACATTTTTTTAACTTCCTTACTTCGTTTCCTGTTTTTTCTTCTTTCTTTCTCTTTGCAAGTTGCTTTTTTATTTCCGTTAAATATTCCTTCTTTTTATTTGTTTCTCTTACCTTTCTCATTCATTAATCTTTTTTCTTTTCTTTTCTTCTTTTCTTCATTTTTCTCTTTCATGTATTTTATTTGTTTATTTACTTTCTTTCTTTTTTCCCTTCTTTCCTTTCTTTCTTTCTTTCTTTCCTTCCTTTCTTTCTTTAATTTATTTCGTTTTTTCTTTCGTTCTGTATTTCTTTCTTTCTTTCTTTCATTCTTTCTTTCTTTCTTTCTTATACATGCATGTTTCTTTTAATCTGTTAATTGTTTCTTCATTTTTCTCTTTCTCTTTCCTTTTCATTCATCCTTTAGTTTTTTCTTTTCTTTTTTTCTTTCATATTTTCTTTCGTTTTATCTTTTTCTTTTAGTCTTTTTTTTATACATGCATGTTTTTAAAAAATGTTTTCTGACTTTTTCTTCATATTCTGTCGTTTTCATTATTCTCTTTCATTCATTCTTTTCACTTTTCTTCCTTTTCTTTCTTTCTTTCTTTTTTATCTTTCTCTTTTATCTTTCTTTTTTCATTATTACTTTTTAAAAAGTTTCCGTCTTTCTTTCTTACTTTTTCTTTTGTTATTTCTTTATTTCTTCATTTCTTTTTCGTTTTGTCTTTCGTTCTTTCTTTCCTTTTGTCTTTCTTTCTTTCTTTCTTTCTTTCTTTCTTTCTTCTTTCTTTCATTCTTTCTTTCTTTCTTTCTGTAATGTCAATTTTTTATTTCACCGGTCATCATTGCTTTCATTCAAGTTGTCTTTCTTTTTTTACACTCAATCATTTAATCTTTTTATTACTTTGATTTCTTTCTTACTGTAATTCTTTTATTTATTGAATTTAATTCATTCTCTTTCTTTTTTCTTTTTTCTTTTCATTCATTTTTTTTTTTCGTTTTCATTCTTTTTTCATAATATTTTTAATGGTTTGCACCTACTATCTTTCATTTATTTATTTCGCTCTTTTAACTTGTATCTTTCTTTGAATGTTAAATTCTAGTTTCTCGTTCTTATCCTTTTCTTTTTCTTTCATTTCCTCTTTTTTTCTCTTTCTTTTTCTCTTTTTTCATTCATTATCTCTTTTCTCACTTTCTTTTTCTTTCATATTCTCTTTCTTTTTTACCTTTTTCTTCTTTTTTCTTTTTTCTTTTTCTTTATTTCGGGTGCTTTCAATCTTTCATTCGTTCTCTTTCATTTTAAATTTGCAATCAATTCATGCACTCATTCATTCTTTCATTCATTCATTAATTCATTCATTTCTCTTTCTGTTTCGTTTTTCTTCATGATTTTTTCTACACTCAAAAAGAAGGTTCACTCTTTTTTTGGTTTTAAAAAGAGCATTAGTCTCACCATTCAGATCGAAAGCTTTTCACCACACCCTCCTTTCTCTCGCTAATTCCGACACTCAATCATATTGAGCACTACCAAATATAAGACTATTTTAATTACACTAACCACAATTAAGCAGATATGAACTTTGCTCTCTGACTAGAACTGTGCGACACTTACCGATAGCCTTGGCTCAGGAGTTTCGTTTCCTGGACAGTACCACCCCACTTCATTTTGTGGGTGTTTTTGGAAGTTTTTTTTTAAATCACCTCCATTTGCAAATACTTCATGGCCTTGCTTGAACCCACACATTCCCTTCAATAATAAACGAAACTAAACCTGATTATCTTAATATAATAGAGATTCTGTAACTGTCTGTAACATCACCACTAATGTCCTGATTTCCTAACTTATTTAACTTATATACTCAATGATTATGAAAACGTCATTATTTAATTTTAATTAGCATTAGTGTCTTGTTTATTAACGATGTATCTATTAAAGTCTAGCCGCAAAACTGCCTAATTATAAATGCATTTAGAATTTTGAAATATGTGTTCTATATCTCTCAGAAATAATGATTTACATAGTATATGGCGGGAATAACTTGCATAATTATTTTAACAAAACTAGATTTAATAAATAATCATTTTACTGTTACTGATTTCTAATACTCTCGTGTGATTCTCAAACGTATTAAAAGCCAACCTATATATGATATTATTTAGAAATTAGTTAAAGAGATTGAAATAAGAGTGATATTTTTGTATTCGTTCTTATTTAGTTTTGTTAATCTTTCTAATTTTATAAAATATTTTATTACATTAAAACTTAATATAACACTTTATTATATTAAAACTTAAATACTTGCGCCCAGGGCGCGCATACTTTTGCTGTTTATTATAACCATCTAATTTCAAAATTAAAATGCCTTGATGGTATTTTGAATTTGGATAACTTTGGTTTTGTTAAATCCCGATTTGTAATCCTGAGATAATCCATTATAATTAATCTGCTATATTTTCGCACGCGTATTTTGGGTTCCATATTAGCCAATGTCCATACTCGTCATTTTGGGCTTTTGTCGCCGAACGTTGGACAATCTTCCTACTTATCGTTTGGATGTGTTTTGCCACACATTGACCATTTCGTTTTGCTTAATGGATTTAGAGATTCGTCTCTAGTTTTCTGACCGCTCCAATACGTACGCATTCTAACTAAAACTCTTCAATCGTAGGTAAGGATAACCCATTGAGAATAGAACTCACTAGCTTGCTAATCGTTACATAGACAGGAACAGTGATAAATAAATAACAGTGGGTTTAGATAGTAATAATGAGATCAACAGATACTCTCTTAATTAATGAGTTGACTTTATATACATATATATATACATTAACTAAACTATAGTTCCCTTTTTCCATAATCGCATCATCTCATAAGATTTGTATTTATAACTTTCAGAGTTTAAATGTATTATAATTGGAAATAAATAACTACACAAATTATGGACGTACTCTGAAATTAGTATTCACTAGTTATCTCCCTTAATAAAGTATAATGATCGAGATGAGCGCAGATGTGGACCTCAATTTTATAATTTTACATCTTGTATAGGAAATTGCCTTATTCTCTAAGAATTCTAATATCGCTCCGATGTGTGCTATAAAAAAGTTTACAGTTTCTTGAACTCTGTTGGTAATAATCATTTTTTTTTCTTTGAATATTTGTCTGTACATAAAATCTATTCTTAATCGGAGTTTAACAGGTTTTGATTTTTATACAAATTTGTTGCAAACAGCATGGCTTATAAATTGAAGGGGATAGGATTTATTTAGTCTTTTTTTACTTTTTTATGATGCTTTATTTCAAAGGGCCTTTAATTCTGAATACATTATAGATTTTAACACTATATTTTAGTTTATCAACATTAGTTTTTATATATATATATATATATATATATATATATATATTATATATATATATATATATGAGGTTAAGTAAAAAAAAAACAAATGTGTTTATCTTTTTTATTGGCTTTAAGCCGACAATTTTTGGAGGATATGTGCTTACTTGAAGTCGTACCTAATTTTGAAAATAATTAGTTAGTAATTAATGAATCTAGGTGAGCATATATGTTCAAATGTGAGGCTAAACAAATCGAGAAAATGTCAATCGCTGAATGTACATTTCCACCTATTATGTCTCATCAGCAATATATATATATATATATATATATATATATATATATAATATATATATATATAAAGTATTTCGTTTACCTGACGAATCGAATGCGTTAGCAGGAAACCATTGGTTGTAATATTGCTCCCAAATAAATGAATAAAAAGCTAAACCTTTTATTTGTCAATTCATTTATCTCTATCTATTCTAACTATATATATATAATATATATATATATATATATATATATATATATATATATAATTATTATATTATATTATATTATATTATAATAAAGCTGAGCAAATCAGTGTTTGTCTCCTAAAGATTTTTTTTTTACTGTTTAGTTTAATGACACGAAATTTAGGATTGAGTTATGTTTTAAGAAAATATTTAGAATGACGTCACAATCTGCGACTGTGACGGTACCTCTCACCATTTCCGATCTGCTGCATGCCAAGGTGTATCGACCGTCGAGTTGTGTCGGTGGCCGTTGATTTTTGGTGAGTGAGGTCGCTGGAAGTGTCGATTAGCCCAGAGGCGGCAGACAATTAATTGTTACAACATTCATCGGATTGAAATAATTTCGTGAACAAACAAGTCGTGCTTAGAGCACACCGACAATTCTGCACATTATAACAATTGGCGACTATAAAAAAAGAAAACAAAACAACGGGGGAGGGCGGCTATATAATAGTTTCTCATTGTTTCACGTATTTGAAATTTTCTTGTGAAACAGACAATTCCCATCAGGGGCCTAAAAGATTGAGAAACTTTTTTTTATAATACTGTTGTACTTGGTAACGCTAGAGATTGTTTCTTTCTTTTGTTTTGCGGCATATCAACCCTTTACGGGTCAGTAAACGCCGAATCGGTAATGCTAAAGTTTATATAAAATTTTGTATCAATCGGTAAAGCTAGAATTTGTATCAATTTTTATATCAATCGGTAATCAGGTAACGCGTAACGCTAGAGTTTGTATCAATTTTTATATCAATCGGTAACGCTAGAATTTGTATCAATTTTTATATCAATCGGTAACGCTAGAGTTTGTATCATTTTTTATATCAATCGGTAACGCTAGAGGTTGTATCATTTTTTATATCAATCGGTAACGCTAGAGTTTGTATCATTTTTTGTTTCAGTCGGTAACGCTAGAATTTGTTTCAATTATTCTATGGTTTTGTCTTTTCTTTTTTCTTTCAACGTTTCTATAATTCATGTTCTGGAAATTCTATAACGCCACTCTTAATCCGGGTTTTTAGAAAAACCCCTAATATTTTATTCAAAAAATATTCTTTAATTCTATTTTTTTTTCTTTTAGTTTTTAACTGTGATCTGCATACACGGTCATTTAGGACTTTAGACTTTTAAAACTTTGAAATATTTTATTCAAATTTAGTCATAACAAAATTTCTGATTTGGAGAGACTACTAACTTGGACATCCAGCAACCCTAAGCTCGTCTTATTTATGTACTGAAATTTTTTCTTTGAAATATCTACTTTCATTGTTTTATTCATAGCTCTGTTTGGGCCAGTTCCTAAGCCAAATTATTATTATTATTATTATTATTATTATTATTATTATTATTATTATTATTATTATTATTATTATTTACTTTTTTCCTTTTATGTCATTATTCTTTTGATAATTATATGAAATCAAATCCCCTCCATTCATATTTTGAAAATGCACGTTGAACAAGTTATCCGTATATATCAGGATTTCACAAACATAATCGCTACAAATACTTCCTAATATAAGTAATACCAATATTCAATATGTTCCCTTAATTTTCCCAGCAAGGCCATTCTTTTGAAGCATACCGTCAGGAACGAACTCTCTATTCGCCAATGCCATACTGCTAATACTACTAGTAGTATTTTAATTATTATTACAATTAGTCGTAGTAATATTATTAAGTAATCATTACTCTGTTGACGACTGTTCTGTTTAGTTTTATGATTAGTATGCTAATTTTATATATATATATACTGTCTCACTAATTTTGTGAAGCTTTGGACTAATAACTTTTTTTAAAGGTTTGAGCAGCACTCGATGACCTTTAACAAGAGATCTCAGTGAACTTACTTGCTAGATGAGTGACAATGCTCAACCTGACGATCGTATTGAGTTAGAAGCAGCAGTTTCAGTTTTAAACACAATGTGTGCGTTTTTTGTTTTTTTAAAAAAAAAGAAAAAAAGAAAATAAAAGAGTTGTGTAACCAATTCAGAGAATAAATTTCTATTGTGCATCTTCTGTTTCCTTAGAACACGTTTAGGTCAATAAACGCGTTTGTATATATGTGAGAACGTGTGTATTTGATGTTCAGGTGTGTGTCTGTGTCTGTGTATGTGTATGAGTATGAGTGTGTGTGTGTGTGTGTGTGTGGAAAAGAAAACGTAGGTATAAATGAAATGTACATGTATATAAGTAAAATGCCCGTTTGGGAAATTTTGTGCTCTTTTTAAAAAAAAAATTTTTGCTTTGTATAAAATGTAACATATTTAGGTCCATAAACTTATATATGTATTATATTGTATATATGTGAGACCGTGTGTGTTTGACGTTTGTGTGTGTGTGTGTGTGTGTGTGTGTGTGTGTGTGTGTGTGTGTGTGTCTGTATTGAACAAAACGTACGTGTAAATGTTCGTCAGGGCAATTTTGTAATCGTTTTTTTAAATCTTTTTAATTACTTTTGTTTATTGTATAAAATTTAAAACGTGTTGGTCGATACACGTGTTTGTGTATATGTGTAAACGTGTGTTTTACGTGTGTGTGTGAGAGAGTGAGTGTGAATGAGTGAGTGAGTGTGTGCTTGTGTTTGTGTGTGTGTATGTGTGTACGTGTGTGTGTGTGTTAAACAAAAGATAGATGTATATGAAATGTATATGTGTGTTAATAAAATGTATGTTTGTGCAATTTTGTACTATTTTTTCTTTTTCGTTTTAAAAAAAAAATTACATTTTCACATTGTATAAAATTTAACACGTTTAGGTCCATAAATGAGTTTGTCTATGTGTAACCGTGTATGTTTTACGTTCATATGTGTGTGTGTGTGTGTGTGTGTGTTAAATAAAACGTATATGTATATGAAATGTATATGTGTGTTAATGAAATGTACGTTTGTGCAATTTTGCGGTCCTTTTTTTTTACTTTTCCATTAAAAAAAAATTACCTTTGCACATTGTATAAAATTTAACACGTTTAGGTCGATACACGAGTTTGTATTTATGTGTAACCGTGTGCGTTTTACGTTCAGATGTGTTTGTGTGTGTGTGTGTGTGTGTGTGTGAGTGTGTGTGTGTATGTGTGTGTGAGAGTGTATGTGTGTGTGTGTTTGTGTGTGTTAAATAAAACGTATGTGTATATGAAATGTATATGTGTGTGTTTGTGTGTGTTAAATAAAATGTATGTGTATATGAAATGTATATGTGTGTTTTTTGTGTGTTAAATAAAATGTATGTGTATATGAAATGTATATGTGTGTGTTTGTGTGTGTTAAATAAAAATGTATGTGTTATGAAATGAAATGTACGTTTGAGAAATTTTGTGCTCTTTTTTCTTTTTCGTTTTTTTCTTTTTTTTTTCATCTTCTTACTTTTTCTTCTTACTTTTGCGCATTGTATAAAATTTAGAAATAGAATGAGGTGCGGTTTGTTTGCTGAAGAAATGGGAAAAACTTGTACATGCAATAAAAAGTGTTGCTCATATGCGTTAAAACTGCTAGTTTTTAGCGGGCTTTTTTTCAAAGAATTCTTATATGCTTTGCCGCCATTTTTTTTTCTTAAACTCATCTTGTTTTCGAAAACATGATAAACATAAACATTTCCCTTATATATATATATTATATATATATATATATATATATATATATATATATATATATATATATATATATATATATAATAAAGTGGCGATAGAGAATGTGATTTTAATTGATTTGTGTGTGTGTGTGTAGATGTAAAAACGTTTTTGCTGGAGGGTTTGGTGGTGGTATAAAATTTACTTATTTTAATGTACGATCGGGAAAATAATTAGTTAAAATCACGGGGAAATTTAAAGACTGCTTGTTATTTTTTTCTTCTTCCGTTTGATTTTTTTTCCCTGATCATACATAAAGTTTTCTTCAAATATGTTGAATGTGCTCACTAAAATTCAACAGAAATTATATTTTAAGAAATTATTGGCAATAGTTTAAAAGCCATTTTTGTTTTAAATTAGATGTTTTTTTTTTGGTTTTTTTAAATTTTATTTTGAAAAAAAAATGATATAGATGAGAAGAAAAGAAAGAATAAAGGAAAGAAAGAAAGAAATAAAGAAAGAGGCAAGAAGAAAGTAAGAAAGAGAAAAGGAAAAAGAAAAAAGAAAGAACATGGAAAAGAAGGAGGAAGGGAAAGAAGGAAAGGGATTACGGGAAGAGAGAGAAGGGGAGAGAGAGAGCGAGAGAGAAAGAGAGAGGGAGGGTGGGGAATAAATGAAAAAGAAAAGAAAGGAAAGGTCCAAGAAATCTGATTAATTTGAGAAGAAGATTTTAAGAAGAAGAGGATGAGAATGAAAAAGTAGGAAAAGGAGAAAAGGAGGGGGAGGGGAAGAGGAACTATTTAGAGGAATTCAATTTCATTTTTTCCCAGATTCATGAAATTAAACTCACTTGGGAGTAGGAAAAAGTGCGGCAAAAATAAAAGTAAAGAAACAAAGAAAGAACATTGAAGAAATAAAAGAAAGGAACATGTACGTGAGAATGTGGGTAGTTATTCAGTGATTAGATCATGATCCTGATGGCATTGTGCCAGACACAGGCTCATTTATTAATTTCCTGCAATTCGACACAATTTCTTTAAGTGAATGTAAGCATTTCGAAATATTCCGGTGGAACCTTGCTCCTAACTGTAGGCTTCAGGAAAACCTTAACTTCCCTTTTTAAGTGCCCTGTGGAGTGATATTCATTTTGCATACCCACGGATGCAAATAACGGCACATAAGCGGGCAGGTTACCCAAAACTGCCTAGAATCTGTGGTCTAAACCATAGACGTAAGGGTGTTACCCTGACCTGACCCTTTCTTTTTTAAGAAAGTGTGATGGAAGTTGTGATCCGGATAGGGGTCTTATCCCCAATTATCTTGGCATTTTCACTGAAAATGAATTTGAGTTCCAATGTTATTAGTGTCGATGGGACGAAAGGATTGAGAGTGATGGCAGAGAGAAATAGAGAGGAACGAATGAGAATGATGAATAATGTGAGAGAAAGAGAGAAGAAAAGAGAAAAGAAAGAGAGGAAAGGAGAAAAGAAAGAGAGAGAAAAGAGAAAAGAAAGTGAGAGAAAAGAGAAAAGTAAGAGAGAAAAAGGAGAAAAGAAAGAGAGAGAGAGAGAGAGAGAAAAGAGAAAAGAAAGAGAGAAAGAAAAAAAAGAAGAGATAGAGAATAAAAATGGTGAATGAAGTGAAAGAAAGAGAGAAGAAAGAGACAGGTAGAAAGAAAAAAGAGAGGAGACAGAGAGAAAAGGGGACAAAGGGGAAAATGACAGAACAAAGGAGACAAGAAGAAAAAGAAACAGAGTAAAGGAAAGAGATCAAAGATGACAGAAAAAAGGAGACAGAAAATAGGAGACAGAGAAAAGGAGACATTGAGAGAGAGAGAGAAAAGAGACAGAGAAGAGAGAGAAAAAAGGAGGCAGAGAAGAGAGAGTAAAAAGTATATCAAAGATGACAGAAAAAAAGAAAAAAAAGGAGACAGAGAAAAAGAGACACTGAGAAAAGATGACGAGAAAAAAGGAGAACGAGAAGAGAGAGAAAGGAGACAGAGAGAGAGAAAGGAGACAGAAAAGAGAGAGTAAAGGAGACAGAAAAGAGAGAGTAAAGGAGACAGAGAAGAGAGAGAAAAAAAGACAGAGAAGAGAGAGTAAACAGGAGACAGAGAAGAGAGAGTAAAACGAAGACAGAGAAAAAGAGACATTCAGAAAAGATGACAAGAAAAAGGAGACAGAGAAGAAGAAAAAAAGAGACAGAGAAAAAAAGGTGATATAGAAAAGAAGACAGAGAAAAAAAGGAAACAGAAAAGGAGACAGAAAAAAGGAGACAGAAAAAAGGAGATAGAGAAAAAAGATGACAGAGAAAAAAAAGGAGACAGACTGAAAGAAAGAGAGAAAGAAAAAGAAAATTAAGAATAGAAAAAGAAAAGAGAAATGTTTGTCTAAAATCTAAAGAATAAAAAAAAAATCAATAATATTTTGAAAAAGAAAAACACAAAGATGAAAGAGATGAACAAAAAAAAAATGAAGACAAAAATAAAAAAAATGAAAATAAAACGAAGAATGAAAGATAAAATGAAAACACAACTGAATGAAAAATGAAAAATAATGAAAAATAATGAAAAAGAAAAAATAAACGACAGTAAGAAAATAAAGAACAATTGAAAAAAAGTTTTGATTTTTAAAAAATTTTTACAAAAACAGTGCAAATTTATTTTTGTTATCTGAATCGTTCATTACTAAACCATGGGTTCGTGTCCAGCAACTTTCACGTCAAGCAAAACGAATTCCAGTTCTTCCGTGGTAGAATTCTAATTGGTTGGAATTATAATGACCAGAACAGATAACTCTCGTCCGAAGAAGAAAAAAAAAGTTTAGAAAAGAGAAGATAGGAAAGTGCGAAAATTAATAATTAGTAATAAGTTAAATAAGATTTTAGTTTCTTTTTTCTTTTTTTTTTTGTTTTGTTTTTGTTTTTTTGTTTTTTTGTTTTTTTTGGCCGGAGTCAGTGGACCATACAAGTTTCATTGCTTTGGATCTTCACTCAATAAAAGTTTTCCGCACTGGCGGGAAGCCCCATAAATATCACCTTCTCTTAACTTAATTTATTCATTTCCTTTTTTTTTTAATCAGAGGATGATCCCTGCGTTGATCTGGTTAATCCGTGGTGTTCAAAATTTCGCCCAGCAGCGAAATCAGCTCCGTATCCAAAAAAAACAATTGATCTCGTCCGGAATCGAACTCGAGACCTTTTAGTAATTAGTTGGTTGGCCAGTTAAAAAATTGTGAGTAGTGGGGGGTTAAAAATTGATATTTTTTTAAATAATTGTTAACTGCATTAATATTTTTAACGTGTTCTAAAGAAAATAGTATCTAATATAATAGTTATAATAATGTTAGTGTAATGGTTAGCCAAATTTTCTTATTAGTACGCATAAAAGCAAAAAAGATTTTTGGAAAAGTTTTTTTATAAGACCCAAAATCGAAATTGTTTTTTGTCGCTAACACCCCCAAAATTGCAAAAGTTTTTTTTGTTTTTTTTATCGCTAACACCCCAAAATTGCAATTTCGTTTTATCGCTAAGACCCCCAAAATTGCATTTAAAAAAAAAATTTAAAAAAAAACACAACGAAAGAATTTTAACGAAAGATATAGAAAATAAGAATCGAGAGAGATAGATGAAAATCGTGTATATATATATATATATGAATATATAAATATATATATATAAGAAGAGAGGTATAGAGAAAGAGTAAGAAATGTTTTTTTGCGAGAGAAAAAGGTGGAAAAAAAATTGTTATCTCCCATTTTATCCTTAAATCAATTACTTGGTTATGGGGAAGGGGTTAGTTTTGAGTCTGCTTGTTAATTTGATAATAAAATTATACACACAGGTAAATGTCATATTAGCACACACGCTCGCTCCCGATGTTCCACTCAGTCACATATACATATCCCATCAATAAATGTATACACATATGTGTTGGGGTGGGTGGTGTTGCATGCTATTATGTATAGGATACATTATGGGCTTCTTGGTGGTTTTTTATACAATAATTCAAACAAAATGTATAAAAAAAAACGAAAAAACAAACAACACGTAAGAGAATACACAAGCGAACGTACACAAAGGTTAAAAAAAAACAAAACAAAAACAAAACAGTGATGATTGCATAGATGTAAAAAGTAATTAGCAAAAAAAAAAAAAATTGCAGGTTTTGTTTTGTTTCGTTAGGGGAAAAGCAAAAAAAAATATTTGTTAAAAAAAAAATGAGAAAGAGAGATCGTGGAAGTTGGGTTTTTATTTTTTTTTATTTTTTGCTTTTTTTTTTATTCAGAAATATTTAGATTGTGTATAGTACCTGTTCGAACTAAGTTGTCACCCACCTAAATGATAGGCAGGCTTATCGTTGCTTAACTTCATTGGTCTGATAGAGACCGGCGTTTTAAGCGTGACCCGGTTGTAAAACATCGATGGAGTTATCTAATTCTAGTACTTAGTTATAGTTTCATCGATTTTTCCCAATATGATCATGAGATATTGAACAACGATTCTTTTAAAATATTGGGACATTTTTTAATGGAGTTTTCTTAAGGAATATTTTTGGTGCACATCTCCTAATCTGTAATAGATGGGCGACAAAATAGCAACATATTTGAATTCAACACTTCCGCTTTTCAGCGGAAGTTGGAGTCTGTAGTTTTATTCAATTCTTACAAAACCGGATGTATCCTTCTAGTTTCCGCCTAACTATTTTTTGCTTGTTTCCGCTTGAGTGCGTGTGGGTGTTCGACTTACGACAAAGGTGCTGATTATATCGGCTTATCTCCCTTTCCTCAACTTAGGATTTCCCGATTTTACAAGCTGACATGGAGAAAAAATATACGGTAAAAATAAAAGTTCAAAATCAATTTAAAAAAGAACAAGCAAACAAACCAACAAATAAAATAAAAAATAAAAACAATATTTTACCTTATACCTTATATGGATATGAAACAAGTAATTGAATCTTGGTCTAGAGCAATAAGTTTTAAACTATCAACTCAATATTTACTCTCTCTCTAGTTTGTAAAAAAAGATTACAAAATGGCGGCTATTGTCGAGGAATGTTCGATATTTCAGTGTATAAGACGTTAATTAGTATCAGAATTCTTTATATTGAATCGTTGAGAGATTAAGCGTGATAGCTTATTTTAATATTCAATAATTATTTATATCATGTCATAAACGTTAAGATCTTTACGTTGTACAGATACAATGAAGATGTCCAAATAATACAATAATACAATTGTCTGAAAATTATTCGTCGTATCCTTGGTACAAGATAGAAATTAAAAATTATACAGAGCATTTGTCTTTGTTTCCTAATAACAAAAGAGAAATCCAATACTTTATTGATATTTATGAAGTTAATAAAGATTAATTTGTACCAGTTTCTTGGGCTAAACTAACAAATAATATATATATATATATATATATATATATTATATATATATATATATATATTATAACTCAACAGATATTACAAAGGTAAGAGACGGATTTTATCTTCTCTAATAACTTATAGCATGATTATTAACTCAAAAGTGTTTTAATACTTTGAGAGGGGTCCCTTGGAAAGGATTTTTCATTTATCCCTCATTCTTTCATTCATTTTATTTCATCCATTCATTCAATTTACCATTAATTTTTAACTATATATATATATATATTTAACCTCACGCTATTCAAAGTTAAGGATAATTATTCTACCAGTTTATTGGTATACATGAAGTTAACGAAATTATTTCTTCTAATTTTTATCCGCAAAAATTATTCAAAAACAAAAAAAGATTACAAAATAGCGACAATAACTATTGTCGAAGAATGTTCGATATTCCTGTCTATAATACGCAGCTGAGTATCAAATTCATTGTTTTGAATTGTTGAGAATGTTACCTTATTTTGAGATGCAATGATTATCTATATAAATCTGAATCTAGCAATAAACAATAATGTTTAAACTATCTACTCAACGATTTCTTTCCCTAGTATGTAAAACAATAATACAAAATAACTGAAAATAACACTATTGTCGAAGAGGTTACTATATCCCGGCCTATAAAACACGGATTAGTATTAAATTCATTGTATTGAATGGTTGAGAGTTTAAACATCTTACCTTGTTTTGATATGCAATAATTATTTATATCATCTGAGTCTAGCTATAAAAATAAGGTTTAAACTATCTACACAATAATTGCTCTCTCTAGTAGGTAAAAAAAGATTGCACTATATAATTTATTGTCAAATAATGTACTATATTTCGGCCTATAAACACAGATTAGTATCAAACTTCATTGTGTTGGGAGGTTGAGAGTGTAAGCATTGAACGGGTTGATTTGAACAATATAAGATTTGATTGTTTCCCCAAAATCCCGTAAACCGGCGTTTTTATTTATACTTCTAAATAATAGAATACTAGATTGCTTGATAAAACATGTTTTTACCTGTACTGACGTAAAACAGATGAAATACAATAGAATATTATTATGACCGTTGTATTAAGGGTACCACATGAACGTTAGTACTGTTCTGTAGTAAGATTTCTTGACCATTACGTTAGGGGCTAATTACATTTATCCTCGTCTCCTATTTAGAAGAGTAGGATTATA
>CM042163.1:86166748-86219248 GCA_023376005.1 Doryteuthis pealeii | reverse complement strand
ATATATATAATATATATATATATATATATATATGTGTGTGTGTGTGTGTGTGTGTGTGTGTGTGTGTGTGTATGTGTGTATGTGTGTGTATGTGTGTGTAAGTGTGTTATCTCTCTTTTTTTTAATTCAGTATCATCTCTCGATTAATATTTTACAAATTCAGTACAGAAAAGAAGAAAAAAAAGAAAACAAACAAAACACAAAAAAACCCTGTCATGCATTCACTCTTCAACAAGGCAAATGCAAGATGTATATGTGTATATATATATCTATACATATACATATATATCTATATGCATATATGTATAGATACACATACATATATATATGCATATGTATAATTTTTTCTATATACGAATATGTATGTTGAAGTCAAATATTACTGTCGGAGTTTACTTGCTTTTAATTGTTTTTTGGGTTGTTTTTTTTTAGATATTTTTTTTGTGAATTTTTTTTTTATTTTGGGAGGGTTTTAGGAATCTTTTCCCCAAATCTTAAAAAAAAACTTCTCTTTTTTTTTTTTTTTTTTTTTTTTTTAGTCTTTTGGGTTGATGCCGACTTATTAAATTTCACTTTAGTTGTTAAATTTTTTGGTTCCGACATTTTTTAAAATTTTTATTTTGGGGATATTTTAAGAAATTCTTTTTTTTTTGACATTTTTTTGTTCTTCTTTCTTCTTTATTTCCCCAAAAAAGGAATACGTGGATGCTTTCTCGTAGATTTGAATCGTTTTTAATTGCTTTTTTGATGAAAACTATTTCGATTTTCGTCAATATTCAATCAGTAGCCTCCTTGTCTCTGTCGATTACCTCTGTATACTGGTTAAAACATACTCTAGTTTTTAATCTTTCCGATTTCCGTTTTTATATAAAACTCTGAAAGGATTCGTTCTGGTTGGTCTCATTGGGGTATTATATTCATTGTATTAAACAAAGATCCTTTCGGTACCAACGGGATCGGATTGACTGGTCTTGAAGTTAGTTTTTGTGAAGCGTTTATGTTTTATGCAGAGAAGTATTTTGCTCACACTCTTTTCACGATTTGTAGGGGAATTCTTTTTTTTTTTTCAACTTCAAAATTGTCACATCAGGTAAAAAAAAAAAAAAAAAACAATTTTTTTTAATGACAACAATCTGTATAAAACGTTTTTCTTTCTTTCTTTTTTTTTGTAAAAAAAAACAAACTTTTCATAGGTTACGAATAATATACAGCTTTTTCGATATTATTAAGTTTTTTTTTTTCATTTTTCTTTTTTTTTTTTTCTTTTTTTTGGTGAAGTTGGAGACTTGTATGACTATCACTACTCATTTTTATATAGACATAGATAGATAGGTGTTTATAAATGTTTCCTCTTACATGAATATTTTTGTAATGTTTTTTTTTTTTTTTGGAATTGTTTTTTTTTTTTGTCTTTTTCCCCTCACACGTGAAAAGAGTGATAGTAACAGTATAAGGAACTTGTGTGGGATATGGTGGCAGACATGGTACAAGGTTTCGATTCTTTCGATTCATTACTTGATCTCATGGACACAATTCTAATTTAAACCGTGGACGTTGGAAAGGGTTTTTTTATTTTCTCTTTCGTGTAAAAGATGTTACAGGTGCTCAATATAGCTTTTCTCAGTCAGTCATTCTTCGATCTTTTTTTTTTTTTCCTTTAATTTTTATCATGTTTAAATCCTTTTTATCCGTGTGTATTGTTTTAATAATAACTTTTAATATTTTGGAACGAATAGACATTTTCATTATTGTCTCTCTCTTTTGTTATTATCTCTGTTTTCATTTTCATTTGCTATATATATATATATATATATATGTATATATATATATATGTATATGTTTTGGATGGGGTTACATCTAATTGGTCATGAGATGTCCCCATCGTAGGATTTTTATTATAGTCTCTTCTCCAAACCTACTCCAAAAAATCTCCTCCTCTGAATAGTCAATGCTTTTTAAACTGCAATTACAATAAGCTTGTCGTAAAAAATTCACACACAGTTATATATATATATATATATATATATATATATATATATATATATATATACACCTATTTATAACTATGTATACATATATATATATACGTGCATATATATATGTATATATATGTATATATAGATGTATACATGTGTATATATATGCGTACAAGTGGCCAATATATGCGTGTAATATATGTATGAGTGTTTAGCCTCATATATACATTATATTTATTTATTTTGATTACTATTGATATAAGTCTATATGTGTATACACGTAGATCTAACGGTCCTAAAATAGAAATCTAAAAAAAACCATGCCAACACACTTTACAGGGTGGGAGTGTATTTTTATTTTTATTTTTGACGGGTGGACATACGGGATGTTTGTTTATTACTGATTAAAGGTGTGTTCTAATACATTAATATTAATTAATGCATTAGTTAATCATCATTGATTAATTGGTTATTATTAATTAATGAATTGGGTGCAACGCACGTATTTCTTGACAGAAACCGCGGGCTTTTTTTTTCAGCGGTGATAGAAAATGGTTGTCTCTGATTGGGTCGTTGTGAAGTTACTGCGAAGTAAAGACTTGTTTTTGGTTGTTTTGTTTTTTCATGTATTTGTAAATCTAATCCCATGAAAGACAAGAGCAAAATCATGAGACCTAATATATATATATATATATATATACTATGCTTCCCTAGATGCTTCAGGAGTAGATTGGACACTCCTAAATGATTAACCTATTTTGCGTATCCACGTGTATGGATATCGCGCGCGCGTGAGTGTGTGTGTGTGTGTGTGTGTGTGTGTGTGTGTTTGTGTCATTAGGCATGTGGGAGTTTGTTGTATGTGTGTCAGGAGGTGGGAATGTGTGTGTAAGAATCATTTTGGGTGTGTGTGTGAGTTTGTTGTGTGTATGTCTGTGTGTGGGAGTGTTTTTGTGTGAAATGATGTGCGTGGTATGTGTGTGTGTGTGTGTGTGTGTGTGTGTGAGCGTGTGTGCAAGTACGTATCTGAGTCAGTGGTCATATGGGCGTGCGTGTTTCTGTGTGTGATTATGTTAGTGTGTCTAAGTGAATGGGTATGTATGAGTGCCTTATATATATATATATATATATATATATATATATATATATATATGTGTGTGTGTGTGTGTGTGTGTGTGTGTGTGTGTCTGTGTGTGTGTGTGTGTGTATGTGTGTGTGTCTGATGATGATTTAACTTTTATGTAGACCTCGAAATATGAGGGCTCACCAGTTCCTTTAAAGATACGAACTGCCAGACTATCTACACAGATGATTTAGCTATAGCGGAGAAGGCCGTAGAGAAGAATGGTTTACCTATATGGCAAATATTCTCTCGAATAAAACTCATCGGGTTCTGAATACAGAATTCTTCTTTCTCCTAGACTGCTAGCTCTGACAAAGCAAAAGAGCCCAGTCTGCCCTACTATTTGCCATAGTCGGAAAGAGAAGAGAAGGATTCATGCTTACCCCAAGGAGAATTATCGCGAAGTGAAACGCAGGCTTCTCCATGATTTGAACTCGGCACGTCGAGTCCGTTTCCTTATGATGATAACCCGTTACGCCACCCGCACTTCCTATGCAATATATATATATATATATATATATATATATATATATATATATATATATATATATATATGTACACGTATATATATATAGATAAGTATATATATATATATATATATATATATATATATATATATGCTCAATATTTATTTGTGAGGCTACGTATATAAGGATTATTATACATGTGTTCTAATATATCCACATACACATATACATACAAACATACATGTACGTATTTGGAAGTGTACAGTTAACAAAAAACATTTATGTATACATATATGAGTCTTTTGTACTGAATGACATTTTGGAAGATCATATAGCGTCGGATTATGTGTTCAAACTAATCTAATCCATTTTAGAGACTTAGTATAAACGTGGATATAAAAAATGTCCGTTTATTAAACCGAAACTGTATGTGTGTGGCTGTGTTGGGTATGTGCGTTTGCGTATTTATGTGTGAGTACGCTATTGTGCCTGTTCAATTGTAACTGGGATTTATATTGTCTCTTAATATATATATATATATAATATATATATATATATATATATATATATAGGTGCGTGTATATAAATGCATATGTATGTATGTATGTGTATGTTTGTTTGTGTGTGTGTTTGTGTGTGCGCATTCATGTATGTGTATTACTTCTTATAACATAATAGTTGCTTTATAATATAATATAAAATAAAACAATATATATATATATATATATATATATATATATATATATATATATATATATATACTTATTTCGAATATTACAAACATAATTTGTGCTTTACTAAGTTGATATATTAATATCACATTTAAATATATATATATATATATATATATATATATATATATATATATATATATATATATGTGTGTGGTGTGTGTGTGTGTGTGTATACCTGTTTGATGTATGTGGTGTAGAATGTTTATTACGTTGACAACAAATGGAAGACACCTGAAAATTTAAACTTGATTTCGATTGTCCTCTACGAATAAGAAACATGTCCAAATTTACTTTCGTCCTATCATTAACTCACAACACTTACAAGAACTTTCCATTCACATTTCAATATGTGCACTAGCTACATATACACACGCATATACCAATATATATATATATTTATATCTATATATATATATATTTGACAACCTACGCTTTTATGTAAGAATTTTATTCCGTATTTCTTATACGCTTATATATATATGTATATATATATATTAGCTTTGTACTCTGTCTTATGTTGTATTGCCCACGGGGTTTCTTAATTATAAGTCTTGATGTTTAAAAGCTAACGGAGACGTAGCCATGTTTAAAAGTCTAAAAAAAAACAAAAAAAAAAACAAGGAGTGGAATTCATCTCTCTGAAGACTATCATTCATCAATTTTGAAACAACACACACCTTTTCTTTCTTTCTTTTGTCATTTTAATAATCTTTCTTTCTTTCACTCTTTCTTTCTTTCTTTCTTTCTTTCTTTCTTTCTTCTTTCTTTCTTTCTTTCTTTCTGTTGTACGTAAAGCTACTTCCTCTACAAGATAGTTGGACTCGTCCAATGCAACACATATAAAGACACGAATACGCTAGTTTAATTTTAGTCGAGTTACGTTGTAAAATTCGTAATCGAGCCACTACAAGTCGAATAGCTAGTCACACCGTTGGAGAACTGCGCGTTGACTCTATTATTCATATCCCTGTACAAAAAGTAATACACTTTTTTAACGAGTTTTCAATGTTGTTATTTGATAAATTCAATCACAACACTTTCTTGTTCATTACTCATTCATTCCTTCTTTTTTTTTTATCTATCTTTCTTTCTATTTTTCTTTCTATCTTTCTTTCTTTCTTTTTTTCTTTCTTTCTTTCTATCTTTCTGTCTTTCTTTGCCAATGTTTTCAATCAATGAAATAAACATGTTTATTAAAATTCAAATCAAATTTCAATTGATACAGGGACCCCCCACCCAAACAATTGATTACGTTTATAAAATGGTGTCAATTTTGTTCTTGTTCGTGTGTTACATACCGAGGTACTTTGTGTTGTGTACCTCATTGATTAAGATCGATTTTGAAATATTCCCAGAGTCCCCATGAACCTGACTATTAAAAAATAGTGAATAAACAATTACCCAAACAAAACCTATCTATTTATCTATCTGACTTTGAATCAGTCTGTATGAGGTGTAGTCTTTATATATATATATATATATATATATATATATATATATATATATATATATATATATATATATATATATATATATATGCAGAAAAGCCCATTGCTTAATATCAAAAAGGGAAGTTAGAACCAGGAAAAGTTTTATTTTATTCGTGGCAATTTTTTCTTCATTTCTGTCTTTGTATATTTTTCTTTCTGTCATTCATTCATTCAATCATCTTTCTTTCATTTTATTTTTCTTCTTCTTCTTCTTCAGATCTTTCTTTCATTCCTTCTCCTTCTGATATTTCTTTCTTTATTTTTTATGTTCTTCCTTTCCTTCTTTAGAATATTCTTCTTTACTTTTATGTTCTTCCTTTCCTTCTTTAGAATATTCCCTTTCTGTTTTTTTTTTAATCTTTCTATTTCATTCCTTCCTTTTTCCTTCCTTCCTTTCTTTCCTTTTTTACTTCCGTAACTCGTTTTTCTGTTAGACATCTTTCTTTTTTTCTTCTTTTGTTTTCTCATTCATTCAGTCAGTCAGTCAGTCATCCAGTCATTCAAGCATATTTTCTTTCTTTCTTTCTTTCTTTCTTTCTATCTTTTTTCTTTTTTATTTCTCTTTCTTTCTTTCTTTCTTTCTTTTTTCTGTTCTCATGTCTCTTTCTTTCTATTACAAATATTTCTTCCTTCCTTCCTTCCTTTCTTTCTTTCTTTCTTTCTTTCTTTCTTTCTTTCTTTCTTTCTTTCAGTTACTCATATTTCCTTTTTCTTTCCCTCTTTCTTTCTTTCTTTTTCATATCTCATTCTTTCTTTCTTTTATTCTTTCTTTCTTTGCTTCTTAAGCTAAACAGGTGCTCACCATATACTCGAGTAGAAATCATAAGGTTATTACTTATTTTAATCCATTTGATTTTATTAACGAATTTTATTAATCATCAAGACTCATCGTGTGAAATATTAAAGAAATTCACACAAACCCATATATGTATATATATCTCCTCATTCTCTCTCTCTCTCTCTCACACACACATACAAGAATTTCATCTTACACTTAGGTATAAATACACTAATGATTAAGAATAATCATATATATCTATCAAAAATGTGTTTAAGTTCCATAAACACACATAAATAATATAAGCATAATAGACATTTTACACCAGATTTTAAAAATGTCAATGCTCATTTAAAAAAAACTTTATATATATATATATATATATATATATATATATATATATATATATATATATATATACCAATATACACACATTTTTATATAAATATGACTGTTTTATTTGTCAGTGTTAATATAAAATTTTTAACAACAAATGCCCGTAGGTAAATATAAATATATATATATACATGATTTACTGCATTCATATACGTGTATCAGTATGTATATATATATATATATATATATATATATATATATATATATATATATATATATACGTTGAGATATATAGTTATATATATGTATACATACGTATAGACATAGATAACACATACGATAATACTTGCATATATATATAATTATACATACTTACATATACTTTGCTTATATTATAACATATATAAAAGAAAACTAATGACACACTGAACTTGATACTTATACATATGTACTATTGTATATAACCATATATGTATCTATGTATGTGCCCTCTGATAAAATGCACATATATAAATCTATATATTTGTATTTATATACGTTTATGCATATATGTATACATCTATGTGTTTGAATGTGTGTATATATTGTCTATACATATATATGTATATATATATGTATATGTGTATATATATATATGTGTATATATATGTATATATTTCTATAGGCTATGGTTTAAAAATTTATTTTCGAGGAGTTGTTGGAGAAGCGGGAAAAGACTCGTGCTAAAGAGTTCCGTCATTATATATATATCCTTTATTTTTTTTAACATATCCATTTTTTTTAACCTCATTAAAAAGTCTTCAGATCATTGTTTGGCAAAAGAGAGAGCTTCTTGTTGTTATTGTTGTTGCTGATGTTTAAGCTATTATATTTTAGAGACGGGTCGTGTTAAAATTCCGTCCTAAAATTTTTAGCCTATGCTGACCTATGGTCGATAACGTACTACATGGGAGTAGTCATTCTAGTTTTTCTCTTGTTAACAGTATATTTATTTTTTGTTGCTGGTCTTTTGGTTTCGTTTTTTGTAGAATCCATTTTTCCTTTATGGTTTTTAGTTCCAAGTTTTGAAAAAAAAAAGATAGGGTGTAGGCAATTAGTAAAAACCTCAGTTCGTGTATTTACAACTATTACTTAAAATAATCAAATACGTCTGTGAAGTTACTTTCTTACAAAAATCACCAAAACACCAATTACGTTGACCAGCACATACACGATGAAGAATAATCTATCAGTCACACAGGCTATAACACGCCATTCACGAACTAATCGTTCTCGTTCTTCCAGTTTTAACTTTTTTTCCTGGACTTTGTCCAACATTTCTCGAATGGCTTTGACTTCTTCGAGGATAGCCGAACGCATGAGAGACTGCCGATCATCGTGCTGTTCAACAACCGTATCTGGGACTGACGGTTCCAGCGCGTCTGACGAAGCGGACATCTTTTCGTCCTTGTTCTCGAGCAAACGCACCTTCGCAAATTTTACATCGGCCGCAGGGTACTTCTTGTTGTTCTCACCGGTCACTTTCACGTTCCAATTCCGCATTTTTGATTGTTCCTTTTGAGATTTGTCCATTACTTGATCTCGTAGGAAAAGTATACGAGCGATTCCATCTATCATCACCTGTTAGGGAAAAAAGAGAGAAAAAGAGAGAAAAAAAAAGAAAAGAAAAGAAGAAAATGTGATTAGTAGCCAGAAGAATCATTGCTGATATTGTTGTGATGTTAGTTCAACAGTAAAAAAAAGAAGTCAAGTCAAGGTAGGGTAAAAAGAGACAAGTGTATTTACAATAAGGTACAAGAACGGCTAGCTTGCCGCTAAACAGTAACAGTACGGTAACAGTACGGTAACAGTACAACCTTTTCACTCGGTGTCTCACTATTTATAGTGAGAACCGGTGTATATTCTCCACTGTAGGAACGGCCGGTACAACAGATATTATGTTATATTATACTATATATATATATATATATATATATATATATATATATATATATATATATATGAAAGAAAACAAACAGTCTGTTTGAGATGGCGATAACCGACAATTTTTGGAAGAATTTGTGCTTAATTGAAGTTATACCTAATTTGAAATTAATTAGTTGATAATTAATGAATTATGCGAGCATATCTGTTCAAATGTAAGGCGTGAACAAATCGAGAAAAGTCAATCTCTGTGTGTACATTTCGGCATATTATGCCTCATCAGCAGAGTTATAGACAGGCAATTGCTCTGTGTGTGATTCGAACCGTAACCGCCAGGCTGACAGGCGAGGATTCTAACCATTACACCAACTATTTTCCCAGATTTCTCGTTTGTTTTTAAACTGATATATACTACATAACAAACAGCCTGTTTGAGATGGCGATAGCCGACAATTTTGTATATATATATATATATATATATATATATATATATATATATATGTGGATAAAAGTAGGCAAACACGGGATGTTGTGGAAACTTGATGTTTTTTGTCGACGGTGCAACGTTTCGGTCTCTTATTAGACCATCTTCAGGACTTGAATATAGTTCTTACTCCAATGATGGAAATTCTCAAAATGCTGAAAGCGGAAGGTCGTCAGTGGGGGGAAGTGTAGTTGCGGGTGGTTAGTGGATTTCTTTCTCTCTGGAATGGGGAGTGCCGAAATGGTGAATGGTGGTACCACAGGTGTTAGATTGTGGGGATTGGTTAGCTAAATATGTGTATGTGTGTGTGTGTGTGTGTGTGTCTGTTTAATTGTTTTTTGTTTATGTGTGATTGGGAACTGGATTTGTCGTTAAGTTATATATGTGTTGTTGGTATGTTGGTGTGATTTTTTATTTATTATTTATTTTATTTTATTTTATTTTATTTTTATATTTTTTTTTTGTAAGGGTTTGTAAGGGTAAGATTTGTTAAAATTGTAAGTGAGCATATGTATAATGTTATATACTATTATTGTTATTATTATTATTATCATATATATTATAATGTCATTCATTATTTATGAATATTTAACATTATGTCTATCTGTCTGTCGGTATATCTAACTATCTATCTATTTAGCTTGAGTGTGTTCATGTCTATCAACCCATCTGTTTTTTTCTTTATTGTGTGTCTGTTCATCTATATTTGGTCTTTCAGTCCATCTATCTATCTATCTATTTTTATTAGGTTGTTACTTATCTTTTTGTGTATCTGTCTATATATCTGAATTGAATATGTAGCTGGTATGTATGTATGAGATTCTAATTTTTATTTTATTTTCTTATATATCAATATTTAGCTAACCAATCCCCACAATCTAACACACCACCATTCACCATTTCGGCACTCCCCATTCCAGAGAGAAGAATCCACTAACCACCCCCAACTACACTTCCCCCTACTGACGACCTTCCGCTTTCAGCATTTTGAGAATTTCCATCATTGGAGTAAGAACTATATTTCAAGTCCTGAAGATGGTCTAATAAGAGACCGAAACGTTTGCACCGTCGACAATAAACATCAAGTTTCCACAACATCCCGTGTTTGTCTACTTTTCTCCACATACTGTCGGATTAACCTCCTCACATTTCTACCATATATATATATATATATATATATATATATATATATATATATATATATATATATACATGAGGATAGGAGGATTGTGGTAAATCCGATAGAATGTAGTAAAGATTAGAGGGAGAAATGAGGAAAAAGGAAAAAAACTCAGACAAATATATGTAGGAGATACATATTTCGTCGTGCATTGAGCTCGGCTTCATCAGTCGTTTATTTGATCATTAAAGCATAATACATGTGTTTTATAGAAAAGAAAGTGGATACTTGTATGATGCTTTAATCATCAAATAAACGACTGATGAAGCCGGTCTCCATGCACGACGAAATATATCGCTCCTACATATATTTGTCTGAGTTTTGTTCCTTTGTCCTCATTTCTCTCTCTAATCATTACTATATATATATATATATATATATATATATATATATATACGAGAGATATATAGTATGTGCTAACAAGCGTAATATCAATAGGCAGATTAAAAGAAGACAATAGTTTATTTTCACACACACATATAAATACACAAAACAAAACGGAACAACAAAAAAAAAAGTTGTTGTTGTTGTAGTAATGATGAAAATAGACAAACAACTGGGTACAAGAGTTTTTTTTAATATTTTATAAAGATTATGCATAAAACTGTTGCATATATAAAAAAAAATAAACAATTACAATGGATGACATAGGACAAATATTTTTAAAGACTCGCATTTAATAATTCTTATGAGAATTACATATTGAATGAGTGTGATAAACATAATTGTTAATACATATAATACATATTGCACGTTGGTCATAACATGTTATAGACCGTTTTGATGTTAGCATAGGCGCAGAAAAACATACAGAACATCACATTATATATACTAGCAAAATAGAAACCCCCTCCGGGCGATGTAAAAAATAAATTTTTGAAAGATATTGCTTGAGGAGTTGGAAGTTTAAAAATTAAATGTCGGAGAGTTTGAACCATAAATCATGAAATCATCAGATTTATTAAAGGAGTAAAAGAATAAACAATTTGAAATCGAAACTAAGTTCTATTAACTTTGAATATCTATTAAAATAAAACAAACTATATATAAATATATGATACTGGGAATGTATCTATTAAAACTTGTTTTAAAAAACTATGAGGACTGTCTATGTTGCATGCTCAAATTTTGAGTGTATTTATTCTGTTATGACGATTTCGGGTATAGTGACGTAAGCAGTGACGTAATTTTTGTTATAGACAAAAACCGGAAGCGAATCTCCATTATTAATAGAAGATATATATATACATTTATATATATATATATATATTATATATATATATATATATATATATATATATATATATGTGTGTATGTGTGTGTGTGTGTGTGTGTGCGTGTAAGTTGAAAATAGAAGCGAACCCGACGGTATGTTGAAATGAAAAATAAAGGACAGAAATTGTTGAATGGATAAAATAGGATTTATTCTATTTTATTTTATTTTACTGACACGTGTTTCGGCCAGGAGTTTATCCATGCATACATGTATTCTATCTATTATTATTTTAAATACAAAATAAAATAAAATAGCAATAATAGAAAATACTGCAGAAATATTTTAGTATACATAGAAATAACGGCCTTCGTGAGAGTAAATTCTTATTGTTTTAAATGAAATCGGTTGAAATACGGAGAATTTCCGAGATGTTCGAAAAAAGAACTTTTTGAAATCGCTTGAAGAAAGTGTTCTAACGCGTTTGAGAAAACAGTTATGTTGACGTCATCGTCGCCTGCAGCAGATTTTGAAAAGGGGAGAAGATGGTTGGAGATTATATATATATATATATATATATATATATATATATATATATATACAGAGAGAGAGAGAGAGAGAGAGAGAGAGAGAGAGAGAGAGAGAGAGAGAGAGAGGTGAGAGAGAGAGGGAGAATATGGGTGCTACTACACCCCAGGTCAAAGAGGATCTATGAATCATCATCTGGTCGCACTGACAGAACTGATATAGACTAAATGCTTACTGCACCTGGTATTCCCAAGCATTCTCCCATCCAAATATTGAACAGTGTCTATGTTGCTTAACTTGGGGGATTGCTCAAGGACTAGTGTTTTTTGCGTGACTTACCCGTAAAGTATTCAACACTCCACAGAGCTTCATCACCAGATGCAATTAATTTTCATACCCAGTACACCAGAGTAACTAACTAATAATTTACATCATCATCAAGTCACGCTGTTAGCACGGATATCCATGACAATCTATCTCCATCCGTCGTTATCGCTCATCATTCTCGGGATGTCCTCTATGCAGCATCCTGTATCCACGCAGAGCTGGTCAATGTACGTCTTGTTGGTCGGCCCACACTGGCGTGCCCATGTGCTGTCTTCCACAGGAGGACGTCGCTTATGAGTTCGACCTTGCTTCTCCAGCAGTGTCTTGTCCGTCTTTACTCGGATGGTTTGGGTGATATGTGGCAGGTGGCCGTATAGCCTTTTTTCTCGTGGGGTGTTGTTTCCACGTCTTGTTCAGGACCACATGAAGCATTCTTTGCAGTTCCCATCTAGTTTTATAGATAAATTATCGGTCATATGGAAATCCAATCTCACAGATATGTTAAAGAGACAATTATTCCAGGCCGTTGTCGTGTCAGTACTGCTGTATGGCTGCACCACCTGGACCCTAACGAAGCGACTAGAGAATAAACTAGAAAACTAACAAATAATTTATATCACTTGTATGGTTTCAAGCATTCTTATCTAATACAGATAATTATCTGGTTTCAAGGTCCGGTTGGTTCAAGTTGGTAGAGCACCCGAGAAATCGCAAGGTTCTGAGTTCGATACCGGCTCCCGCCCAATTAGCACATTAGTAGCACAGATTGTGTAATCTTATCTGTGCGGTCATGTGAGGAACTGACGGTTGCTGTGATCCTCTGTTGGATTATTTTGATATATAGTTATTTACTAAACTTAGCTTAGATATGGCACAAGGCCAGAAGTATGGGGCGCCCAGTGAGAATCGAACTCACAATCAATGGTCTGCAATTATTGCTTGCTAAACATTACACCACATGAGGTGCCCAAGAGTTATTTACTAAGCTTAGCTTAAGATGTGGCACAAGGCCAGAAGTATGTGCACCCAGTGAGAATCGAACTCACTAACAATGGTCTGCGAGTCTAGCTTGCTAAACATTACACCACGTGAGGTGCCCTTATTTACTAATCTGAGCTTAGATGTGGCACAAGGCCAGAAGTATGGGGCACCCAGTGAGAATCGAACTCACTAACAATGGTCTGCTAATCTAACTTGCTAACCATTACACCGTGTGAGGTGCCCTGGGTTATTTACTAAGCTTCTCTTTGATATGGCACAAGGCCGAATGTAAGAGGCACCCAGTGAGACTCGAACTCACTAGTCATGGTTTGCCAGTCTACCTTGCTAACCATTACACCACATTAGGAGCCCATTATTTTTTATATATAAGGTGTACTGCAATACACCACCTGAATTTATAGACTACGCGAGGTGATGTGGTCTATTTCTCCGCCAATCAACAGACATAATGCGAGGTTGATTCTCTACTTAAACACTGATACTTTCCATAGTTCATTTGCAACCATTAACGAGAAACTTACAATACTAAGAAGAACCAAAAGATTCTTTATCAAGGATTTGCTGGATTGCTCTTGCTTAAACCTAAAAGATGGACCATAAAATTGTAACATCCCCCACCCCAGCAAAAATAATCTCCCTGGTCTACCGCTAGCGAAAAGGGGATAGACTCGCTTGTTGTCCGGCTAATACCGACAATAGGCCACTCCGCCATCTTTTATATAGTTTCAAGTAATTATTTCTATTTAATAATAGTCATTTGTTTGTCTATACTTATATTGTTTCAAGAAATAAATAACAATAATCCTAAGTAAACATTATAGTTTTAAGTAACTATTCTTAACCGTGTAGACTGTTTGACATCTTCAGCCTTCTTCAGGTATTTCTTGTCGGACTCGGGAACCTTTTTGGACCCGGGAACCTTCTTTTCGAACTCGGGTACCTTCCTGTCATAATCGGGAACCTTCTTGTCGTAATCGGGAGCCATCACGGAACTTTGAACCTAACCAGTTATTCAGTCCACGGGGGTAACCTGTTCTCATTCCGCTAACCATAGCTGGGGTCGGAGTTGTGTTAATTATTGTTCTATGTTACTGCCACCGGTCAGGACTGAACCTGGAATCCAGAGATAACTGTCACTTAGAACTGTCAACCTAACTACCTTATCCACTAGGCCATGTGTTCCCGAGTTCGAAAAGAAGGTTCCCGAGTCCGACAAGAAATACCCGAAGAAGGCCGGAGGGCATATTGGCCGAAACGTTGTACAGAAAACAATGAAGATGAGGACAATAGTCCGAATAATGCAGATAATACTAATATATTTTTCTATTAACATAAAAAGAAAACAATTGGTTAATAGACTTAGTTTTGAAATCTTCCTTGGGTGCATTTATTTACCAGCCCTTCCACACAAACACGGTATGACACAAGGTGAATTTTTAAGCAGAATTTAAGAGGTTTGAATTGAGAGTTTACCCTCTCCTACACCAGGAGTGAATTTAGTCGTTCATGTTTTTTCTGCTTTTGTCATTTACTTGCTCAGAGGATATGCGCTTTCTTTGTTTTTTGAAAGATCTGTTTTTCTGGTATAGTGAGACAAGAGAAACTTCCATCTCCTCAATCCCGGAGGCTTATACAAAGGTTATTCAATATTTCTTTTTTGAAAAAAAAATCAAAATATTTTTTTCAAATTTCTTGGTATAGTGGCTCACGTGCAAAATTTTAAAAGTTTTTTTTCCCTTTTTTCTCACTTTTACGAGTTTTTATGAGAAATTTCAATTCTATCTTATTTATGCTTTTTAGTAAGTACGATGCATAAATTTAAAGTCTTAGCATTAAAGAAATATGGGGTTTCTCACCTAATCAGTACTTGGTCTGAAGATCGCATATGTTAGAAACTGTTGGTAACCAGACGTTCTTGACCCCATGTCTACCCTAATTTAGATTAGCTATAAATGATCTATGATATTGAGCACTGTTTACTTTAAAATATAGCACCTATATTATCTATCAATCTATAAATATATATATGTGTGTGTGTGTGTGTGTGTATGTATCTATGTGTGTGGGGGGGCGTGTGGTGCGGTGTGTGTGCATGTATCTATATATATATGTTTGGTTAGCGTAGATATGCGGTCAAAGGCGCTTTGTTACTGAGAGTTTCTCGTCTATAAATTTTCAACTGGACGATTTGAGTGGTGTTGTGGCTAACGTTCAAAATTTGAAAGTACGATGCAAAAATTTCAAGTCTGGACTTTTAAAAGAATAGATGGGCGATTCTTCATGGGGGAGGGGTTGGACTGTGATATCGTTGTGATTGAGTTACAGTTACACTGATAGAATAAGAAAAAGGCCGGAGATGAGGAGCTCTCAAAGATTAACTAACGCGAAGAGAGCTCCTTTGGATTGAATTCAGAGTTTTCCTTTTCCCAGATCGGTTGTCATACTCCGGTCTCGCTATTACGTTCACATTCGAAGTAATATCATAGGAAAAGTTATAAAATCCCTCATCCCCCAGCTACGGTGTAAAAAGAACCACTACTGTTCTTCTACGAGGATGATTGATTTTCGAAGGGAAGATTAATTAGCAAATAGATTTATGGCTACAAAGAAAATAATGATGAGACTTAATAAAGTTGAAACAGCTGTACGATGTTCTACGTAGGGCTCAATAGTTGCCGAGTTTGCTTGTCATGATTATTTTCATTAATCATCGAATTTTATACGATATATGCATTGTAATTGCCTTCAAGCAAAAATATATAAACAATGATATACTTTACTCAGCAATGCTTCTAAAGCAAATTATCTTAATCTTATTTAGTTAAATTTGAAATATATATTTTGTTGCCGAAGTGAGAGAATGAAATGCCTGTTATCTTCAACCTATCTCTTATTAGACTAACTCGAGTCAAATATGAAGGGAGACTTCGATGTGGCCATGACTCAATGACCCTTCTACAATCAATCAGTACATGGGGTTAATCAATATTTGGAATAGATCCAACTAAATCTGCTTTGATACAAGGCTTGACTTGAAAGGATCGAAGGAATTATAAGAAATCAGAAATCCTTAATAAAACCCAACTATCTATCTATCTATCTATCTATCTATCTATATATATATATATATATATATATATATATATATATATATATATATATTTAATTAATAACACATTTCATTCAAACATCAACAAGTTTTATGATTACTAATAACATTTCAATCTTTGCAATACAAATTATACCCTTCCACCAAAACTTTCAACATTTTTTTAACTGTCTCTAACGGCCTCTGCGTTCATAACGATTTAAAAAATATTCTTTTTTCGAACATTTGAAATTCTATTCTTGTCTCCAACTCAAAAAATAAAAATACACTCTGATGAAGGTCGTCAAAATCTCTCAGTGTACGGAACATTTTATACATTTTTCCTATTGTTATTATCATCATCATTTCAACTCCATCTGATTATTTTAATAATAATAATAACGTAAATCTGTATACATTTTGATAAACAGACCGAAACACATGTGTAAGTGATATCGATTAAAAGTGATATCGATAAAATTTATTTTTATCCATCTACATTTCTTTTCTTTACTCATTTTTTCCTCATATTGTCGGATTCATTTCCAATTCACACACACACAGACACAGACACACACACACACACACACACACACACACACACATATATATATATATATATATATATATATATATATATATATATATATTAAATAAATATTTTAGAAAAAACAAACACATGATGTTAAAATTCGGTGACAGAAATCTCTTTCGGCCCTTTATTGAAGTGGTCTTCATCAAGAGCGAGATGTGTTAATAGAGAGACGCTATGAGTGGACCGTTATAAGAATATATAAGGACCGTTATATGGAATCTAACTTTTTGATACTTTCTTATACATTTTTATACATATTTACATCAAACTCTTTTATATTCTCTTTGTGGACTATAATGCTTCTGATTTAATAAAATAAAATAACATTTATTTTATTTTATTTTCAAAACAGAATATGCATTTTCAAAAATTATTATTTTTTTTTTTAAATTCCGGCTATGATCTTAAATGTTTCGTCTGTACCTCTTTCGTCTCATAACGGTCCACTCATACCATCTTTCTATCAACACATCTCGCTCTTGATGAAAACCCCTTCAATAAAGGGTCGAAACAGATTTCTGTCAGCGAATTTTAACATCATGTGTTTGTTTTTTCGAAAATATTTATTTCATACTGTCGGATTCACTTCCATTCACTTTTCATATATATATATATATATATATAAACTGATTTGACATTCCTCTCCGACCCAAACAACTACGGGAGTGAATGAACTCTGATGATGATTTTTGTAAAATCGAAATATTGATCAGTATCAGCTATGATTATATTATAAATTGTTTTCTTCTTTAACAGCATTGTGTGATGTTTTCATTCCACCTTTTCATATATATATATATATATATATATATATATATATATTATTATAATGGAGATTGTGTGCTTTTCTGTCTGTAACCGAAACTATATTACTACTCATATCACTATTCCCTTAGTTATTGACATCACATTTTTCATGATTGTATTCTTATTTAAACCTCAATTATTAATAAAATTGTTTTACATTATTAATACTGTTAACCATGTCTACATACTGACAACATGCAATTATATTTATATATACAACAAAATAGTGGTTTACAGTGTGAACGTGAAGGCTAATTTGCATATTAATATTAAAAAATCGAATTTAATAAATATGTGCTTAGTATTATTGATTTCTAACTGTTTGGTTTTATTTTAATGAATATAATAAAAAAATCTCATCAATGAATCTTAAATTAACAAGAAAAAAGAACTGTCATTTTATTATTTACTTCCTCTTTTAACTAAATGCTTAAATTAGAAAAAATAACAATGAAAGACGAGAGTGATGGAAGAGTAAGTTTCAGTTGTTCTATTTTTTATTATACTCCCTCTGTTTCAAAACGTTTTATCGGTATTTTTATTTAGTTTCATTAGCCTTTCTAATTTAATATAATATTTTATTACATTAAACTTAAATACTTGCACCCGGAGGGTGCATATATTTGCTAGTATATATATATATATATATATATATATATATATATATATATATATATGAAAAGGTGGACTCTCCTATTGTGAACGATAGATGAGGGTCAGCAGTAAGTGATTTGTTTCCGCACATGTGCATGATATCAAGACTACATTTTGTGTTTCCTTGAGTGTGATACCAGCCCAGCCTTGCTGCGACCTATGAAGCCACACTGACAGTTGGAATTTTCTAAAGCGGGAGTCAGATGTTTCTGTTTTAAAGTTAGACGGAGCTGATCTCGATGTTTCAATCTATTTTCTTCAAAGCTCTTTAATTTAGTGAAACATGTCTCACGCCATTCTTTCCGATTTGATGCTAGATTTTCCCAAGCACTCAGGTTAATACTGAGGCGTTTCAAATTGGCCTTCAATTTGTCTTTATAGCGTAAGAGTGGATGTCCAACAGAACGCTTAGCACTAATATATATATATATATATATATATATATATATATATATATATAAACACATATATATAATGCATATATTGTTTAAGTTAGCGTAGACATGGAGTTAAAAGTTACCGTGAACATGGAGTTAAAAGCACCGTGTTACTGACAGTTTATCACCTAATCAGTACTTGGTCTGAAGATCGCATATGTTAGAAACTGTTGGTAACCAGACGTTTTTGACTCCATGTCTACCCTAATTTAGATTAGCTATAAATGATCTATGATATTGAGCACTGTTTACTTTAAAATATAGCACCTATATTATCTATCAATCTATACACACATATATGTGTGTGTATGTGTGTGTGTGTGTGTGTGTGTGGTGTGTGGTGTGTGTGCGTGTATTTATATATATATGTAAGGTGGAATCGCGTGGTTACTGGTTAAAGTCACGGGAAATGAACTTGTCGCCCCGAGTTCAAATCCTGGACGTGGTAATTGCATTTCACTTAGCGCTAATACCCTTGCGAAAAGGTATGAATCCTACTCTCTCTCCAGCTATGGATAAGTATTAGGGCAGACTGGGCTCTTTAACCTTGGTTAGGCAACCTGTCTAGGAGAAGGAAAACTCTGAATTCAAACCTGTTGAACGCCGCTTAAGAAATTGACCTTGTGTCACATCCTGCTCGTGCGGAGGGGTTGGTAAATATATATATATATATATTATATATATATATATTATATATATATATACTAGCAAATATATGCACCCTCCGGGTGCAAGTATTTTAGTTAAATTTTATAATAAAATATGATATTAAATTAGAAAGGCTAATGAAACTGAATAAGAATGTAGATAAAAAGATTTTGAACAGAGGGGGTATGATTGAAAAATAGAACAACTTTGAAACTAACTTTTCATCATTTTCCGTTACTCCCGTCTTTCATTGATCAATTTTCCTAATTTAACTGTTTAGTTAAAATAGGAAGTAAAGAATAAAATTACAGTTATTTCTTCTTGTTAAGGGATTTCTTTTAAGATTTATTGAAGAGATTTTTGCTCATATTCAATAAGATAAATCCAAACAATTAGAAATCAATAATACTAAGCATATATTTATTAAAATCAATTTTTTAAGATCAATATGCAAATTAGCCTTCCCGTTCATACTGTAAACCTCTATTTTGTTGTATATATAAGTACAATTGCATGTTATTAGTACGTAGCTATGATCAACAGTGTAAGTAATGTAAAACAATTTTATTAATAATTGAGGTTTAAATAAAAATAAAATCATGGAGAATATGATGTAAATAACTAAAGGAATTGTGACTTGTATAGTAATATAGTTTCGGTTACAGACAGAGAAACACACGATCTCCATTATAATATATATATTTATATATATGTTTGGTTAGTGTAGATATGCGGCCAAAGTCGCTTTGTTACAGAGAGTTTCTTGTCTATAAATTTTCAACTGGACGGCTTGAGTGGTAAGTATTTCTTTTCTTTTTCATTTTTTCTCTTTCTCTTCCTCTTTCTCTAGAAATTAGATTACTTCATTTCTTTCTTTCTGTCTATTATTGCTTTCTTTCTTTCTTTCCTTCCTCATTTCCGTAATCATATATTATTTCTTTCTTTCTTTCTCTCTTTCTTTCTTTCTTTCCGTTATTGTGTCTTCTTTCTTTCTTTATATCCTTCATTTTTTCTTCCATTCCATAAGCATGTCTTCTTTCTTTTTTTCTTTCTATCTGTACATAATCGTGTATTCTTTCTTTCTTTCTTTCTTTCTATTACATGTGTTCTTTCTTTCTTTCTTTCTTTCATTCATTTTTTCTTTTTCCCGTAAGCATGCCTTCTTTCTTTTTTCGTTCTTTCTGTACATAATCGTGTATTCTTTCTTTCTTTCTTTCTGTCTATTACATGTGTTCTTTCTTTCTTTCTTTCTTTCTTTCCGTAATCATATATTCATTCTTTCTTTCTTTACGTAATTGTGTCTTTCTTTCTTTCTATCTTTCTTTCTTTCTTTCTTTCCGTAATCATATATTCATTCTTTCTTTCTTTACGTAAGTGTGTATTTCTTTCTTTCTTTCTTTCTTTCTATCTATCTATCTATCTATCTATCTATCTATCAATGAATTTTGAAAAGAGAATAAAAGAGAGTATTGGATTATGTTGCTGTCGGTCAGTCCATTTACGAAAACCGTAGATTTTCGCAACATGTTATCGTAATCGAAATGTCTCGTCTGAGAAATGATTAAAGGCTTTTACACCCCCCACCCCTATCCCCTTAAATGAAAGAAGAAAGAAATTAAATCCAAATTTGGAGTGTATATATCACGCATCAAACATGGCGGACATTTTCACGAGGCAAAAGACTCTTAACATTTCAACTAATGACGTTGTTGTAGATCATTGGTCGATTTTCGAAGGGAAGATTAACAAGCAAATAGATTTATGGCCAATCAAAACAATGGAAAGAAAAAGAAAAACCCTTTTGAATATTCATTCTTATTTAATTAAATTTGAAAGATTTTTCCTTTTATTTTTTTCCTTTTGACTTTTTTCTCAATTTTTCCGACGTTTTATCAGAAATTTCAATTCTACTTGATTTATGATTTTTAGTAAGTACGATGCATAAATTTAAAGTTTTAGCGTTGAGAAATATATAGGGGGTGGGGGTGTACGTGGTGTAGTGGCTAACGTTCACATTTTGAAAGTTCTTTTTTTTTCTTTTTTCTCACTTTTATGTTGTTTTATCTAAAATTTTAAATTCTATTTTATTTATAGTTTTTAGCAAGTACGATGCATAAATTTAAAGTCTGTGCGTAAAAACAATATTGGGGACACATCTTGATATAGTGGCTTACTTGCAAAATTTTAAAGTTTTTTGTCTCTTTTTTTTCTCACTTCTACGGTGTTTTATCAGAAATTTCAATTCTATTTGATTTATAGTTTTTAATAAGTACGATGCAAAAATGTCAAGTCTGGACTTTAAAAAAAATAGATGGGCGATTCTTCATGGGGGAGTGGTTGGACTGCTATATCTTATTATAATGGAGATTGTGTGTTTTTCTGTCTGTAACCGAAACTATATTACTAATCGAGTCACAATTAACATAGTTATTTACATCCCATTCTTCATGATTTTATTTATATTTAAACCTCAATTATTAATAAAATTGCTTCACCTTTTTATTAGTGTTGTCCATATCTACATACTAATAACATCCTATTGTATTTATATATACAAAAAATAGCGGTTTGCAGTGTGAATGGGAAGGTTAATTTGCATATTGATATTAAAAATGTGATTTTATTAAATATGTGCTTAATATTATTGATTTTTAATTGTTTGGTTTTATTTTAATGAATATAAGCAAAAGTCTCTCCAATGAATCTGAAATGAAATCCATTAACAAGAAAAAATAACTGTCATTTTATTCTTTATTTCCTAATTTAACTAAATAGTTAAATAAGTAAAATTCAGCAATGAAAGACGGCAGTGATGGAAGAGGAAGTTTCATTTCTATTTTTCTATTATACCCCCACTCTGTTTCAAATCTTTTTATCTGCATTCTTATTAGACTTTCTAATTTAATACGATATTTTATTACATTAAAACTTAAATACTTGCACCCGGAGGGTACATATATTTGCTAGTCCTTGTAATTGAGTTACAGTTACACCGATAGAATAAAAAAAAAAGGCAGGAGATGAGGAGCTCTCAAAGCTTAACTAACGCGAAGAGAGCTCCTTTGGTTTCAATTCAGAGTTTTCCTTTTCCCAGACAGGTTGCCATACTCCAGTCTCGATATTACATTCCCTTTTGAAGTAATATCCCAGGAAAAGTTATGAAATCCCTCATCCCCCACATACGGGCTAAATAGAACCACTACTGTTCTTCTACGAGGATGATTTATTTTCGAAGGAAATACTAATTAATAATTAGATTTATTGCCACCAACAGAAACAATCTAAAGAGAGTAACCCCCTCGAGAATATTAATTCTTTATTTAGTGTCTGAGACGGAGCGCCACACCTACTACCAGCTCATTACTTTACCGCACAGATCTCTATACTACTCAAACTCCGAGTTGGAGAGGGCCAGTATCGAACTCGGAACATTGTGATTCCTAGTCTATTAGTACAGTTAATACTTTTGTTTCTTTGTTTAATGGTTTCGTTGCATATTAACCTTCGTGGCTTATCTAATATCAAATCTCCTTGTAGAAGAATAGTAGTGCTATTTAACTGAGAGCCGAGAGAATGACAGGAGAAGCTCTCAAATTAGTTATCAGAAATTTCACTTTTATTAGATTTATACTTTTGGTAGGTAAAAAAAAATTAAAGTCGTTGGGGTGGCCTAAAGTCGGTATCAGCCAGACAACGAGAGTCTATCACAAACGCTAAACCAAGGAAATTATTTTTAGAGTCTGAGGCGAGGCGCCACACACACCACCAGCTCCTCACTTTACCGCACAGATCCTTATACTACTCAAACGCTGAGTTGGAGAGGGCCGGTATCGAACTCGGAACATTGTGATTCTTAGTCGGTTACTCTATTGACCGGCAATATGCATAAATTAAAAAAGAAAACAAACAGATAGTGGTGGTCATGGTGTAGTGGCTAAAGTACTGGACTACGATATCTTATTATAATGGAGATTGTGTGTTTTTCTGTCTGTAACCGAAACTATATTACTAATCGAGTCACAATTCTCTTAGTTATAGACATCACATTCTCCATGATTTTATTTATATTTAAACCTCAATTACTAATAAAATTGCTTCACTTTTTTTATTAGTGTTGTCCATATCTACATACAAATAACATGCTATTGTATTTATATATACAAAAAATAGCGGTTTGCAGTGTGAACGGGAAGGCTAATTTGCATATTGATATTAAAAATGTGATTTTATTAAATATGTGCTTAGTATTATTGATTTCTAACTGTTTGGTTTTATTTTAATGAATATAAGCAAAAATCTCTCCAATGAATCTTAAATGAAATCCATTAACAAGAAAAAATAAGTGTAATTTTATTCTTTATTTCCTAATTTAACTAAATAGTTAAATAAGTAAAATTCAGCAATGAAAGACGGGAGAGATGGAAGAGAAAGTTTCATTTCTATTTTTCTATTATACCCCCACTCTGTTTCAAATCTTTTTATCTGCCTTCTTATTAGACTTTCTAATTCAATACGATATTTTATTACATTAAAACTTAAATACTTGCACCCAGAGGGTGCATTTATTTGCTAGTCATAGTAAATGAGTTCGAATTCGAGTCTCACTATTTCGTTCACTTTACCCTTGAGAAAAGTATGAACTCCCACATCCCCCAACTACAGGGGAACATAGGACCATTACTGTTCTTCTACAAGGATGATTGATTTTAGAAGGGAAGATTAATTAGCAAATAGATTTATTGCTACCAATGAAAAGAAAATAATTATTTAATTAAAATTGAAAGTTTTTTGTTATTTTTTCTCTCACTTTTACGACGTTTAATCAGAAATTTCGATTCTATTTGATTTATGGTAAGTACGATTTATGGTAAGTACGATGCATAAATTTTGAGTTTGGGCTTTGAAAAGAATAAAGGGGAAATTCTTCGTGGTATAATTGATAAAGGGCTGGATTACCATATTGTTGTGAGTTCGAACTCCAGTCTCGCTATTACGTTCACTTTCGAAGTAATACCATTGAGAAAAGTATGAACTCTCTTATCCCCCAGCTACGGATAAATAGAACCACTACTGTTCTTCTACAAGGATGATTGATTTTAGAAAGGAAGATTAACCAGAAATTAGATATATTGACATCAGAACAATTTAAAGAAAGTAACACCCTTGTGAATATTCATTCTTATTTAATTAAATTTGAATTATTTTTTTCCTTTTTTTATTCTAAAAATTCTATAAGATTTATGCATACATTTCTAGTTTGGGCTTTAAAAAATAGATGGTGTCGTAGCGTAGTGGCTAACACACGACTGCGAAATCGAAATAAGCGAGTTAAACAGTTAGCATAAGAGGAGTGTTGGCATTAAAGAACTCTGCCCTACTATTTACCAATAGATGGAGGGATAATAGTTCAAACAACAGTCTCGCTATAACGTTCACTTTCGAAGTAATACCCTTGGAAAAATTATGAACTCCCTCATCCATCCATCAATGGGGTAAAGAGAACAATTACTGTTCTTCTACAAGGATGGGTTAGGCATTAGATAACCCACGAAAGTTGATATGCAATTAAAGAAACTAATTTAAAAAGTAATTTGTTTTTTGTTGTTGTTGTTCGTTCTTTGGGATTTATAATTATTTCTTTCTACTTTTCTTTCTATCTTCCTTCCTTCCTTCTTTTCCCCACTTTCTTTCTTTCTTCTTTCTTTCTTCTTTCTTCCTTCCTTTCTTTCTTTCTTTCATTTTTTTTCTAATTTTTTTTCCTTTTCTTCTTTAAATTATTTCTTTCCTTCCCCTTTCCCTTTCTATAACAGTAAATTTCATTGTTCCTTTTTTCTTTTCTTTCTTTTTCTTTTCAAAATATCTCATTCCTTTCCTTTTATCTTTCTTAACCACCAAATCTCATTCCTTCTTTCATTCTTTCTTTCTCTCTCTCTTTCTTTCTTTCTTTCTTTCTTTCTTTCGATCTTTTTTCTTTCTTGTTTCTGTCTATCTTTCTTTCTTTCTTACTTTCTCTCTTTATCTTTTTTCTCTCTATCTTTCTTTCTTTCTTCTTTCTTTCTTTCTTCTGTCTCTCTTTCTATCTTTATTTCTGCATTGTTCGAACTAGTTTACTTGGCTTTCATACCTCCATCCCCGCATCCCATCAGCAGACGTTGTCTTCTTCTCAGGACATAATAGACTGTCGGGAAAACTTTCTTCTCAAATTGCACCCAATTAAATTACACGATTATTAAGTCGACTACAGAAATAACTTCCCTAAAAGAGATCTCATCAAACATATCTCTTAGGTTCTTTCTTATTTACAGAGTCTCATTCATATTCCAATTCGACACACACACACACACACACACACACACACACTCATATACATGCACACACACAATTACACACACAGACACACACACACACACACACACATATATATATATATATATATATATATGTGTGTGTGTGTGTGTGTGTGTGTGTGTATATGTACGTATACGTATATATTCAGCGACACAAATATACAGATGTCCAGGTACTACCCGAGTTTCATGAATTAACAATTGACAGATATATATATATATATATATATATATATATATATTATATATATATAATAATATATAATATGGAAAAACATAGGATGTTATGATTAGGGGAAACAATTTTATGTGTCAATACTTAAGCATTTCGGTATATTGTACCATCTCAGGACACTGTTAAGTAATGTTTATGTGAGGGACAAAATGAAAGATGTCAAGTGTATATGAATGTGTGAATATGATGTTATTAACCGTTAATTTTTATATGCGCGTTTGTTTACGAAAGCCAATGACGTGATCATTGCATGTGCAAAAATGGAAAAAAAATATATGTATGTATGTCTATGTATGATTATATGTGGATATGCGTATATATGGATTATATGTATTTACATATTGTTTTAATCTTCTTATTTTTCTAACATTAATATTCCATATGAAATACGTCATATCTTTGTTAACTTTTCGTTCTCCGACTATGCACGTTCACGAATGCGTCATCCTATGATCTTCACCTTCCATTTTTGCATATGCAATAAACATTACTTAAAACAGTGTCCTGAAGATGGTACAATATACCGAAATGCTTAAGTATTGACACATAAAATTGTTTCCCCTAATCATAACATCCTGTGTTGTTATATTTTTAAAATATTTTCTTCTCATATATATATATATATATATATATATATATATATATATATATATATATATATAAAAAGTTAGGCTACTAACAGTTTCTCTTAGTAGCTCATCAGGACAGGAATCCAATTTTATCATTTGCTCTACTTATTTAGCACTTTTTAATTTTAACCTTAAATATCCTAGCGGTATATATATATATATATTTTTTTTTTTCCATATATATATTTTTATTTTCCCTTGTACGACCATCTTAGTCTTTTTTTCTCTAGGAGAATTTTGCTAGTATATTTTTACAATCAAACTATTTGCTGTTTTTTTTTCTTACCGCAAGGGTACGTATATAATATTATATATATATATACTAGCAAATATATGCACCCTCCGGGTGCAAGTATTTAAGTTTTAATATAATAAAATATCATGTTAAATTAGAAAGGCTAATGAACTGAATAAAAATTCAGATAAAAATATTTGGAACAGAGGGGTATAATCGGAAAATAGAAACAACTTTGAAACTAACTATTCCACCATTTTCCCTTACTCCGTCTTTCAGTGATAAATTTCCCTAATTTAACTATTTAGGTAAAATAGGAAGAAAAGAATAAAATTACAGTTATTTCTTTATGTTAATAGACTTCTGTTAAGATTTATTGAAGAGATTTTTGCTCATATTTATTAAGATAAAACCAAACAATTAGAAATCAATAATACTAAGCATATATTTATTAAAATCAAATTTTTAAGATCAATATGCAAATTAGCCTTCCCATTCACATTGTAAACCGCTATTCCGTTGAATATATGAATATAATTACATGTTATTAGTATGTAGATATTGTTAACAGTCTTAATTATGTAAAACAATTTTATTAATCATTGAGGTTTAAATAAAAATGAAATCATAGAGAATGTGATGTCAATTACTAAGAGAATTGTGACTTGAGTAGGAATATAGTTTCGGTTACAGACAGAAAAACACACAATCTCCATTATAATAAGATATATATATATATATAAAGAGTAAGGAAATGAATCCGACGGTATAAGTATAGATAAAAGGATATGAAAACACACAATGCTGTTAAAATGAAAATATTTTATATCATATTTATAGCTAACATTGAACAATATTTTGAATTATAAAAATCATTATCAGAGCTTGTTTTTAAACTAGATTCGTCGAGAGAAAAGCTGAAAATAATTTGAATTCAAAACGAAAACATTGATATTTTCAAAAAGCATCAAAATCATGCGATCGTTTCATTATCAACACACCCGCTACGCGTTTCCCCGTCAACGACATAATGTATATCTTAGTGTAACAGTTTTTGAAAGAAGAAAACATATTTCAAATACAAAACAGACAAATTCACTTTTTCAAACAGGTAGAATTTTAACCCGTTCATGGTAAGCCTGCAACTTTTTTTCAACTATTTTATTTTTATCTTTTAAAATTTCTTTTGTTTTCATATTCTTTTATTCTATACTACTAGCAAATATATGCACCCTCCGGGTGCAAGTATTTAAGTTTTAATGTAATAAAATATCGTATTAAATTAGAAAGGCTAATGAAATTAAATAAGAATGCAGATAAAAAGATTTGAAACAGGGGGAGTATAATAAAAGATTTGAAACAGAGGGAGTATAATAAAAAATGGAACAACTGAAACTTACTCTTCCATCACTCTCGTCTTTCATTGTTATTTTTTCTAATTTAATTTAAGTATTTAGTTAAAAGTGGAAGTAAAGAATAAAATAACAGTTATTTTTTCTTGTTAATGGATTTCATTTAAGATTCATTGAAGAGATTTTTGCTTATATTCATTAAAATAAAACCAAACGGTTAGAAATCAATAACACTAAGCACATATTTATTAAAATCACATTTTTAATATCAATATGCAAATTAGCCTTCCTATTCACACTGTAAACTGCTATTTTGTTGTATATATGAATATAATTGCATGTTTTTCGTATGTAGCTCCGGCCCACGCCGGGGGTCCAGTGGCTTCGGCCCTGGATCTTTACGAGTTAATAGCGTCGATCCCAGGGGGCCATCCCCCCAGGCAACACCTGCCCCCTCGATCCTAACTTATATACATATGTGTGTGTTTGTATATATGTGTGTCTGTGTGTGTGTGTGTGTGTGTGCGAGCGCGCGAGAGTGTGTATGTATGTGTGTGTGACCCTCCAACGCCGACACAATAGAAGGAACTAACAGCAGATACATATATAAATAAATTAAAATTCGTTGTAATGTTTTTCACTGGCGTGTTTTCCTAATGATAAGTCGCTAGTACGCAGCTTTGAAACCAATGGTAACAATCACCTTTTAATTGTATTGTACAGTATACCAAATAAAAATAACAAATATATATATATATATATGTGTGTGTGTGTGTGTGTGTGTAATGAAATTAAAATTGGTAAACTTACCGTCGGATAAAATTTAAAACGCTAGCTAACATTAAAACGGTCGTTAACCCAGCAAGATTATTACAACGTGCAAAGCAAATATCACAATATCACATAAAAACATAAGATAATACATTCACAATATGTACAAATTTTTTAGGAAATAGCATCAAAGATCATAGACAAAAATGCATTGAAATATCCTCGGTTTTGCAGCACTTGGCAAAATAATAGACCAGAAATTAAGAAAATTTCAGTGTTTAAATCAGGGAATGTAGTCATTTTATTTCATCAAAATGAAATTAAATAATGAAATTATAACTTAAGTTTAAATTCAAAATACTTGTACAAAATAAAAAGCACCCTCCAGGCGATGTAAAAATAGATTTGTGAAACATATATAGCCTGAGGGGTGGAAGTAAAAAATTCAATGCGAGTTTATACCCTAAGTAATTAAAATCATCAAATTCATTAAAGGATTAAAAAATAAAACAATTTGAAATGTAAACTTTAAATATGTATTAGAATAAGACAAACTATATATAGATATATAATACCAATCATGTATTCATTAAAACTTGTTTTAAAAAACAATGAGGACTGTCTAATGTTACATGTGACGTAAACAGTGACGTAATTTTTGTTACAGACAAAAACTGGAAGCGAATCTCCATTATTAATAGATACCCCCACCCACATTATTGCAAAACCGAGGAAATTGATTTTGAATATTTAAATATTTAAAATATTAATATTCCAAATATTGATATTTAAAATATTAGTATTTAAAATATTAGTATTTAAAATATTGATATTTAACATATTAATATCAAAACATTGAAATATTGAAATACAAGATAAAAAAAGAAAAAGCAAAAAGATGGGAACTTACTGCTCGTAACCAATACGGGGCTCGATGGACCCGAACGCCGCGGAAGAACATGTTGGCCACTACGCAGGCAAATACTGTAGAGAGGGTAATCATAACCATACTAAGACAAAAATATGCGCCTAGAAAGAGAGGAAGAAAAAGAAAACAAAAAATACGTCAAGAGTTAGTTGTTCACAAAAAATTACATAGAGAGGTTTAAAAAAAATTGAAAAAAATAAAAAAATAAAAAAAATTAAAGAAGTAAAAAAAAAAATGGTACTAATGCAGAATAGCGCGCAAGACGACCACTTACCCACTATCACTTCAACCATCCGAACAAGAAATGGTGGACACTGCTAGAGAAGCAAGAACGAACTCATACGTGACGTTCTCCTGTAGAAACGAGCACCTGAGTACGCCAGTGCTGGCCACCCATTAAAAACCTACATTGACGATATCTGTATGGATACTAGATGCCGCGCAAATGACCTCCCGAGGTCAAATAATGATAGGAATGATGGGTGAGAGTTTATCATGGATGCCTGACATGATGATGATGAGGTATAAAAAGCATTACATTTCACGGAAATACCCGAAACATTTGAAACGCTAGGATTAGGGTAAGTGTAAGGGGGTTATTTTTAGTGTTAGGGTTAGTGTTATGGTTAGGGTTAGGGATAAGATTAGGTTAATTCGGGAGTTTCCGTAATTTAATGCTATTTATACTTAAAATGCGTTTCTAATGATATTATTTCTTGCGCGCTATTCTGCATTTGTACCAAGATGAATTTTTTAGATCAGAGGATGTCATTCTCCCCGATTACTCAGGTATTCCGTCGACTATCCTCATCTTTGTTGTTTTTATCGCACGCTGTGCTCTCCGACGTCTCTATTGTTTTTCGAATTATTCGGAAATAATTCATTGTCCTCGTTCTTCGAGTCATTTTTATTTCGCTCAGTCGGTAGAGCGTCGGAATAGGAACCACAAGGTTTCGAGTTCGATACTGGCCCTCGCCAACTCAGCGTATGAGTAGCACAGGGAAATGTGCGGTAAACTGAAGAGCTGATAGTAGGTGTGGCCAAAACAATCTTCTTTGACTAGTGCTAGTGAAAAGGGGATAGACTCCCTCGCTGTATGGCTGATACCAACTTTAGCCCACCCCGACGACTCATCCCTTTGGATTTGAGTCGCTTCCTTCCCGAGTTTTTTTTTTACATTTTGAGATGTTTGCTTATTGCCGTGATAGCGATTTCCTCTGGTGGTAATGCTAAGAAGAGGCGGGCAAGGTCAGTATTAAGGTAATTAGAAGTACTCGGCCTTACCAAGGAAATAATGATTCAAATGATGAGATGTACATGCCATTCAGTTTAACACACTTGATACCTTATTTCTGTAATTCATTCAATTCTTTAAAATATTAAGAATGAAAAAAAAAGGCTCCTTTTTTATTGGTTGCGTTGGTAACTTTTAAGCACACACTCGTATAACGATCTATTCTTTTTTAGTATTTTGGTTCATAGAAAAAAATGGAACATAAAACCGAGACTTTTGATAGAGCAATACGTTAATTTGCTCTGACTTGAAGTATAAAACGAATTTCAATCTACCTTTTAACTTAATCAAAATAGGGTCAGCTTGTTTTCCGCACCCAAGCAGAAAGAAAGATAAAAGGATAACAGTAGCATAAAATATCGATACCGTTATATCATTATATATATATATATATATATATATATATATATAATATATATATATATATAGTTGTAAAGTTATAGAAAGGTTTTTTCTCTTCCTCGGCTTCAGTGTTCTGAATACACCGTCTTCAGGAGAACTAAGTGAGAGAGATGAAACGATAACTGCAGCATAAAATATCGATACCTTTTGAGCCGTATGTTATGTTACTACAATGATTACATGGTAGTAACTTGTCGATGAATATATATATAATATATATATATATATATATATATATATATATATATTGTCAAATAATGCAGCCATTTTTTGTCTGCAAATTTTGTTCTTTGTTTTTTCGTATTGCCGGATTATTTTTGTAATATCTGGCGAAAATTGGCTGATGTATTTGCCATATGTCATAGACCAAGTAGTTTCCACCATATCGTGGCCGATATTCAGGGTATTTTGAAACCGTACAAGAATGGGCTATTCCATTTTTGAATCATATAGGTTGTGTTTATTATTGTTGTGAGTGTTATCATTACTTTTACTATTATTACAATTTTGTAGTAATTATAGGCATTTTAGAAAGTTGGTGCTATTATCAAAGTTTATTTTATTTAGTTTTGGATTTTTGTGTCTAATATGCAGTGTTTCTAAGATTTTTAGTCGTGGCAGACAAAAAATGGTTGCATTATTTAACAATATATGTCTATAAGAAAAAACTGCTGCCTAAATACACACACACACACACACACACACACACACACACACACACACATATATTATATATATATATATATATATATATATATATGTATATTCTTTTAGTATTTGAATTGTTGTTATTGATATCATTCAAAAAGATTTCTATGTGGGTGTATCTGAAGAGAGAATTCTGGTTAATATATTTTTCTATTCGATTTTTTTTGTAATCACTGTCTGATGAGACTGGAATCATGTTGAGTCTCTGGTCGAAATACATCTATCATGTTTGTGAAGTTTTTCATACTTTGAAAGTTAAATATTGCTCTGTATATAACTAATAGATTAATTATTAAACATTGAGGTCTCTTAGGGATTTAATAAAATCCTTGTGTGAATCTACAAGTTTTAACCTACATGAGCATACAATGTGGATGTACAGTGAGAAAGTGATGATCCCAAATAGAAGCATATTTTACCATTTAATTGATATATTATATATATATATATATATATATATATATATATATATATATGATGGACTCTCCCGTTAATTTCGACGTATGAGGTTCCGACAACTTCTTTCATCTAACCTTGTGTGTTAATCGCAGGTGACATTTCAGCCCTGCCAATGATTTGCAAAGAAGTGTACAGATGGAACAAGAATGTGGATTATTAGAATGTATTGCTGGGACACTAGCCAATGCTCTAGTTCTTTCTCTAGCTTGACGCAGCTTGGTGACCTCCGATGCAGCAAAATTCTTGATACCATAGTAACACAAAGTCCTCCACGTTTTACGATCGAGTGCTGTGCTCTCAAAAGTAGCGTGATCTATATTTGCAGCTGAGAGGTTACTTTTCAACTTGTCCTTAAACCTGAGAATATGGTAATTGCCACTTCTTCGCAGAAGAAAGCCATTTCTACAAGTAATTCGGTTGTGAGCATGCAGAGGGCCCACATTTTTTTTAATGTTCCCTGTCACACATGACCGCTTTCTCGGCTTCCTCTCGCATGCGACCGTACATGACTGAGAAGCCCAGCCCTCGACAGACAGGCACTGCCACACAGGTTACCTATATGGTCAGACTTTACTGTAGGATATTATATATATATTATATATATATATATATATATATATATATATATAAAACCGCCAGGATACAGATCTTAGCCCGGAAGAGCACTAAGCGAAACAGTTAGTAGATATATGTGACTCATTAGGTTTAACTTTATATATATATATATATATATATATATATATATATATATATATGTGTGTGTGTGTGTGTGTGTGTGTGTGTGTGGCGGGTGTAAATATGTGAAATTTGTAAAAATGCTAAAAATGAAGAAAGATGGCTGACTTTCGGCTAAGCTCGGTTGACGTCATATTGTTCTCTCCTTCTTCCTCCAACTCTTTCTCCCACATTGATCTCAAATCCTCTTTTCTCCTATATAATAATTATCGGCATTCACCTGATTATTTTTCGTATGTCATTCACCTACCTATTGTGTGTATTGTTTCTCTCCCTACATTTTTCAATTCAAAAACAATCAAAATGCATTCCAACCTGATTTTTCCTTTCAAAAAATATTTCCAAAATATATCTTTCTCTCTTCTTCACCCATAATTTACATTCACTAAGATTAATTGTTTTGCGACCCCTAATTACTTCCGAGTTCCTTAATTATATCACATTGCGTGAGATCGATAACTGAATATTTGTCTTTCAACATCTCCTTTTTTTGTAATTAATCTGCGATTCTCAGTCACGACGTAAAAGAAGACAATACTGGAATGTTCCTCTATCGAATTTTACCATTCCGTTTGCATGCACGCTCAAGAGAATTTGACAAGCGACACCGTTTCCACAGATCTTTGCTAACAATGCCTTTTTATGTCGACACTAAACGACGAAGACGCTTTTTGATTCAGCGAATTACCGAAAACACAAAATCGATAGTAATAAAAAAAGGAATCTTTGCGAGAAGTTATTGGAACAACAAAATAAACTTCCTTCTGAGAAAAAAAAATCCCCCTCAAAATAAAAACAAACGTGAATAAAAAATGTTCAAATTTACTAATCAAAATTATATTATTGTAAAATAATATAATTAACTCTTTCTTTGCCGTCTTTAAAGGTGATTGAATACCGAGCGTGATGTCGTGCTGAAGTAGGGTCGAATTTCATTTGATTTTCTTTCAGACTTTAAATACAAACCTCACATAATTGTGTACGGTAAAAGTCACACATTTTTTCAACACACACACACACATAGACACATAGACACACACATTAACACACACATTGACACACACACACACACACACACACACACACACACACACACACACACACACATATATATATATATATATATATATGTGTGTGTGTGTGTGTGTAATGGAAGATGGAAATAAATCCGATAAGTTTTGAGAAGATAAATGGGAAAATATGAATATATTTGTATGGTTAGAATTTATTATATGCTGACACGTGTTTCGGTGGGAATTTATTTACAAATACAGCATTCAGACTTAAATATACCGCTTTCAGACTTAGAATACAAACCTCACAGAATTGTGAACGGTAAAACCCACACATTTGTTCAACACACAGACACACAGACACAGACACAGACACACACACCACACACACACACACATATTATTATATATATATATTAATATATATATATATATATATATATATATACGTGTATATGTGTAAGTAAAGAAGATGGAAAGATAAATGGGAAAATATAAATATATTTGTATGGTTAGAATTTATCATATGCTGACACGTGTTTCGGTGGGAATTTATTTATATATACTGCATTCTAATAAAAAAAATTTATTTAAAAGTAAAATGGAATATTAATAGAAAAACATATGTAAACAGGTCGTCTTCTCCAGAGCATAATGTTTTTAAAATAAATAAAAAATCAAACTATCATGAAAAAATATGTGATATTCATTTCCTTTTCTTTTAGACTTAAATACAAAACTCCCTGAATTGTGCGGAGTAACACCTTTACGGATCACAGTATAAATCAAAGAAAAGGGTGTTTCAAACAATTTTATATCATTTGATATCTGGTGGAATTGACCATATATAAATACATATAAACCCCTCCGCACGTGAGATTTCAGGCCTGGTAACCCCCCTGAGAGTGGGTGAAAATATCCAATTTCGTGCAAAATTAAAGTGCCAATTTATTATAATTTTCTGATAGAGTTCGATGACGAGTATCACATAGTAAAAGATGGTTGATGGCGCTTGAGAATTGGAGGAGATATGGGGCTTCAAAGGTGCCCCCAATATGCCAATTTTCAGCCATTATAAGTCTACGTATTTTGACGAAAATGTACGTTATCAATTTTATTGTTTTTTCTCATGGATTCTGATGCGTAAAATTTACTGATGGAGAAAAAAGTGCTCAATTCGGAGTTTTAGGTTAAATTTCAGGCCTGATAATCCCCCTGAGAGTGGGTGAAAATGGCCAGTTTCATGCAAAATTAAAATGCTAATTTAATTTGTGACACACAGTCAATGCCTTAAGTGGAGTTAAACTGGTTTGAATTCAGAATTTTCCTTCTCCTAGCCTGGTTACCTAGCCGATGTTTTAAGAGTCCAGTCTGACATACTATTTACCCATAGGAGAGTACTTGGATGCATAACATTTCCAAGGGTATTAGTGCTATGGGAAATGCAACCAGCCTCGTCCAGGATTTAAACTCGGGTTGAAGAGTCAATTTCATAACACTCTAACCATTGCACCACTTACCACCAATATATATATATATATAATATATATATATATATATATATATATATATATATATATATATAGGCTGATAGGAGACAATATATTGAAATAGGAAACCCAGGTGTGTTGGCCTGGCTAATTGTTCTCACAAGTATTTCCCGCAGACGTTCACGTGAGATTAAAAAAAAGAAATCGTACGCGGGGAAACGGAAGCAGACATCGCAATCAGTCGGCCATATTAGATTTCTCACTTACGAGAAGGCAAAAATGAAAAGAAATAAAAATAGAAATAAAAAAAAAGAAATGGCTGAATTTGATTCTTCTTGAAGAAAACATCAAGGAGACCGTTTGCTGGTTAGCGACATCAGTTGAGAGAAACGATTCGAGTTGTTCTGTTTGGGGTTTTTATCAATGCTTCATGTATGAAAAACATGGGTTACCCTCCCCTAATACTGAGAGACTAAAACCCGGAAGTAAAAATCTGGCAGGGGCCAGAACTCTTAGAACTGTTAACAGAACAGAAATAACTCCTTTCTCGGTTGAGAAAACATCATCACCATCATCATCATGTCACGCAAGTAGCACGGATATACATGACAATCTCTCGCTAACCTTCCCTATCATTCATTGCCCCTGGGAGGTCTTCTATGCAGCAACCAGCATCCTCGCATATTTGGTCAATGTAGGTCCTTGGTTGGCGGCCCACATTAGCATGTCCATGTGTTGGTTTCCACAAAAGAAAGTCACTTATGAGCTCGTCCTTGCTTCTCCAGCAGTGTCCAGCATGCCTAGTCCCTCTCACTCGAATGGTTTGTGGGATGGTGGCGGCAGGTGGCCATACAGCTGCTTCCTTGTGGGGTGCTGTTTCCACGACTTATTCAAGACTGCACGTAGCATTCTTGTGCAGCTCCCATCTAGCTTATTCTCAAGGCGCTTTTTTAGGATCCAAGTGGTGCAGCCATACATCAGTACAGATATAACCACAGCCTGGAAGAATTGTCACTTTAACTTGTCAGTGAGGTCGGATTTCCATATGACTGATAATTTGTTTGTGGCCGACCATGCCGTTGCTATTCGTGTATTAACATCGCTTTCTGTGGATGAGATATTACTACCTAATCATGTGAATTGTTCTACTGGCTTAAGAGGCTTGACTGACGAGCACATCTATAACAACGCTGCAGAGAAACCCTTTACCCAAAAAGATAAGTGTGTTATGACATTTGTAAACTTACTATATGTAAATACATGACATACGACCGCTAAAAGGAATAAGTTTAATATAGTTTTATATATTATATTCACGCGGGAAACAAAAATTGTCTTCTAAGAAATTGGCGCATGAATCAATAGAGAGAGTAGAAGAAAAAGAAATCCTCAACCCGAGTTCAAATCCAAGACGAAGCGTTTGCATTTCACATCGCGTTAAAACCCATGGGAAAGGTACGCATCTAACTACCATACCTCAAACTATGGGTAAATAATAGGGCGGACTGGACTCTTTAATCTTGGTTAGCAACCAGTCAAAGAGAAGGAGAATTCTGAATTTTTGTCTAAATAAATGGATAAATACCGAGATTTAAGGTATTTTTTCTCTCAAGTTTATAAATCTTGTTCTGTATATAATTTTTAAAAATAGTATACATTGCGCTCTCCCAGGGGACTAAAAAAATTCTGATGTGTCTATATGGAAAAAAATTATATAAATTTATATGGAAAAAAGGTCTTAAATAGAATCATTCCACCACCAAATCGTCTGGTACTTAATATATATACCGTATTTGACGGCATATAAGACGAACGGGCATATAAGACGCCCCCACCCCATTTCAGCAGGTCAGATTCAGGAAAAGAGTGTTTAGTGTATTTAAGCAAATATTGTTGAAAACAGTCTAGCTGTTCATTACACAAGCAGAAACATAGCTAAAATAAGGATGCGTGGAGTTTAGGGTAGGTAAAAGTACTGAATGTAAGCTGGGGTTAGTGAGCATCATAGAGAAGATTAGCCTAGGTCTAAGGGAAATCTCAAACTTTACCTACGATGTATACGACCCAGGGCAATTTTTTGAGCCATAATTTTGGTAAAAATGTGGGTCCTATATGACGTCAAATACGGTATATATATATATATATATATATCTGACACCCAACCGATCGGATTTCAATCCCGGCTGTAGGTAGCTTACAAATGTCTATCCACACTGAAAAGTCGAAACACGTGTCTGTTGATGTCTATATCTATGCTCCCCATCCCCCTAGGGTTGAGTACTCTGAGGAGGGATTCCGCTGAGGGCCGCCAACTCAAGCGTAAACGCGACGCTCTCCTATATAAGGGATGGAGCACTCTATGGCGGCCTTTACATACAAAGCGATGTGTGTATTAAAACAGTTAAAACCCCCTTCGCATTCTGTAGGTGATGACTGCCTGGTGGTTAATGTAACGGAATGACACCCAACTGATCGGATGTCAATGTCTTACAAATGTCTAGCCATACTGAAGAGACTTGATAAGTCGAAACACGTGACTATATATATATATAATTTGTGTAAGCTAGTTAGATATGTTAAAAGATAGATAAATAGATAAATAGATATGAATAGACTATTGAAATATATATGTTAATATAAACACATTTGCAAATATAGGCATGGTTTGCCAGATAGATAGATAGATAGATTGATAGATAGATATAGGTAGATAGATATATATGAAGGCATTGAGTACGACATAAATAGAAAGCGAGAAATAGATGGACGAATAGTAATGAGTGTCTTGTAGTAGACACCACACACACACACACAACATATATATATATATATATATATTATATATATATATGAACAAGTTGCAAGGGTTTTTGATGGAGAAAGTGGAGTAACGGCTAAAAAGTATGGCTGATCGATAAAGTGGGGGTTGAGTGAGAAGAATGCGAAAATATATGGATTAACCTATCGATACTCCAAGACACTGATAAACAATTTGAGTTGTCCTGCCCCCCTCCACCCCTCGAGAAAAAAAAAACAAGAAACAGGTGCCTGATTTTCAATCTATTAATCTTATTTCTATTCCACCCGAGGAAACATCATTGATCGATTTAATCAATCAACAGTGATCTATTGAAATATTGATTACTTTTCGTTCGATTAGTTCTGAAGAAAATCGTCAAATCATTGACTTAAGAATATCTCAGAGTCTCAACGGTGAGGAAGTAAGAACTCTGACTGATGATAAATCGGTCGAGATTTGATGCCAACATGATCTAACATGATCAAAGGGGAACCACTCTTGACTGATAAATTATTTATTTATTTTCCCATTAAACTAACGCTAACCCGTGTTCTTTTTTCCTAGTAGATCAATAAATTAAAAAATAATTTATTAGTTAAGAGTGGTTCCCCTTTGATCATGTTGGACTTATTGGAATTAACCCAAACATCTATCAATATCTGTTTACATCTAACACACACAGATATATATATATATATATATATATATATATATATATATATTATACTAAAGCTGAGTAAATCAACTTTAGGTTATTTCCTATAAGTCTAACATAAACAAAGGGGAACCATTCTTGACTGATAAATTATTTATTTGTGTAGCCACAGTAGAGATGTGACCTGTAGAATCTGGATTCTATGTAGATGACTATCTATATCTCTCTCTCTCTCTCTCTCTCTCTCTCTCTATATATATATATATATATATATATATATATATATATATATATATGTATATATATATATATATATATATATATATATATATATATATATATATATATATATATATATGAGGATAGAAGGATTGGGGTAAATCCGACAGAATGTAGTAAAGAATAGAGCGAGAAATGAGGACAAAGGAACAAAACTCAGACAAGTATATGTAGGATATATATTTCGCCGTGCACTGAGCTCGGCCTCATCAGTCGTTTATTTGATAATTAAAGCTTCATACATGTGTTTTATAGAAGAGAAATTCACGCATCTCCAGTCCACTTTCTCTTCTATAAAACAATCTACTCCATTGTATCTTCATTACTATCTTGTTAAATAAAGCTTCAATCTAGATAGTTTTTTGACACGCCATATATATATATAATATATAAATATATGTGTGTGTGTGTGTGTGTGTGTTGTGTGTGTGTGTGTGTGTGCGTATGTAGATTGGTAGATAGAGAGATATGTGAAATATTGGCGGGACATCAACACAAATATGGTCGTGAATTTAAAAAAATAATAAAATTGCTTTTCTAAAATCGGTGCATTTAAAATGAAAAATAAATTATTTAGGAATTATAGATGAAAAAAATCAACTGTAATTTAAAAACTGGAGGCATTAAAAAAGAACTTACACTTCTCCCCACACCGAAAATAAAATTCAGTAAACTTTTATGTGCCTCGAAGGAAGTAAAATGTTTGATTAGCATTATCGATGCTCTTCGTATTTTCACACACACACACACACACACACACACACACACATATATATAAATGTATATGTATATATATATATATATATGTGTGTCTGTGTGTGTTTGTGTGTGCGCGTCTGTGTATGTATATATATATATATATATATATATATATATATATATATATATACGAGGGCCTATATAGATGTGCTTATGTATGAGTAAATATATACATATATATGTATATATATAGATATGTCTAAATGTATGTATGTATATATATGTATACTTCATCACGGAGAAACACGCAGTCTCTTTTTAGACAGACTAATATACATATATGTCTGTTTGTCTGTCTTCCGTATATTCATATATCTGTCATTCTGCCAATATATTATATATATATATATATATATATATATATATATATATATATATATATATGATTTGGGAGAGTTAGACACTTTTCTAATTCTTTTGGTATATTTTTACTTATATATATATATATATTTGGTATATTTTAACTTATATAAATATATTTTATATATACTAGCAAATATATGCACCCTCCGGGTGCAAGTATTTAAGTTTTAATATAATAAAATATAATGTTAAATTAGAAAGGCTAATGAAACTGAATAAAATTCAGATAAAAATATTTGGAACAGAGGGGTATAATCGGAAAATAGAACAACTTTGAACTAACTGTTCCACAATTTTCCCTTACTCCCCGTCTTTCAGTGGTAAATTTCCCTAATTTAACTATTTAGTTAAAATAGGAAGAAAAGAATAAAATTACAGTTATTTCTTCTTGTTAATAGATTTCTGTTAAGATTTATCCCCGAGATTTTTGCTCATATCTATTAAGATAAAACCAAACAATTAGAAATCAATAATACTAAGCATATATTTATTAAAAATCAATTTTTTAAAGATCAATATGCAAATTAGCCTTCCCATTCACACTGTAAACCGCTATTTCGTTGAATATATAAATATAATTGCATGTTATTAGTATGTAGATATTGTTAACAGTCTTAATGATGTAAAACAATTTTATTAATAATTGAGGTTTAAATGAAAATAAAATCATGGAGAATGTAAATAACAAAGGGGATTGTGAATTGAATAGTAATAGTTTCGGTTACAGACATACAAACCCACAATCTCCATTATAATAAGATATATGTATATATATATATATATTATTATTATTATTATTATTATTATTATGTATATTCTAATTCTTTTTTATCACATTTTCATATTTTTTTCAAAAAAGGCATGAACCGGTTATATTTATATTTTTTTAGACATATATTTTTATATTTTATATTTTTTGTTTTGTCTTTGCTTCATATTCATTCATACTTATATAATTTTAATAGTTGTTGATTTGACTGACTACTATCCCTTAAAAAAACTTGTCCCTGAAAAATATTCCCTTTTCTCATTTGACTTCCTGTCGCCATGGTGACAGTTTTTTGTATGTATTTTTATGTATATGTATGTCTTTTTATGTATACATTGTGTAAAGAAAATTTTTTTTTGAGGAGGAAAATTTTTCTATTATGCAATTCAAATTATTGATGATTTTCCACCTGATGAGACTTAAATTGGGGAGCTTTGTTAATTAATTACTTAGATTTATAAAGGCCCCAATTTTGGTCGAAATAAATTTATTATGGATTAATGGTGCTGAGTTGTTCACTTCTTTCAAATATATATATATATTATATATTATATATAATATATATATATATATATATATAATGAATCTGCTTATCTCGTACCTATGGCTTAATTACGCAAAATAGAATGAAAAATAAGAGTGGAGATACGAGCTATTCTAAAAATTTCCGAAGCCCTTGGTGTTCACACACAAACACAGGCACTCACGTATATATATATATATATATATATATATATTATATATATATATATATTTGTGTGTGTGTGTGTGTGTGTGTGTGTATGTGTGAGTGTATATGTATATATATGTGTGTGTGTGTGTTCCTGTGTTTGTTGTGTTGTAGGTGTGTGTGTGAGTGTGTGCACGTATGTACTCCGAAAAAGTATAAGATTCAATGTGAAGCTATAGGTATTTGACAACGGATTATTTGACAATAGAGTCTTCTATATTTGAAAGACTACAATGATGGGATTAAAAGCCGATCATGTCTGCAGGAAGATTAGAAAAATAAAACGAACTCGACAATGGAATAAAAGCATTTCAAAGTACACAAACTACACAAACTCATATATATATATATATATTATATATATATATATATATAATTTACGTTCACTTTCTTGAAACTCTGTAGGAAATGCCGTAGAATATATGCAGAAAAGCCGGTTATCGTCATAGGAAGAGAAACACAGGAGAGAGAACACACGAAGATTCAGTGTTCAATAAATTTATAAACTTATCATTTTTATGTTACATTAAAGTGAACTGACATTTGATATATATATATATATATATATATATATATAGTCATCCGTAGACACCGTCTTTCGACGTATCCCGTCTTCTCAGTGTGGCTTGATATTGCAGGCTACCTCTAGCCGCGATTGTAGCTCAGAGTAGAGTTCTTCACCACTGGTTCACCCGCAAATTTTAATGGTGATTTTACTGATAAATACATAGGTATATATATATATATATATATATATATATATATATATATATTATAATGGAGATTCTGTGTTTGTCTGTCTGTAACCGAAACTAAATCACTACTCAAGTCACAATTCCCTTAGTTATTGACGTCACATTCACCATGAATTTATTTTTATTTAAACCTCAATAATTGATAAAATTGTGATATATTATTAATACTTTTGGATTAATCTACATATTAAAAACACACAGGTATATTTATATATTCAACAGAATAGAGGTTTACAGTGTGAACTACAAGGCTAATTTGAATATTGATATTAAGAATTTGATTTTAATAAATATATGCTTAGTATTATTGATTTCTAATTGTTTGGTTTTCTCTTAACGAATCTGCGCAAAAATCTCGAGGATAAATCTTAAACGAAATCCATAAACCAGACGAAAGAACTGTAATTTTATTAAATAATTCATAATCTAACTAAATAGATAAATTAGGAAAATGAAGACGGGAGTGATGGAAAATGATGGAAGAGTTAGATTTAAAGCTGTTCTATTTTTTGATTATACCCCCTCAGTTATCATTTTCTAAATAGTTTCTAATTTGATACAATATTTCATTGCATCAAAACCTAAATACTTGCACCGAAGGAAGGTGCATATATTGCTAGTATATGTAAAGGGCGGCAGAGAGAGATATGATCATCTGCTTTATTGGAGAGCATATATATATATATATATATATATAGTATATATATATATATATATATAGTTAAAGTTAATGGTAAAATGGATGAAAGGATGAAAAAAAAATGAATGAAATAAGGGGCATAAATAAAAAATCCTTCCAAGGGACCCTCTCAAAAGTATTAAAACACTTTTTGAGAGTGGGGTCCCTGATAGAGAGTTTTCCTCATCTATTATTAGACTCCTTTGAAGCATCAAGTTAATATAATTATTCTATAAGTTATTAGAGAAGATAAAATCCATCTCTTACCTTTGTAATATCTGTTGAGAATGGGTTTGAATTCATATATAATATATATATATATATGTATATATATATATATATATATATATATATAATCTTGTCTGGTTGACTTCGGTGAATATTGCTACATTGTACACTATCTTGAATTCAAAATAAAAAATAAAAACGGTAAAATAGAATCTATTTACTTGGCTTTTTTTTCAGTTGTAAAATAAAATATATTAAATTACTTACATATAAATAAATAAAAAGATTATCTCTTATTATATATTAGAAAGATTGATGAATGATTTTAGAAACTATATTTTATGTGTATTTTTAAATTTCAAATAGATTAAATATTATAAATCAATATATTTAAATTATAAATGACAAAGGATATATATATATATATATATATATATATATATATATATATATATATATATATATGGTGACATTATCTTCGTTAAAAAAAAATATGTACAAGAATGTATAAAGTATTTACTTATCTTGTAAGTAAAGTCAGTGGGATTTCGGGGAGTTGAGATGTGTTACGTTCGGAGAGGTTGGTAGGAAATTGATGGTATTGAATCTAAAGTGGATACGCAAATGGCTGTCATGTTAAAATATTTTTTTAAAAGTTTCAGAAAACAGAAAAAAAAACGGAAAATAAAATCAATGTTTATTTCATTCCATCAAATTCATTTACTTGAATTTTTCGGCGTATCTCTGTAATTCGCTCAATACTTATTCTGTGTTTTGTCTCTTGTTTGTTTTTTTTTACTTATTTTTGTGTTGTTGTTGTTGTTCGAATGCTTTTAATTTAACTGATGGGCAGAGTTTCCAGTTTGGTACCCCCCCCTCGCAGAATCGGAATAAAGACGCGGGAATGGAGGCTGATTCCTCGATTTCCGCTGGATTCTCTGGCGGCAACGCAAATCAAGTTTCCGTTTTTTACGTTTTCCATTTCTTTTTACGCTGAAAACCTACACTCACACACACACATACACACAACAAACACACATGCACACACACACACTTACGTACATGTTATTTTGCAGGCAGGTGTTATTAAACAACGCGGAACATTTCTTTATCAAGATCTTGATTTGTATCTTTTCCAGTCTTCTGTGCATCTTTCTAATGTTAGGATCTATTAATACGGGGTACCCGGTCAAACTGATTGTGTGGAGACTACTGTGTTATGACACTACACTTTTAAAAACTAAGCGTCACAAAGATTTGGCACAAGGCCTGAAATACATTTAGGATAGAACCTATTACTCTATGGGAGATGTAGGTTCTTGTACGAAGGTGAGTAAAAAAATTACCTGCACTTTAGTCTTAACATATTTTTTTATTATCACGCTGTGTTCTGCGCATGTGTGCTTATAGTGGGTATTATAGTATTATAGTGGGTATTATGGCTTATAGTCAGGTGATCTAACTTTGAGCCCGATTGCGCCATTTAGCTTGCTTATAGTATAAACATGACCGTTCCACTTGTAGTATACACCAAGAAATTTGACTGGGGGAAAATATAATTTTTTTCGTGGAGCCAAGCAAAATATATTTGATTATAAAAATACTATAGGATTTTTTAACATCGAATCACTATGGGTGTTCCACCAGAGTAAAAATTGGAATAGTTGAGAACCACTGGTTTAGTATATATATATATATATATATATATATATATATATATATATATATATATATATATATATATCAATCCTACCGCACGAGCAGGATATCTCACAAGGTCAGTTTCCTTCTGCTAGACTGGTTACTTCGCCAATGTTAAAAAGCCCAGTCTACCCGACTATTTGCCTATAGTTACTAGCTGGAAGGAAGTTTGGATTTATACCTTTCCCAAGAGTATTAGTAACACGTGAAATCCAAATAGTCTACTCGCAGATTTGAACTCGAGTCGACGAACCCATTTCCTACGACTCTAACCATTACACAATGCGCCTCCATTGATCTTGTATTCTATATTCATTCTCGTTAAAAGCCGTCTGAAGTGAAATTAAGCCTTACAAATTGCGACGAGTAAATTTCTGTCCTTACTCGGTGCTCTGCTATTTTGGGCCTTGTGCCACCATAGTCTAACCCATGTTATTTAATAAAATGTTGATTCATTTTTAAAAATTAGCTCACCCAAATTGAAGGTGACTTTCCTTTTCGATCTGGCTCGGAAATTTAGTGTGATTTTCCTAAGTAATTGGGGAAATGCTTGCCTCTTATCTGTGATGAGGATGGAAGAGAGAGAGAGAGAGAGAGAGAGAGAGAGAGAGAGACAGAGACAGAGACAGAGAGACACAGAGAGAGAGAGAGAGAGAGAGACAGAGAGAGAGAGAGAGAGAGAGAGAGAGAGAGAACGTCTTGTATTGGTGGAGAATGGGCAATGATGGAACGTGCCCGCTTGCACTACGCCCACTCAGCCAACCGCTATCGTACACTTAAGCCAGCCCGTATTATTAGGGACGGTAATGACGCATTTGCGATTGCTAGTCGATGGTTCATTACGAGGAAAGACGCTGGAGACATTAGAGTTAATACCGCAACATAGGAATGAAATTTACGTTGCTCGACATGGACACGTTGAAGGGTTTGCCACGTCTTATCAAGAGGCAAACGCTACCTCGCACACACTTAGAAGGGTGACAAAATAAGTTACTTATGCCATTGGGAAAGGCGGGTGGAAAGTAATTTCTGTTGTGTTTTCTAAAGTGAGCGGTCCCACCCCTACCCTTGGGTGCTGGAATGATCTAGGGAGACGGTAAGGAAAAAACGGGTGTTTTTAGGGGGGGTGGGCAACAAGATGGAATTAAGAGCAGTTAATAGATAACTTGATTTTACAGAAACTAAATGACAAATTTTATATCATACATACTTAGGTAACAGAACACGTATGCAGTTCCGAGTGCACCAACTACAATTGGTATCACTTTCACACTTATTGCAACAGTGCAGTGTTCTGAATGGTTTCAATCTTTCCTCTGATTTCCAAACTTTCCAGACCCTTTTCCAATCCTTTTGGGACCGTTCCAAGTGCACCAACTACAAGTGGTATCACTTTCACTTTCATATTCCATAACTTTTTCAGTTCTCTGGCAAGGTCCAAGTATTTGTCCATTTTTTCATTTTCTTTTAGCTTCACCCTGCTGGAACTGGAAAATCCACCAGTTGACAAGTTCTTTCTTTTTTGTTAATCAACACTAGGTCTGGTCTTCTTGCTTGAATATTATTATTATTATTATTATTATTATTATTATTATTATTATTATTATTATTATTATTATTATTTACTCCTTTTGAGTTTTATTAATATTTACTCCTTTTGAGTTTTATTATTATTATTATTATTATTATTATTATTATTATTATTATTAATATCTCTCCTTGGAAGTTTTTCACTTCAGTGATAGCAGCTTTATTTTCGGTTACTTACACTCCGCCACCACGTCTTTACCCAAGACCTAGCTTGAGGGAAGGTATTGATTATATGTATTCTATATTCTATCCATACTTTCGTGTAATATTTCACTCATTGTGAGTTTTTCACTCCAGCGTAACAAATAACTAAATAAATCGTTACATCAGTAGTGACGTCGTTTCAGTTACAGATAGGCAGTTACATAATCTCCATTATTATTATTATTATTATTATCATTATTATTATTATTATTATTATTATTATTATCTTTGTTCCTTTGATATAGATACTGATCTCGTTCGACTTCTCGTTTTCACGAGATACGCCGGCAACTCTCGTGAAGGTGTCAAGTTTCCTCCTTTTTAAAATTTTTTCACGAAAATATCTTGTGAACAACTCAAGTACCTCAGAGCGTATACTCTACAAAAATAACAAACAGAACGAGAGATGAAAAAAAAAAAACTACCAACAAAAAAACAAAACATCATGTTATGTTTTATGGCAACAACTAAAAAGTCAATCTCCAATAGTTGATAACGCCATTTTTTTTACCAAGTGAAAGAGTATGAATAAACAAATAAATTATCTTTCTTTCTTTCTTTCTTTCCTTCCTTCTTTCTGTCTTTCTTTCTTTCATTCTTTCTTTCATTCTTTCATTCTTTCTTTCTTTTCTTTCTTTCATCTTTCTTTCTTTCTTTCTTTCTTTCTTTTTCTTTCTGTCTTTCTTCCTTCCTTCTTTCTTCTTTCTTTCTCTCTGTACTTTCTTTCTGTTTTTCTGTCTTTCTTCCTTCTTTCTTTCCCTTTTTTTTTTTTTTTCCTTTCTTTTCTTTCTTCTTTCTTTTTCTTCTCCGTCATTCTTGTCTTTCCTTCTTTCTTTTCTTTCTTTTCTTCTCTCTCTTTCTTTCTTCTTTCTGTCTTTCTTTCCTTCTTCTTCTCTTCTTTTTCTTTTCCTCTTCTGTTTCTTTCATTTCTTTCTTCCTTTCTTTCTTTCTTTCTGTCTTTCTTTCTTTCTTTCCTTTCTTTTTCTCCTTTTCTTTCTTTCTTCTTTCTTTCTTTCTTTCTTTCTTTCTTTCTTTCTTTTCTTTCTTTCTTTATTCTTTCTTTCTTTATTTCTTTCTTTTTCCTGTCTTTCTTTCCGTCTTTCTCTTTCTTTCATTCTTTCTTTTCTTTTTTTTTGTCTCCTTCCATAAAACCTATCACTTAGTCCAGTGATCTTCCATAGTGATATCAAATAACGGTTACGTGGACAGGAGACGTGCGTAAATTCGAGAATATGTTATTACCCCTTGATTGCTCTTGTATTACCTTGCTGATATTGGCTTGCATTTAAAAGAAAAAGACATCTTGGGAAATGTTCGAGTCTCTAAGAATTCTTTGGGGCCCATGAACCTGGAACAATGACTTGCACGGAATTTTATTACGGAACCGTTGCTATTATTCAATGCGTTTCAATTCTGCCGTGTTTTTTCCACGTTTACTTCGGGGTCACGCTATGCTAATTCTCTCAATAAATAATTGAAACCTTGTGTCACATCCTACCCCATGGCGAATGGGCTGCGTAAAAGAAGACGAGCCACCGTGGTGTAATGGCTAGCAAGCTAATCTCGCAGATCCATTATTACTGAAAAAAGCGAAACAAAACTAATTCTATGAAAAATCAATTAATGGTCCCGATTTTCAACGAAAATTTCCATAAATTTTTACCATTGCATGTAAATACATCTGAAATAGTTTTTTTTTTCTAAAATATATATAGGGGAAATTTTTTACGAGGTCTATCCCTCCCCTATTTTTATTTTATGAGATAAAAAAAATGACGAGGAAAAAAATTTTGGTACTTTTTTTCTATAAAGATAAGAAGGCTGAATAAAACTATATTAAATGAAAATATGTGTATAACGTACTGAACTATAGTTTTTTTTTAGGAAAAATTGAAAATCGAAAAAATAAAAAGTGCAAAAAAATGTCATTATATTAATATTTGAAAACTTTTTTTTTTGCATGTAATTGGTATGTACTATATATATTTAATTAAATTCTCAAAAAAAAAAAAAAAAAATTTTTCTAAAAATGAAATTTTTACGAGATTTTCAATCTTTTGTGTGATTAAATAATTTTATTTCTGCGTGAAATAAATAAATTTTTTTTCTGCGGAAAAAAATCGAATTTTTCACGGATATTTAAAATATTGAATTTGTCTTCAGCGTATGACTGTTAAGTAACTGAAGCTTGACTTCAGCCATGCAATTCTCCCTAACTGACTGCCAACCAAGGCCAAAAAATATCCAGTAGTTCTCAATTTCAAATCCGTTTTGCTTTGGAAGAAGAACTGTGTTCATATCTTCCGTTTAAGTATAGTTTTGCGAAGTAGACGCAAACCGTCTCAACCGTTCGGCCAGTTCAATTTGCCGAGCAGGTGAGCTTTAATTCTTATTTTCTTCGTCTCTATACATTTCAAAAAATTGTCGCTGCTCTTTACTTTTATTTCTAGAAAGCTTTATATGTAGATAAGGCTTTTTAAAGCTTTGGTTTTCCGATAACGGTGAGAAAAAGCGAGCCTCTTCAAAAGGAATAAAATTTGTTCTGATGTTTGCCAGTGAGATGAAAAGTGAAAGTAAAACTTAGACGAGAGGCGTGAAAGTGAAAGTAGAGACAAGAGGTCCTGATAGTGAAAGTAAAAGTAGAGATAAGAGGTCTGATAGTGAAAGTGAAAGTAGAGACGGGAAGTCTGATAGAGAAAGTAAAAACAGACATTGAAAAGTCTGATAGTAAAGGTGAAAGTTGAGAAAAAGAGGTCTGATAGTTACAGTGAGCGTAGAGATGAGAGGTGTAATAGAGAAGAAAGTGAAAGTAGAGAAAGGAGGTCTGATAGTGAAAGTGAAAGTAGAGAAAGAAGGTCTGACAGTGAAAGTGAAACTAGAGAAGAGATGTCTGATAGTGAAAGTGAAAGTAGAGAAGAGAGGTCTGATAATGAAAGTCAAAGAGAGGCGTGAATTTCCAAGACGAGTCTGATAAAGACTGGTTTGAAGTGTTTGTTATCATAATGGTAACGTTCTTGTTTATATTGAAAATCGCATCCTTCTATTTTGCATCAATTCGGTCACTGGCTAACAGACAATATGAACGTTTGATTTTCCCCAATATTAATCGGTTTATACATACTCAATAGCTAAGCATTGCTTTAGAAGGTCAAAACGGCAGGTTTGGTTTATTTAACGGCATATCAAACCATTTTGGGGTTATTTAATGCTGTAATTTAATTCATTTTGAGGAGTAAAGCTGGTTTGAATTCCTTCTCCTAGACTGATTGCCTTACATGTCTAAAGAACCCAGTTTACCCTGCTATTTACCCATAGCTTGGGGAAGAACAGATGAATTCATACATTTCCCAAGGTCATTAGTAAAAAGTGAAATGCACATAGCCTCATCCAGGATTCGAACTCTCATTGCCAGTTTCTTTTTTGCTTATGGTCAAGTCATATTTAAAAGCACGGTTCCCGCTAATTTCACCAAAGTTAAGGCAGCAATGAGCTTTTTCAATATTAATATGGGTGACCATTTAAGCAACTGCAGGTACTGTGAGCCATCTATATATTAATACTCCGTGTTCCTTAATTGTATGACTGTTTCATCATCTTGCAACACCCTCTGGTTAAAAAGGAGACCGTCCAATCAGCCAAGATGAAATGTAAAAATTGTAAAAGCTGATTATCTGATGTTGCTTATCTGCCGAATTCTTATTTCTTATGAGTGTTGTGTCACCTCCAGCTAAATAAAACCATTCATTTAATAACAAAATCTTAACTATGAATATTTTCAAAATTCCATTGCACTTTCTTCAAATTACAATTTTAGAAAATGTGTCATTATCAAAAATTATACTAATAATTCAATACATAATTTTTTGGTTTCAAGTAAATTTTCTATTCGATAATAAACATTTGTTGACACCACATAGATATGGTTTAAAGTATTCCTATCTAAAACTAATAATTTTATACATAATTCTAATGGTTCAAAATTCTGTTTCTATTAAATAATGGATAAGTTATTTGCTCACAGGAATATGGTTTTAAGTGTTGCCATCTAATAATAATGATTTATACACACTTTTATGGTTTCCCTTTTAATAATAATCATTGTTTTGTAACAGTTACATGGTTTCACAAGAGTTCATGTTTGATATTATTTTATTCACAATATGGTGATTTCATGTTACTGGTTCCTACTTATCTTTTTAATCTTTTTACCGCTATTTTTGTACATATACTATCTATACCAGTTTTGTTGATATCTATCTATCTATCTATATCTTATTCTCTGATTATATATATAATATTATATAATATATATATATATATATATATGTTTGTGTGTGTGTGTGTGTGGTGTGTGTGTATGTGTTGTGTTGTGAAAGTGAAAATGGAAGTAAATCCGACCGTATGTTGAAAAGAGAAATAAATGAAAGAAAAGTGATTTAAAAAAGTTTCTTTTTCGAACATTTCAAAAAATTATTGCTGTTCCAACGAATTTCAATAGCAAAAAATAAGGATTTACCTCTGAGGAAGGTCGAATCTTCTTTGTGTGCTGAACAGTTCTACATTTTTCTATTATTATTATTTCATTTCATTTTGTTATTTA
>CM042163.1:86162608-86166548 GCA_023376005.1 Doryteuthis pealeii | reverse complement strand
TATATATATATATATATATATATATATATAATATATATATATATATATATATGTGTGTGTTGTGTGTGCGTGTATGTGTGTGTGAGTATTGTGTGTGTGGGCGGGTGTAAATATGTGAAATTGTAAAAATGCTAAAAATGAAGAAAGATGGCTGACTTTCGGCTAAGCTCGGTTGACGTCATATTGTTCTCTCCTTCTTCCTCCAACTCTTTCTCCCACATTGATCTCAAATCCTCTTTTCTCCTATATAATAATTATCGTCATTCACCTGATTATTTTTCGTATGTCATTCACCTACCTATTGTGTGTATTGTTTCTCTCCCTACATTTTTCAATTCAAAAACAATCAAAATGCATTCCAACCTGATTTTTCCTTTCAAAAAATATTTCCAAAATATATCTTTCTCTCTTCTTCACCCATAATTTACATTCACTAAGATTAATTGTTTTGCGACCCCTAATTACTTCCGAGTTCCTTAATTATATCACATAGCGTGAGATCGATAACCGAATATTTGTCTTTCAACTCCTTTTTTTGTAATTAATCTGCGATTCTCAGTCACGACGTAAAAGAAGACAATACTGGAATGTTCCTCTATCGAATTTTACCATTCCGTTTGCATGCACGCTCAAGAGAATTTGACAAGCGACACCGTTTCCACAGATCTTTGCTAACAATGCCTTTTTATGTCGACACTAAACGACGAAGACGCTTTTTGATTCAGCGAATTACCGAAAACACAAAATCGATAGTAATAAAAAAAAAGGAATCTTTGCGAGAAGTTATTGGAACAACAAAATAAACTTCCTTCTGAGAAAAAAAAAATCCCCCCCAAAATAAAAACAAACGTGAATAAAAAATGTTCAAATTTACTAATCAAAATTATATTATTGTAAAATAATATAATTAACTCTTTCTTTGCCGTCTTTAAAGGTGATTGAATACCGAGCGTGATGTCGTGCTGAAATAGGGTCGAATTTTATTTGATTTTCTTTCAGACTTTAAATACAAACCTCACATAATTGTGTACGGTAAAAGCCACACATTTTTTCAACACACAACACACACACATAGACACATAGACACACACATTAACACACACATTAACACACACATACACAACACACACACACACACATATATATATATAATATATATATATATATGTGTGTAAGGAAGATGGAAATAAATCCGATAAGTTTTGAGAAGATAAATGGGAAAATATAAATATATTTGTATGGTTAGAATTTATTATATGCTGACACGTGTTTCGGTGGGAATTTATTTACAAATACAGCATTCAGACTTAAATATACCGCTTTCAGACTTAGAATACAAACCTCACAGAATTGTGAACGGTAAAACCCACAGATTTGTTCAACACACAGAGACACACACACACACACACACACACACACACACACACACACACACACACACATATATATATATATATATATATATATATAATATATATATACGTGTATATGTGTAAGTAAAGAAGATGGAAATAAATCTGATAAATTCTGAGAAGATAAATGGGAAAATATAAATATATTTGTATGGTTAGAATTTATCATATGCTGACACGTGTTTCGGTGGGAATTTATTTATATATACAGCATTCTAATAAAAAAATGTATTTAAAAGTAAAATGGAATATTAATAGAAAAACATATGTAAACAGGTCGTCTTCTCCAGAGCATAATGTTTTTAAAATAAAAATAAAAATCAAACTATCATGAAAAGATATGTGATATTCATTTCCTTTTCTTTTAGACTTAAATACAAAACTCCCTGAATTGTGCGGAGTAACCCCTTTACGGATCACAGTATAAATAATAGAAAAGGGTGTTTCAAACAATTTTATATCATTTGATATCTGGTGTAATTGACCATATATAAATATATATAAACCCCTCCGGACGTGAGATTTAAGGCCTGATAACCCCCCTTAGAGTGGGTGAAAATATCCAATTTCGTGCACAAATAAAGTGCCAATTTATTATAATTTTCTGATAGAGTTCGATGAGGAGTATCACATAGTAAAAGATGGTTGAATTCTGTTGGGAATTGGGGGAGATATTGGGGGAGATATGGGGCTTCAAAGGTGCCCCCAAAATGCCAATTTTAAGCCATTATAAGTCTACGTATTTTGATGAAAATGTACGTTATCAATTTTATTGTTTTTTTCTCATGGATTCTGATGCGTAGAATTTACTGATGGAGAAAAAACTGCTCAATTCGGAGTTTTAGGTTAAATTTCAGGCCTGATAATCCCCCTGAGAGTGGGTGAAAATGGCCAGTTTCATGCAAAATTAAAATGCTAATTTAATTTGTGACACACAGTCAATGCCTTAAGTGGAGTTAAACTGGTTTGAATTCAGAATTTTCCTTCTCCTAGCCTGGTTACCTAGCCGATGTTTTAAGAGTCCAGTCTGCCATACTATTTATCCATAGGAGAGTACTTGGATGCATAACATTTCCAAGGGTATTAGTGCTATGGGAAATGCAACCAGCCTCGTCCAGGATTTAAACTCGGGTTGAAGAGTCAATTTCATAACACTCTAACCGTTACACCACTTACCACCAATATATATATATATATATATATATATATATGGGAGTACATTTGGGGAAATAAATTTGAGTGTGTAGAAAAGTAGAAAAAAAACAAACTGCTCCAAAAGATGAATTATTCATTCATTAATTTCGACGCTATAACGTTTCGGTTTATGTGACCATAAGGTCAACTATATGTCCGGAAAGCTATACTGACTGACACTGACTACACCCAATTCGCCATATACGATCATCACTTCTCCTATCCCAACAGTCTCCTACCATCTTCACACAAGATTTCATCACGTGTCCCGATGATACTTGTATAAACAAAAATTTCATATCGTCAACAGTCCTATCAAGAATCCATCTTTTCTTCGTTTTTTCTATTTTTCAACACACACACACACACACACACACACACACATATATATATATATAGATATAGATACATAATCAATAGTAATGGTATTATGGATGATTTGGACTCATAACTTAAAGTTTCATGGTTATGCAATCATCAGATGAGTCAAATAGTTGAGATCTTAAAAACCTGTACTGGTTTGTAAGATCTCGACCATTTAACTCATCTGAGGATTGCATAACCATGAAACTTTAAGTCCAAATCATCCATAATACCATTATTATTGATTATAAATCTGCTCTGCTTTATTAGCATTGAGCACCTTTTCATGCCAATACTTTTCTCATTTATTCTCTATTCATTCTATATATATATATATATATATATATATATATATATATATATATATAATTGGCTGATAGGAGACAATATATTGAAATAGGAAACCCAGGTGTGTTGGCCTGGCTAATTGTTCTCACAAGTATTTCCCGCAGACGTTCACGTGAGATTAAAAAAAAGAAATCGTACGCGGGGAAACGGAATCAGACATCGCAATCAGTCGGCCATATTAGATTTCTCACTTACGAGAAGGCAAAAATGAAAAGAAATAAAAATAGAAATAAAAATAAAAAAATAAATGGCTGAATTTGATTCTTCTTGAAGAAAACATCAAGGAGACCGTTTGCTGGTTAGCGACATCAGTTGAGAGAAACGATTCGAGTTGTTCTGTTTGGGGTTTTTATCAATGCTTCATGTATGAAAAATATGGGTTACCCTTCCCTAATACTGAGAGACTAAAACCCGGAAGTAAAAATCTGGCAGGGGTCAGAACTCGTAAAACTGTTAACAGAACAGAAATAACTCCTTTCTCGGTTGAAAAAACATAATCACCATCATCATCATGTCCCGCAAGTAGCACGGATATACATGACAATCTCTCTCCAACCTTCCCTATCATTCATTGCACCTGGGAGGTCTTCTATGCAGCAACCAGCATCCTCGCATATTTGGTC
>CM042163.1:86147608-86157608 GCA_023376005.1 Doryteuthis pealeii | reverse complement strand
AATAAAATCATGGAGAATGTAAATAACAAAGGGGATTGTGAATTGAATAGTAATATAGTTTCGGTTACAGACATACAAACCCACAATCTCCATTATAATAAGATATATGTATATATATATATATATTATTATTATTATGTATATTCTAATTCTTTTTTATCACATTTTCATATTTTTTTCAAAAAAGGCATGAACCGGTTATATTTATATTTTTTTAGACATATATTTTTATATTTTATATTTTTTGTTTTGTCTTTGCTTCATATTTATTCAGACTTATTTAATTTTAATAGTTGTTGATTTGACTGACTACTATCCCCTAAAAAAACTTGTCCCTGAAAAATATTCCCTTTTCTCATTTGACTTCCTGTCGCCATGGTGACAGTTTTTTGTATGTATTTTTATGTATATGTATGTCTTTTTATGTATACATTGTGTAAAGAAAATTTTTTTTTGAGGAGGAAAATTTTTCTATTATGCAATTCAAATTATTGATGATTTTCCACCTGATGAGACTTAAATTGGGGAGCTTTGTTAATTAAACTTAGATTTATAAAGGCCCCAATTTTGGTCGAAATAAATTTATTAAGGATTAATGGTGCTGAGTTGTTCCCTTCTTTCAAAATATATATATATATATATATATATATATATATATATATATATATATATGAATCTGCTTATCTCGTACCTATGGCTTAATTACGCAAAAGATAGAATGAAAAATACGAGTGGAGATACGAGCTATTCTAAAATTTCCGAAGCCCTTGGTGTTCACACACAAACACAGGCACTCACGTATATATATATATAGTCAGATTTTAGCCCTGAAGAGCTTTATGCGAAACTAATAGTAGGTTCGTCTGACTCAGTAGATATCCTTATATATATATATATATATATATATATATATATGTGTGTGTGTGTGTGTGTGTGTGTGTGTGTGTATGTGTGTGAGTGTATATGTATATATATGTGTGTGTGTGTTCCTGTGTTTGTGTGTGTAGGTGTGTGTGTGAGTGTGTGCACGTATGTACTCCGAAAAAGTATAAGATTCAATGTGAAGCTATAGGTATTTGACAACGGATTATTTGACAATAGAGTCTTCTATATTTGAAAGACTACAATGATGGGATTAAAAGCCGATCATGTCTGCAGGAAGATTAGAAAAATAAAACGAACTCGACAATGGGAATAAAAGCATTTCAAAGTACACAAACTCTACACAACTCATATATATATATATATATATATATATATATATATATATATATTACGTTCACTTTCTTGAAATTCTGTAGGGAAATGCCGTAGAATATATGCAGAAAAGCCGGTTATCGTCATAGGAAGAGAACACAGGAGAGAGACACACGAAGATTCAGTGTTCAATAAATTTTATACAACTTATCATTTTTATGTTACATTAAAGTGAACTGACATTGTGATATATTATATATATATATATATATATATATATATATATATAGTCATCCGTAGACACCGTCTTTCGACGTATCCCGTCTTCTCAGTGTGGCTTGACTTTGCAGGCTACCTCTGGCCGCGATTGTAGCTCAGAGTAGTGTTCTTCACCACTGGGTCACCCGCAAATTTAATGGTGATTTTACTGATAAATACATAGGTATAATATATATATATATATATATATATATATATATATATATATATATATCTTATTATAATGGAGATTCTGTGTTTTTCTGTCTGTAACCGAAACTAAATCACTACTCAAGTCACAATTCCCTTAGTTATTGACGTCACATTCACCATGAATTTATTTTTATTTAAACCTCAATAATTGATAAAATTGTGATACATTATTAATACTTTTGGATTAATCTACATATTAAAAACACACAGGTATATTTATATATTCAACAGAATAGAGGTTTACAGTGTGAACGACAAGGCTAATTTGAATATTGATATTAAGAATTTGATTTTAATAAATATATGCTTAGTATTATTGATTTCTAATTGTTTGGTTTTCTCTTAACGAATCTGAGCAAAAATCTCGAGGATAAATCTTAAACGAAATCCATAAACCAGACGAAAGAACTGTAATTTTATTGAATAATTCATAATCTAACTAAATAGATAAATTAGGAAACATGAAAGACGGGAGTGATGGAAAATGATGGAAGAGTTAGATTTAAAGCTGTTCTATTTTTTGATTATACCCCCTCAGTTTATCATTTTCTAAATAGTTTCTAATTTGATACAATATTTCATTGCATCAAAACCTAAATACTTGCACCCGAAGGAAGGTGCATATATTTGCTAGTATATGTAAAGGGCGGCAGAGAGAGATATGATCATCTGCTTTATTGGAGAGCATTATATATATATATATATATATATATATATATATATAGTTAAAAGTTAATGGTAAAATGAATAAAAGGATGAAATAAAAATGAATGAAATGAGGGGGATAAATAAAAAATCCTTTCCAAGGGAGCCCTTCTCAAAAGTATTAAAACACTTTTTGAGAGTGGGGTCCCTGACAGAAAGTTTTTCTCATCTATTATTAGACTCCTTTGAAGCATCAAGTTAATATAATTATTCTATAAGTTATTAGAGAAGATAAAATCCATCTCTTACCTTTGTAATATTTGTTGAGAATGGGTTTAATTTTAATATATATATATATATATATATATATATATATATATATATATATATAATCTTGTCTGGTTAACTTCGGTAAATATTGCTACATTGTAACTATCTTGAATTCAAAATAAAAATAAAAACGGTAAAATAGAATCTATTTACTTGGCTTTTTTTTTTCAGTTGTAAAATAAAATATATTAAATTACTTACATATATCAGTAAATAAATAAAAAGATTATCTCTTATTATATATTAGAAAGATTGATGAATGATTTTAGAAAACTATATTTTATGTGTATTTTTAAATTTCAAATAGATTAAATATTATAAATCAAATATTTAAATTATAAATGACAAAGGATATATATATATATATATATATATATATATATATATATATTATATATATATATATATATAATATATATATATATATATATGGTGACATTATCTTCGTTAAAAAAAACTATGTACAAGAATGTATAAAGTATTTACTTATCTTGTAAGTAAAGTCAGTGGGATTTCGGGGAGTTGAGATGTGTTACGTTCGGAGGAGGGTTGGGTAGGAAATTGATGGGTATTGAATCTAAAGTGGATACGCAATGGCTGTCATGTTAAAATATTTTTAAAAAAAGTTTCAGAAAACAGAAGAAAAAAAACGGAAAATAAAATCAATGTTTATTTCATTCCATCAAATTCATTTACTGAATTTTTCGGCGTATCTCTGCAATTCGCTCAAGCGGACTTATTCTGTGTTTTGTCTCTTTTTGTTTGTTTGTTTATTTTACTTATTTTTGTTGTTGTTGTTGTTGTTCGAATGCTTTTAATTTAACTGATGGGCAGAGTTTCCAGTTTGGTAAACCCCCCCCTCGCAGAATCGGAAATAAAGACGCGGGAATGGAGGCTGATTCCTCGATTTCCGCTGGATTTCTCTGGCGGCAACGCAAATCAAGTTCCGTTTTTACGTTTTCCATTTCTTTTACGCTGAAAACCTACACTCACACACACACATACACACATACACAAACACACATGCACATACACACACTCACACTTACGTACATAGTTATTTTGCAGGCAGGTGTTATTAAACAACGCGGAACATTTCTTTTTCATGATCTTGATTTGTATCTTTTCCAGTCTTCTGTGCATCTTTCTAATGTTAGGATCTATTAATACGGGGTACCCGGTCAAACTGATTGTGTGGTAGACTACTGTGTTATGACACTACACGAGGCACATTTAAAAACTAAGCGTCACAAAGATTTGGCACAAGGCCTGAAATACATTTAGGATAGAACCTATTACTCTATGGGAGAAGTAGGTTCTTGTACGAAGGTGAGTAAAAAAATTACCTGCACTTTAGTCTTAACATATCTTTTTTATTATCTGCGCGTGTGTGCTTATAGTGGGTATTATAGTATTATAGTGGGTATTATGGCTTATAGTCAGGTGATCGAACTTTGAGCCCGATTGCGCCATTTAGCTTGCTATCTTTTTAGTATAAACATGACCGTTCCACTTGCAGTATACACCAAGAAATTTGACTAGGGGAAAATATAATTTTTTTCGTGGAGCCAAGCAAAATATATTTTGATTATAAAAATACTATAGGATTTTTAACATCGAATCACTATGGGTGTTCCACCAGAGTAAAAATTGGAATAGTTGAGAACCACTGGTTTAGTATATTATATATATATATATATATATATATATATATATATATATATATATACCAATCCTACCGCACGAGCAGGATATCTCACAAGGTCAGTTTCCTTCCGCTAGACTGGTTACTTCGCCAATGTTAAAAAGCCCAGTCTACCCGACTATTTGCCTATAGTTACTAGCTGGAAGGAAGTTTGGATTTATACCTTTCCCAAGAGTATTAGTAACACGTAAAATCCAAACAGTCTACTCGCGGATTTGAACTCGAGTCGACGAATCAATTTCCTACGAATCTAAACATTACACAATGCGCCTCCATTGATCCTGTATTCTATATTCATTCTCGTTAAATGCCGTCAGAAGTGAAATTAAAAACGTCTTACAAACCGCCACCAGTAAATTTATGTCCTTACTCGGTGCTCCGCTAATTTGGGCCTTGTGCCACCATAGTCTAACCCGAGTTATTTAATAAAATGTTGATTCATTTTTAAAAATTAGCTCACCCAAATTGAAGGTGACTTTCCTTTTCGATCTGGCTCGGAAATTTAGTGTGATTTTCCTAAGTAATTGGGGAAATGCTTGCCTCTTATCTGTGATGAGGATGGAGAGAGAGAGAGAGAGAGAGAGAGAGAGAGAGAGAGAGAGAGAGAGAGAGAGAGAGAGAGAGAAAACGTCTTGTATTGGTGGAGAATGGGCAATGATGGAACGTGCCCGCTTGCACTACGCCCACTCAGCCAACCGCTATCGTACACTTAAGCCAGCCCGTATTATTAGGGACGGTAATGACGCATTTGCGATTGCTAGTCGATGGTTCATTACGAGGAAAGACGCTGGAGACATTAGAGTTAATACCGCAACATAGGAATGAAATTTACGTTGCTCGACATGGACACGTTGAAGGGTTTGCCACGTCTTATCAAGAGGCAAACGCTACCTCGCACACACTTAGAAGGGTGACAAAATAAGTTACTTATGCCATCGGAAAAGGCGGGTGGAAAGTAATTTCTGTTGTGTTTTCTAAAGTGAGCGGTCCCACCCCTACCCTTGGGTGCTGGAATGATCTAGGGAGACGGTAAGGAAAAAACGGGTGTTTTTAGGGGGGGGGGCAACAAGATAGAATTAAGTGCAGTTAATAGATAACTTGATTTTACAGAAACTAAATGACAAATTTTATATCATACATACTTAGGTAACAGAACACGTATGCAGTTCCGAGTGCTCCAACTACAATTGGTATCACTTTCACACTCATATACCACCTTTTTTCCCAATAGTCTGGCAAGTTCCAAGTATTTGTCTATCTTTCCGTTTTCTATCATCTTTACCCTATGATCTGGTGGGACTGAAAAATTTACCAGTTGACAAATTATTATTATTATTATTATTATTATTATTATTATTATTATTATTATTATTATTATTATTCCTTTTGACTTTTCACATCAGCGTTAGAGTGAAATGGAGTATGAGTGACAGCAAGTCTCCTCAGATCTCCAGGACTCTTCTGAGTATTCTGGCAGATTGCAACAGTGCAGTGTTCTGAATGGTTTCAATCTTTCCTCTGATTTCCAAACTTTCCAGACCCTTTTCCAATCCTTTTGGGACCGTTCCAAGTGCACCAACTACAAGTGGTATCACTTTCACTTTCATATTCCATAACTTTTTCAGTTCTCTGGCAAGGTCCAAGTATTTGTCCATTTTTTCATTTTCTTTTAGCTTCACCCTGTAATCTGCTGGAACTGGAAAATCCACCAGTTGACAAGTTCTTTCTTTTTTGTTAATCAACACTAGGTCTGGTCTTCTTGCTTGAATATTATTATTATTATTATTATTATTATTATTATTATTATTATTATTATTATTATTTACTCCTTTTGAGTTTTATTAATATTTACTCCTTTTGAGTTTTATTATTATTATTATTATTATTATTATTATTATTATTATTATTATTATTATTATCTCTCCTTGGAAGTTTTTCACTTCAGTGATAGCAGCTTTATTTTCGGTTACTTACACTCCGCCACCACGTCTTTACCCAAGACCTAGCTTGAGGGAAGGTATTGATTATATGTATTCTATATTCTATCCATACTTTCGTGTAATATTTCACTCATTGTGAGTTTTTCACTCCAGCGTAACAAATAACTAAATAAATCGTTACATCAGTAGTGACGTCGTTTCAGTTACAGACAGGCAGTTACATAATCTCCATTATTATTATTATTATTATTATTATTATTATTATTATTATTATCTTTGTTCCTTTGATATAGATACTGATCTCGTTCGACTTCTCGTTTTCACGAGATACGCCGGCAACTCTCGCGAAGGTGTCAAGTTTCCTCCTTTTTAAAATTTTTTCACGAAAATATCTTGTGAACAACTCAAGTACCTCAGAGCGTATACTCTACAAAAATAACAAACAGAACGAGAGATGAAAAAAAAAACTACCAAAAAAAAAAAAAAAACATCATGTTATGTTTTATGGCAACAACTAAAAAGTCAATCTCCAATAGTTGATAACGCCATTTTTTTTACCAAGTGAAAGAGTATGAATAAACAAATAAATTATCTTTCTTTCTTTCTTTCTTTCTTTTCCTTCTTCTTTCTTTCTTTTTTTCCTTTCTTTCATTCCTTCTTTCTTTCTTTCTTTCTTTCATTCTTTCTTTCATTCTTTCATTTTTTCTTTCATTCTTTCTTTCTTTCTTTCTTTCTTTCTTTCTTTCTTTCATTCTTTCATTTTTTTTCTTTCATTCTTTCTTTCTTTCTTTCTTTCTTTATTTCATTCTTTCTTTCTTTCTTTCTTTCTTTCTTCTTCTTCTTTCTTTCTTTTCTCTCTTTATTCTTTCTGTCTTTCTTTCCTCTTCTTTCCTTCTTTCCTTTCTTTCTTTCTTTCTTCTCTTTCCTTTCTTTCTTTCTTTCTTTCTTTCATTCTTCTTTCTTTCTTTCTTTCTTTCTTCTTTCTTCTTTCTTTGTTTCTTTGTTTCTTTCTATCTTTCTTTCTTTCTTTCCTCCATTCTTTCTTTCTTTCTTTCTTTCTTTCTTTCATTCTTTCGGAAACGTCTTTCTTTCTTTCATTCTTTCTTTCATTTTTTTCTTTTTTGTCTCCTTCCATAAAACCTATCAGGTAGTCCAGTGATCTTCCATAGTGATATCAAATAACGGTTACGTGGACAGGAGACGGTGCGTAAATTCGAGAATATGTTATTACCCTTGATTGCTCTTGTATACCTTGCTGATATTGGCTTGCATTTTAAAAGACATCTTGGGAAATGTTCGAGTCTCTAAGAATTCTTTGGGGGCCATGAACCTGGAACAATGACTTGCACGGAATTTTATTACGGAACCGTTGCTATTATTCAATGCGTTTCAATTCTGCCAGGTGGTTTTTCCACGTTTACTTCGGGGGTCACGCTATGCTAATCTCAATAAATAATTGAAACCTTGTGTCACATCCTACCCATGGCGAATGGGCTGGGTAAAAGAAGACGAGCCACCGTGGTGTAATGGCTAGCAAGCTAATCTCGCAGATCCATTATTACTGAAAAAGCGAAAGAAAAAACATTAAACAAACTAATTCTATGAAAAATCAATTAATGGTCCGATTTTCACGAAAATTTCCATAAATGTTTACCATTGGATGTAAATACATCTGAAATAGTTTTTTTTCTAAAATATATTAGGGGAAATATTTTTTTACGAGGTCTATCCCCCCCCTATTTTATTTTATGAGATAAAAAAATGACGTGGAAAAAAAATTTGGTACTTTTTTTTCTATAAAGATAAGAGGCTGAATAACTATATCAATGAAATTGTATAACGTACCGAACTATAGTTTTTTTAGGAAAAATTAATGAAATCGGAAATAAAAAGTGCAAAAAAAATGTCATTATATTAATATTTGAAAACTTTTTTTTGCATGTAATTGGTATGTACTATATTCTATTAAATTCTCAAAAAAAAAAAAAATTTTTAAGAAATGAATTTTTACGAGATTTTCAATCTTTTGTGTGATTAAATAATTTTATTTTCTGCGTGAAATAAATAATTTTTTTTCTGCGGAAAAAAATCGAATTTTTCATGGATATTTTAAAACTATGAATTTGTCTTCAGCGTATAGTTAAGTAACTGAAGCTTGATTTCAGCCATGCAATTTCCCTAAACTGACTGCCAACCAAGGCAAAAAAAATCCAGTAGTTCTTAAATTCAATCCGTTGCTTTGGAAGAAGAGCTGTGTTCATACCTTTCGTTAAGTATAGTTTGCGAAGTAGACGCAAACCGTCTCAACCGTTTCGCCAGTTCAATTTGCCGAGCAGGTGAGCCTTTAATTCTTATTTTCTTCGTTCTTATACATTTCAAAAATTGTCGCTGCTCTTTACTTTTATTTCTAGAAAGCTTTATATGTAGATAAGGCTTTTTAAAGCTTTGGTTTTCCGATAATGGTGAGAAAAAGCGAGCCTCTTCAAAAGGAATAAAATTTGTTCTGATGTTTGCCAGTGAGATGAAAAGTGAAAGTAAAACTTAGACGAGAGGCGTGAAAGTGAAAGTAGAGACAAGAGGTCTGATAGAAAAAGTGAAAGTAGAGACAAGATGTCTGATAGTAAAAGTAAAAACAGACATTGAAAAGTCTGATAGTGAAGGTAAAAGTTGAGAAAAGAGGTCTGATAGTTACAGTGAGCGTAGACATGAGAGGTCTAATAGTGAAAGTGAAAGTAAAGAAAGGAGGTCTGATAGTGAAAGTGAAAGTAGAGAAAGGAGGTCTGATAGTTACAGTGAGCGTAGAGATGAGAGGTGTAATAGTGAAAGTGAAAGTAGAGAAAGGAGGTCTAATAGTGAAAGTGAAAGTAGAGAAAGAAGGTCTAATAGTGAAAGTGAAAGTAGAGAAAGGAATAGTGAAAGTGAAAGTAAAGAAAGGAGTCTGATAGTGAAGAGATATGAAAGTAAAAGAGAGACAAGAGGTCTGATAGTGAAAGTGAAAGTAGAGACGGGAGGTCTGATAGAGAAAGTAAAAACAGACATTGAAAAGTCTGATAGTGAAAGTGAAAGTTGAGAAAAGAGGTCTGATAGTGAAAGTGAAAGTAGAGAAAGGAGGTCTAATAGTGAAAGTGAACGTAAAGAAAGAAGGTCTAATAGTGAAAGTGAAAGTAGAGAAGAGATGTCTGATAGTGAAAGTGAAAGTAGAGAAGAGAGGTCTGATAATGAAAGTCAAAGAGAGGCGTGAAATTTCCAAGACGAGTCTGATAAAGACTGGTTTGAAGTGTTTGTTATCATAATGGTAACGTTCTTGTTTATATTGAAAATCGCATCCTTCTATTTGCATCAATTCGGTCACTGGCTACACAGATATGAACGTTTGATTTTCCCAATATTAATCGGTTTATACATACTCAATAGCTAAGCATTGCTTTAGAAGGGTCAAACGGCAGGTTTGGTTTATTTAACGGCATATCAAACCATTTTGGGGTATTTAATGCTGTAATTTAATTCATTTTGAGGAGTAAAGCTGGTTTGAATTCCTTCTCCTAGACTGATTGCCTTACCATGTCTAAAGAACCCAGTTTACCCTGCTATTTACCCATAGCTTGGGGGAGAACAGATGAATTCATACATTTCCCAAGGTCATTAGTACAAAGTGAAATGCACATAGCCTCATCCAGGATTCGAACTCTCATTGCCAGTTTCATTTTTGCTT
>CM042163.1:86127608-86137608 GCA_023376005.1 Doryteuthis pealeii | reverse complement strand
AGTCTGCCCAAGAAGAAGAAGAAGAAGAGCAAAGAAAGACAGAGGAAGAAAGAAAGAAAGGGAGTACAAATTCTTTCTTTCTTTCTTTCATACCAATCTTTCTACCTATCTATCTCAAATGTCTTCTAATATATTTTCTAAAGAAATACATAGATATGTTTAACTTTAGTTGATTTCTATATTAAATCATAAATAGGATTTCTTTTAATACGTTTGAGAATAACATGATAGTATTAGAAATCAGTAACAGCAAATATTTTTTATTAAAGCCAGTCTTGTTAAGACCATTATGCAAATTATTCCAACAATTTTGTATGTAAATCTTTCTAATAGAAATATAAAACATATTTCAGGATTTTAAATGCATCAATAATATGGACAGGTTTGCGGCAAATCTAACTCAGCTAGACTTTAACAGACACATCGGTAATAAATAAAATGATAATTAAGATTAAATTAGGACTATTTCATAATCATTGAAAATATAATTCAAATGACTAAGGAAATTGTGACATCAGTGGTGAGGTAGTTTCGGTTACAGACAGACAGTTATATAATCTCTATTATAATATAAGCCTTTTTCATTACCAGTTATATTGCTCTGTTCAATAATATTGAACATCGAGCTCTCAACTTTGACCTGAAGGACTCTAACATTTCGCTGTTGGAAGAAAGGTCCAACTTAGAATCATCCGAATATGATCTTATCTATATATATATATATATTATATATATATATATATATATATATATATATATATATATATATATTGAACTTATCTGAAATCTAGTGCAAGGCCAGAAGCATGGAGTACCGAATTAAAACTAACCTCATTAGCAAAGAGATGATCTGCCGGTTTAGATTGCTCAACATTACACAACACTATATATATATATATATATATATATATATATATATATATATATATATATATATATTCAAAATTATCAACGTATTCAAACACACACACAGACACATGCACGCACACACACAGATTCACTCACACACATACAAGCGCACGCAAATACAAACACACACACACACATACACACATTTATATATATATATATGTGTGTGTGTGTGTTCATAATTTCTATATTATTACTTTTAACGAAACAGATTATCAAGTAAAAAAGACACACACACACACATACACATATTTACACACATACACATACACATATATATATATATATATGTGCGTGTGTGTATATGCATGTGTGTGTATGGAACACTATATATATGTGTGTGTGTTTTCTTGTATGTGTGTGTAACACACATTTTGAATAAATTAAATTCTACATTATTTCTTTTAAAGAAGCAAATTATATCCTCAAGTTATACACACATATATGTACATATATATGTGTGTGTGAGTTTGTGTATGTGTGTATTATACCTGTAATTATATATATATATATGCGTGTGTATTTGTGAGTGAGAGTGTGTGTTTGTGTTTAAGAGCGTATATGTGTGTGTATTTGTGAGTGTATAGTAGAATGATTCTGAGCCATATACGATATATAACATCGGCAATTCTAGCACTTGTTAATTTCTCTCTTTTGCTTCCGAGGCGATGGTCAATCTTCTACTTTTACTTTCACTTTCAACTGCTGCTGTTCTGAATGTATGGCACATGCGCACTTCATTAATTCCATTGTAGGAAATTGTTAAATGCAGGTGCTTCACTGATTTAACTTTCATATTATTCATTATGCATAAAAGAACTGTATATAAAAGGGGTAGAAAAATATAGGGGGGGCAGAGATATGGAATAAATAAAACCTGAAGAAAAAGGTAGCTTAGGTGGATTTTGTTGAGTAGAGGTAGTTACAGTGGATGTAAAGAGAGAGAGAGAGAGAGAGAGAGAGAGAGAGAGAGAGAGAGAGAGAGAGAGAGAGAGACAGAGACAGAGACAGAGACAGAGAAAGAGACAGAGAGAGAGAGAGACAGAGAGAGAGAGAGAGAGAGAGAGAGAGAGAGAGAGAGAGAGAGAGAGAGAGAGAAAGAGAGAGACTGAGAGAGAGACACAGAGACACAGAGAGAGGATTGTGAGAAGAGATATATTGTTTGAGATATTGAAGAGAATATGAAGTAAAGAGATAATATGTGGGATATATATATATATATATATATATATATATATATATATATATATATATATAGAGAGAGAGAGAGAGAGAGACAGAGAGAGACAGAGACAGAGAGACAGAGACAGAGACAGAGAGACAGAGAAGATGATAGTGAGGGAGAGGAAGAGATATTTTGTTTGAGATATTGAAGAGAATCTGAAGTAAAGAGAATATATATATATATATAAGGCGTTTTAATATAAGAGCGGTTGGGTTAGAACGGATTTTCATTCCATTGCCCTTGAGAAGGCTTCGAAAGAACGCACTGACCTGCTTGCATCAAATAGGATGAAATGAAATGAAGGGAAACTGGTTAAGTTAGTGTGAATCAATATTTCATTGCAAATATGTTTAGAGGTCATCACCAATCTGACATTTGCCTTTTAGGAGTTTCTTTTTATTATTATTTAAACCAATTAGTTTGGTAATCACAAGAAAGGAAAACATTTTCACACGTACTGATAGATAATTGGTGTATATTTCTGTGCACGCATGCACGACTCAAAGAGAGAAAGAGATAGAGGGATGAGAGAAACAAAGAGAGACGGGTGAGAGAGAGAGAGAGATAGTGAGAGAGAGGGGGAGAAGGGAGAGAGAAGGGCAATGAGAGAGACACAGAGAAAGAGAGAGAGAGACAGAGTGAGAGTGAGAGAGACACGGAGAGACAGAGAGAGGGAGAGAAAGGGTAGAGATGGAGAAAAAGAGAGGGAGACAGAGGTATGGAAGGATAGAATGATGAAAGAGAGGAGTGTGGACAAGGAGAAAGAAAAACACATTTTTATTTTATTTTAAATTAAACTGATTTGTATATATATATATATATATATATATATATATATATATATATATATATATATATATATGGACTCTTTCGTTGATTTCGACACATGAGGGTTCATAAAATGAACAACCCACACTGTGATTTGTTTATAGTGGTGAAGGCTTGTATTGGACCATCCGGACTATTTAGCACAGTCGATAGGAAAGAATTGGTACAGGAATACCACAAACCCAATCAACGACTGACCTTAGGAATTTTGAATTCAGAGTTTCTCTCTCCTAGACTGATTACCGACCCAAGGTAAAGAGCCCCGTCTGAGCTACTATTTTACCCATAGCTGGAGGGAAGAATATATGGTATTCATACCTTTCCCAAGGGTATTACCCCTGTGTGAAATTCAAACAGCTTTGTCTAGGATTTGAACTCGTCCATTTCCCACGACTCTAACCTTTATGACACGCGCTTCCATATATATATATAATATATATATATATATATATATATATATATATATATGGATTCAGTGACCTGAGTTAAAATTCTGGACGAGGTTGCTTGTATTTCTCATAGCGCTGATACCCTAGCTATACATAAAAATATTCTCCCTCAAGTCTTACTTTCATTGGATAGCATATCTTACCTTTCTATACATTGTGCACAATTCTACACAAATAAACTGCATCTATTCTTCAGTTCTACGACTCTAGAATATTGTGACGAAGACCTAAATAGAGTTGCTTCCCTTTGATCAGTCAAAGGCGTTTTGTTTACATTTTGGAACGCAGGAACGCTGGATACTGGTTAAGTCGCTTGAGAATAGATGCATTTTCTACTTTGTGTTTAAACAAAACCTTGTTAATTTTATAACAATCTGGTCTTGCATTATCATTTCAATCCGTCATAGTTTATCTGTATGTTAAAAACATAACAGATATATACTGTATAGAGTTGTATACCGTAATTGTTAAACTGACATTGGCATAAAATAACCCAGTAAGGCTTGACATACCGTGAGTCAGCAAACATGACATACCAACAAGTCAGCAAACATTATTTCTAATAATTTACCATGACCAGAAAATTCAGTAAACACCATGTGCGACACACGGAAACACTGGACAGATGTTTCGACTATTAGGTCCCCTCAGTAGTGTGTACAGTGACCTCCCTCACTGGAGATTGAATCAGCGACCACAGAATGCAGAGCCGAAACTCAACGACAGAGTAACTAGTTTACATCACAACACCCCCCGGACGGTGTAAAATAAATTTTGAAAGATATTGTCTGAGTAAGTTTGGAAAAATTAAATGAATAAAATAAAAAGTTTAATATTTAAGAAAAATAATTACTTATTTAAAAAGAATCACATTTACACCACTCAACTGAGATATTTGTTTTGTTTTACGACAATAAGTACATCCAAAACGTTTCCAAAAAAATTCTGATTTAATTATTTAGACTCTTATCTTTATAGAAAAATTTAAAAATCTTACTATCAAAATATATTTTGTTTTTCATAAAAGGAAATAAGGGGTGGGTGTCCACCTAGTAAAAAATTACTAATATATTTTAGGAAAAAAAACTATTTTAAACATAAATTTATCTAAAGGTGAATAAGTATTTGCATGACAATTTACCTCATAATTGATTTTTCATAGAACTTTTTAAAAAATTACTGTGACGTAAGCAGTGACGTAATTTTGGGTACAGACAAAAAGACACCGGATCTCTATTATTTATAATAAGATTTCACAGATTGGCAGATACTTGAATATAAATTCACATGAAATATTATTAATGTCCTATTAAGTGTGCTTTTGCTCTGATGTTTTTCGACTTCGGTTCAACGTTCTGTTTTCTAATATACAATTATTTTAGTTGTAGTTATGAAACTCAATTTACTTGTTTCTGTTATTCATTTGTCTTGTTTTAGTTTTAGCTTTTAGTTTTTTGTTCTCTTCATAAAAAAACCTTTAGGGTTAGTGCAATCTATTATGAGCTTCACAAACTGTTTGAAACAAATAGGGTTTGGCCTGAGCATGCGCAGTCATTCCATACTTCCAAATGCTCGCAATGAACGTTTTGAAAAACGAATCAATCATGATTAGCCGCTGACAAGACCAACATGCTCTTCGCTTCCTTGTTTCTTTTTTGTTTCCATCCCCATCTGCTTGCCGACATTTTTTCGACCGCCAATTTTTCAACCGCCATTTTTTCGATCGCCATGTTCATTTTGTTTTTGTTTTTTCTTTTGTTGTTGTTTTGTTGCGATCTCTTCATTTGTTGCAATTCTCTTTTCTACTTGATACAACTTCATTTCTAAATTCGATCAACAGATTTTGGACTATATGACATTTAGGCACCCCTTTTGCGATCTCGATTCGTGGGGACAGTTTTTCCATTTACACCGTCAAAATCCGGTTAATTGTTAACAGACAATTTTTCGATTTTTTAAATCATAAAACTAACCCTAACTCCTAACAAACAACCGGATTTTGACGGTGTAAATGAGAAAATTGTCCTTGTGAGTCGTGTTCGCGGAAGGGGTGCCTAAAGATCATATGGTCCCAGACTTTATTAACAATAACAAAAAGCCATGAGTTTTCTTAATCATTCATCTTACTCGGATGGTTTGTGTGATAAGGGGCAAGTGGCCGTACAGCTGCTTGTATGTGGCGTGTTGTTTCTAAAATTGCACGCAGCATCTAGCTGATTCTCTAGGAACTTTGTCAGGGTCCAAGAGGTGCAGCCATACAGTTGTACTGATACAACTCCAGCTAGGAAGAATTGTTGCTTTATTTAGTCAGAGAGATCTGATTTCTATATGACTGATTAAATTAGTAAGCAATTTCAAACGCCAGTCGTGCTATTATGTTCACTTTCGGACTAATATCTTTGGGAAAGGTATGCGTTAAATAGTACCACTACTGGCCTTCTACAAGGATTGTTTTGGTATGCAGATTGGCATGCTATTAAACAAAGAAAGATTCTTAAAATTTAGTCTGGTATTTATCATCCTTTCTAGAGTCTTGTGATTGATAATTTGTTGGATCTGATAATCATTTTTATTTTTAACTATGAAGATTATGATGGCCTATTTTCATAGTGCAAGGATATTGTCTGTTGTTCATATATTGTATATTTTATCAAGTATTAATTTGATTTTTCAAGGAAATTTCTGAGGAATTCATAATGGATCCCATCTGAACAAAGAGATGTTTTGGGCTTTTGCTAAGAGGAGTCGATGAGATGATTGTAGTCTTTATTTTTGTTTGGAAATTAAATTCTTTTTTTTTGATATTTTGAATTTGCTGTTGAGGTTTTTTGATTGGTTTGGTTGTTTTGTGGCATATCAACCCTTTTCAGATCATTTAATGCTAAATCAAGTCATTTTGATAAACAAAAGACTCAGGACCAAAATTCAAATTGAGTTACCTTGATTAATCAATAGACTACAGCCCTTCTGTTACTCTCAATTGGGGTCCACTTGGGCCCCCTAGCGTCCATGTAACAATACTGGAGGCCCCCACACACTCACACGCGAACGCGCAGAAGCCAAGTGTTTGATTTGAGAATCGCATAGATGAGACACTATCAGTAACCAAACACCGTTGACTTCACGTCCACACTACGCTAATCAAATATATAATTTAAAGAGTAGATATTTACCAAACCCTTTCGCCACGGGTTGGATGCGATACAATGCCGCAAGTATGAGATATCCAGCGAGTATCGAAGTACCAATTCAGTAATTATGGATTTGCGAGACTAGCTTGCTAACCATTACACCACAATGGGACACCCAACTTCGAATAAGACTATTTCTCTTATTAAAAATTAAAAAAAACGGGTCGCTACATTGGTTAATATAATCACACACACACACACACACACACACACACACACACACACGTATGCATGCGCTCGTATGCACACACACACACATATATACATACAGACGCACTCACAGACACACACGCATATATACAAACATATTCGAGCGCACACACACACACATGCATACACATACACACACATAATTTATATAAAGGACAGTTGGTGTGTATTTATATGTTTATGTATGACCGGGGAAAATTATGAACATAAAACAATTAACAAGAAAGTAAATATACATACACATACACTATCAACAGAGCTTGCCAAAACAATGAAGATTTTTTTATTTATATTCATGGAGATGTTAAAAATTAGAATTTGAATTGTAAGAAAAGGAAAGTCATTGGTAGCGTTCATAATTAAAACATAAACAAATCAATTATGGAAGACTAAAACAAACAATGAATTTGCTATACTAACTTTAAAAAAATCCCTCTTCTACCTGGACAACGCCGGGTAGCCACATCTAATATATCTATAAAGAGTCAATTTATTTCTAAATATTTACCTCGTATCCCACGTTTATGGGTTAGGCACAAGGCCCTATTAATGTGGACCACCAACACGCCGTGACTCATGGGTGGCGGTTGCAAAAATGAGTTGATCCCGTCGGCATTCCCCCTCAAGGTGGGCACCTCAGGCACTGGGCAATAAACCCAGCCCTGCCTCTTCAAATTGAAGGGGCAGGTGTTGCCTGGAGTGGAGGACCTCCTGGGATCAACGGTCCACTGCCAAAGCCACTTATTTCTAAACTGTGATTAAAATAGGTTTTAAAAATGATTTAATGACTGTTTGTAAATCATTGTATCATCATCGAGTCTTGCTGAGAGTACGGATTTTTACAGTCACACACACACACACACACGCGCGCACGCACGCACAATTTTCAAGGTGCAAATCACATACTTACATAATTGACAATATTTACGAGGTGCTATTTTAAAAAGAAAAACAGTGTAAAAAAAAAACATGAAAATATCTCAGCCACATGTCTGTCAGTCTGTCTGTCAGTCTGTCTCTCTTCTCCTTTCTCACAAATGCATCAAATTCTTACCTTTTTTGCAGAGAACCACCTTCTTCAAGATGCGTGCGTCCAAGGAAAATACTTGTCTATTCTCCGTCGCCACGTTTGTACAATGGAGAATCAAAAATTATCCGCACTTTCACCATAACTTATCTTTATTATTTTCACACTGCGTTTTGCGCATGCGTGATAATACTTGGTACCGTCATGATAACGTGAGCCTGATCGTACCATTTTGCTTGCTTTTTTTACAGTGTATACATGGCCGTTCCACAAGCAGTATGCTCCAAATAAGTGACCCGATTTCTCTGTCCGGAAGAAGTGTCAGGGGCTGAAATTCTTCGGAGGCTTTTAGCCAATACAGGGTCAGTTGACTACCGCTTAGAAGTGTGTTTGAGTGAATAACGAAGTTTAAAAGTAGTTGTTCAAGTATGACGCATAAAGAGGAGGGAGGAGGTCTGTCAACCTCCACCACTGATGAGACAATTCAGCAAGTTCGAGTGATGTTTTTGGCAAACCGGCGAGTTATCATCGATCGGGTAGCTTGTTCTCTGCCAATTAGTTATGGTTCTGCCTATTGAATCATATACGATCAGCTCGGCTTCCATAAAACAAAAGTGCGAATAATTTTTGAATCTCCATCGTAGTTTTGTTTTATAACAAATAAGTCACACGTAAACGACACCATAAAAACAATTTCTGTTTTAATGTATAAAAACAGACAAAAATGTAATCAGCTTATTCCTTGGAGTTTAATTTCCTTCATGTGACACTAAATTCACTCTGACCCGGAGTGGTAGTACCTGTTTGAGATTACGTTTAAAACTACCTTCAATTACATTGGCTCTCTAAAAACTGATATCACCAGAATGTATAATTTTGTACCTGTTTAAATTGGTTTTGAAGAAACATTTTTTACTCTATTTAATCATACATGGAAAGGTTTTGTATAATGGTTATCGTCGCTTGAAATAGGCATGAAGACGTGAGTTCAAATCCTGGATGAAGCTCTTTTCATTTCACATAGCGGTAATACCCTTAGGAAAGGTATGCATCCAATTATTCTCTCTCCAGCTATGGGTAAATAGTAGTGTCGACTGGGATCTTTAATTTTGGTATGGCAACCGGTTTAGAAGTAGACAATTAGGTTTACATAGCGGCGCCCAACTCCTCTTCAAATAATATGTGACATATAGTATTGGATTAAATGGTAACTGTAGTAGTTGATTAGTCTGATTAACGTGGGGAGCCACGCACAAACCGAAGCTCATACAGTGGCCAGTTTATCCCGTCGGCATTCCTCTTTTGAGATCCCTCTGGCACTGGGCAATAAACCCAGCCATCTCTCTTTCAATTGAGAGGGCAGGTGTTGCCTGGAGGGATGACCCTTGGATTCACACTGATATATTCCTTACCAATCCAATAGTGTCGTAGCCGTTAGACACAGAATTCCAAAGAAACTGAATAAGTATGGTAGCACTAGTATGAAGTAATACTAATATGTATTTGTCATGACATTAGTAGGAAGAAGATACTAACTTACTTCAACCGGAATTCTAATTCCTCTTTTGAGACCCCTCAGGTACTGAGAAATAAATCCAACCATGTTTCTTCAGATCGAGAGGGCAGGTGTTGCCTGGAGAAATGGCCGTGATTCACATTGGTATTAATTCCATTAAGGGTCCAATGGCCGAAGCCAATGGACACAAGAATCCGAAGTAACCGTAGCAGTTGTGAGTATTTACTGTTATCTCATCATGGCAGTTAAAAACAAGGATCATTATAGTGGGGAGCTACACACAAACCGAAGCTCATGCGGGGCTGGTGCATAAAAAATGCGTATATACCGTCGGCATTACTCTTTTAAAGCGTCACAGTCACTGTGCAATAAATCCAGCCCCGTCTCTTTAAATCGATGGGATAGGTATAGTTTCCTGCGATTCAAGCTGATATCATATTCCTTACCGGTTTAATATCCAAAACCACTGGACACAGGGTTCCGGAGAAACCGAATAAGTATGTTAGTGGTTGTAAGTATTTACTGTTATCTAACTATGCCAGTTAAACAAAAGGATCATTATAGTGGGAACCACGCACAAATCGAAGCTCAAATAGTGGCCAGTGTATCACGGCGGCATTCCTCTTTTGAGATCCCTCTGACACT
>CM042163.1:86100108-86122608 GCA_023376005.1 Doryteuthis pealeii | reverse complement strand
TATATATATATATATATATATATATATATATATATATATATATATTGGTAGTATAATTTTATTATCAAACTATTTGCCAGTTTTTTTTCTTACCACAAGGGCTTACCAATTAGCTTGGTATATTACACACACACACACACACACACACACACACACACACACACATATATATATATATATATATATATATATATATATATATATATAAGCTTAAAGAGAATTTTAGGGTGAACTGAAAGGTTCAAATGATGACATCGTATATGCTGTTGATGAATTTTCTTACCAATGGGATCCAACCACTGCAGCACCAGTGGAAGAAGTGAATAGACCGCAAGGAGGATTATGATAGAAAATGAACTTAATTTGTTTATATTCAATAGAAGTATCTTGGCCAACCCATGAACTTGTATGTCTACATAGAGACTCATGATGTAATGGTTATCACCGTTGGAAATCAACCTACCCGTTATGAATGGGTTAGGTAAATACCTACCGTTTAATTTGTTTTTAGTGGATAAGTAGTGGTCACCCATCTAAGTTACGAAAGTGCACATCGTTGCTCAACTGTTTTGATCGGTGTTAGTCAGCGTTACTTGACTAAAAGTCATGGCTGGTTAAATTGTGATTCATTTAAGTTATATGTAGTCTAGCACATAGCTCCCAGGTTGCTCACAGTACCTGCTGGGACTTTGAGATACAAACGGTCCACCGGATACCGACTAGAAGGCCAAATCTAGTTTTAATTAACAAGAAGATAAGAACTTCTCCAAAGGATTTGCTGTTACAGTAGCCCATAGAGTAAAAATGGAAGAAAACGAAAAAAAAAAAAAAAACAACTATGATCTTGCTAGAGAGAGGGAAAAGCTGTGGAACATGCAGGTGACGGTTATATTAGTTGAATTTACTGCTTTTGAATCTGTCCCCAAAGAATTGAGTGAATCAGAAGGAAAATCGAGACTAGACAGACAACAGCAGCACTTTTAAGATCAGGTTTGAATACTTAGGAGAGTCCTGAAGACCTGAGTAGAATTGTTATTTTTGAACTTATTGAAAAAAAAAACAGTTAAAACTGGTGTGGAGTTGTTTTGGCAAGAGAGTTGGCGACTCAGTTAAACGGGTCACTCCTCACAATAAGAACGCAGTAAAAAGTAAAAAAAGCGATAAGTTGGTTGGTTGGATTTTACGGCATATCAATCCTTGTTGGGTTATTTTATACCGAAGACGTTTTGTTTTATTCATACTTGTGGATTTTAATCTTTCAAAATCACTTTTTCTTTTTAAACATTTTTAAAACTCATTTTTTCTATTCAACCCATAGATGGGACTCAAATAGGTACGACTACTCCGGGTCAGAGTGAACCTGGGAGTAATGATGATCAAGGGGTACTCCCTACTCTCCTTTTTAAATAGGGAAGAAAAAACAAGTCAGCGTTCATGGAAGCAATGGCTATGTCTTCCGCTGAATATATATATATATATATATATATATATATATATATATATATATATATATATATAGTAAATGAATGCACCTCAAGTATTTAAGTTTTAATCTAATAGAATATTGTCTTAAATTAGAAGGACTAACGGAACTAAATAAAAACGAATATAAAAATATTACAGTTATTTTAATGTTATGTTAATTGATTTCAATTAAGAATTATATACAGGATTGTTTTTAATACGTCTGAGAATAACATGATAGTATTAGAAATCAGTAACAGCAAATAATTATTTATTAAACCCAGTTTTGATAAAATCATTATTCAAATTATTCCCACCATATATTATGTCAATCTTTATTTCTTAGAGATATATAACACATATTTCAGGATTTTAAATACATTAATGATATTAGCAGTTTTGCGGCAAATCTAACTCAGCTAGACTTTAATAGAGAAATCGTTAATAAATAAGATTTAATAATCAGTGAGAATACAACTTAAATAACTAAGAAAATCGTGAGGTCAGTGGAGACGTAGTTTCGGTTACAGACAAACAGTTCCACTATCTCCATTATAATAAGATAAAATATAGTATTAGTGGTTCTTGTAGTTAAAGATTACTTTTGAGGGAAATTTGGCAGCAATTCCCACCAGTACTGGAGTCTTCTGCTCAATACTTTATATATTTGCACTAAAACCGCTGCGTTGTGGTTTTACTTGGAAACTACTTCATGTTTCAAGTTCTCCAAGATTTTTACAAGGCTCTCCAGCCTCCAATTCCATCGTAAAATTCCACAAACATATCTATTTTTGAATCATTTGCCATTCGCTAGCAGCCTTGATATTTCGCTGTGAGGCGATCAAATCGATTGTTATAGCGATAGAGAAAACAGTGTGGATATATATTTCTTTTCTTTCGCTCGAAATGCTGTAGGAAAAGGACACGAGTTTCATTCTTCTGTGTAGGAGACAAAATTAGTTTTTTGCCATTGGCACACTGAACATACTGCTTTAAGCCGCTCGCAATATAACATAACCAAAAGGCATTAACACTCACTGCGTTGTTATAAAATTGTTGCATACTAACATGCAAATACTAAATCAATTTTTTTTAATTTGATGAAATTAAAATTTCCAAGTTATATACAAATTAATAAAGATAAAAAGTATTTCAAAAAGTCGACGTTATTCTTCAAATTCGAGTTATACGGGGAGGAGCTAAGTTGACAAAATTGGCCATAATTGAAAGTCATCCACTATTACCACAAAACATTTCCTCTTATGTCCTGATGAAGATTTAAAAAAACCGAGACGCTATAACGTCGACTTCACCTTCAAGAATAAACACATCTTTTGGAATACTTCATATTTTTCTACATACTGTCGGATTTAATTCCTTATTTTACGCCTACACATTAATAAGTAAAATATGTTCTTTATCCATGTTCATTACTTATTGTATTCGGATATACTAAGGTACACATACAATAATTTTTAGAGAAATTAGAATCAACAACTTTACTAGATTGTCGCTTTAACTTGTCAGTAAAATTCCAAGCCGTAGGTGTATCACTGCTACTGTATGGCTGGACTATCTGGACCCAAAGAAGTGCCTAGACAATAAGCTTGGTGAGAGCTGTGCAAGAATGCTGCACCGATATTAAACAAATTATGGCAACCCTAAAGGAAAGTGGCTGTATGGCCACTTGACCCCTATCACACAAACTATGCGGTGAAACAAACAAGAAATGCTGGATACTGTTGGAGAAGCGGGAACTCATAAGGGACAGTCTCCGAGGGAAACCAGTACATGGGCCATCCAGCAAAGAGTTAAATTGACCAGTTCTGCACGGATACTGGATGCTGCTTAGAAGACCATCGAGAGCTGGCCATGCACTACTAGCGTAACAATAATGATTATGCCATTCTTTTTACTGGGTTAGGACAGGTGTAATTACCAACACAGAACATGTATCATTCATCAAAATGAAGCTGGTTCTCTATGGTGCTACTTTGTTTAGGACAGGTATCATACACCAAAATGAAACTGGTCCTCTGGATCACATCCTACTTCTCCATATAGTCACCATTTCTCTCAATAGCGATGTTCTACCTTCGAATGAGAGCATGTATCCCTTCCCGTAAAATTCTATTGAGTGTTCTTTTAACCACTTTTTCATAACAGATTTCACTTCCTCATCACTGGATAATGTTTGCTTCTCAAACCCTCTTTTATGGGGCAGAGGAGACGATAGTCTGTGGCTAATATTATTACAACATAATTTTATGGTGCAGGGATACATGACATTGTAGTAATGTCACTGGGACCCCAGCAGGTACTATCACTACGGGTCAGGGTGGACCTGGAAGTAATAGCGGTAAACGGGTACTCCACATTCCCCAAAGATTCTAGAATTGGAACTTTACGATTAGATGAGTTTAACGTCATTCACAAACTACCTGAGTTTGGTTTCAAACCACAACAACAATAAAACAAACTACTTCCCAAATGTGTTTTCTTGTAAAATCGCAGATCCCCAAGAAGAAATACAAATGCTGATATCTTTCTCGTTAAATTGGCTACAGGGTTAAAGTTTAGGTACTGGATATGTATGCCAAAAAGAGTGGGAGGGTCCTCTTGAAAAATGTTGATATTGTAAAAAGTATGTAGTACTCTAAAGTCACAGCTTCATTCCTGAAATGACGTAACCAAGCGAGTACCATGGTGCTATTAGTATTTTTGTTATTTAACCATTGTAGTTATTTTTGAAAATAACAAAATAATAAAATTATTCTAATCAATTATTAACCTGATAATTCCATTGCAATCTATTTATTGGTTTACCTCAGTGGGTCAGCCTGTTCCCCTAGGAATCTCAAGGGGTTCGATACTTGTCCTCGCCAACTCAGCGCATGCGTAGCACAGCTTGTGTAATCTGATTTATGCAGTAAATAATCTGGGAGCTGGGGTAGATGTGGTGATTAACCCAGCGACAACAATATCCCTCTTCTAGCTAAAAGGAAATAGACTCCCTCATTGTCCGACTGATACCGACAATAGGCCAATCCGCTGACTCTAATTGACTTACCACTACTACTACTACTACTACTACTACTACTACTACTAATAATGATAATAATAATAATAATAATAATAATAATAATAATAATAATAATAATTTATATGAAATGAAGAGAATTCTGAAAAGTATGCTACTATCAAAATTGCGCAAACTCTGTTCCCATGTTTCAAGTGATCGCGGAACCGAGTGTACTTGGTTACAGCACCTCAACTATTACTTTTCAAGTAGATAAAATTGACTTTTTGAAAAAGTTCTACGCACTTTATTCTTGTTTAATTTCATTTGTTTTTTTTGTTTTTTAAAATTTTATTTTTATTTTTATATATCTATAAAAATTATCTTATACGAATTATCGTTTGGATTTATTCCTAAAAGGAAATTTGGATTTAATATAAGACGATTTTGTGTTATTAACTACTCTGTTAATAAACCATTCATTTATAATATCCGTTAATATCCATAAATATTTATTATCATTTCATCCCTTCTTATCTCTTACTTGGGCGAGACGGTCGGTCGGAGAGGCTCCCCTCCGATCAATCGTCAGATCCCGTAAAACCCCTACTCCTATATGTTTGACGCGACCCTATTGCTCTTAAGGCAAACATCCAATAATTTTTACTTTATCTTTGCTAGAAGGCGGCGGTTGAAGGTCTTAGGTATAACGTTAAGCTGCATCTAGTAGTGAGGTTCAAATTCTCTGAGCAGTGTTAAGTACCCCTTCATAGCCATCACCCCCAGTTCCACCTGTCAGGGTCCCATGTGTGTATTAATTTGTTCAAAAATGAGTTAAAAATATGTTTTAAAAAATGAGTTTAAAAAGAATTGAATACCCAACCAGAATAAATAAAACAAAACGTCTTTGGCATAAAATAACCCAAGGGTTGACATGTCTTAAAATCCGACCAACAAACCAACGTATCTTTTTCATTTAAAGTTTAATTCCTGAATTCACGGTCCAAATCATATCTCCTACCCTGCATAGATAGGTATTTCAACTAGTTAATATAAGACTGTATTAAAGTCATACTAAACCATTGAATTTTATTACCAATATAACGAAAACAACCTCTTAATTAGTATTATTCATATCATTCGGACTATTGTCCTCATCTTCATTGCTATCTGTACAGTGTTTTGGCCGATGTGCGCTCCGGTCTTCTTCGGGTATTTCTTGTCGGACTCGGGAAACTTCTTTTTGAACTCGAGAACCTTTTTGTCGTAATTGGGAACCATCACGGAAATTTGAACCCAACTCTTTATTCAGTCCACGGGTGTATCCTGTTCTCATTCCGCTAACCATAGCTGGGGTAGAGGCGTTAAGCTGTGTTAATTATTATTCTATGTTACTATCCCCCCATGACCAGGATTGAAAATGCAGTCTAGAGATAACTGTCACTTAGAACTGTTTTAACCTAACTTCTTTATCCACTAGGCTATGTGTCCAATAGGGTTAATACTAATCATGAAACCTATTAATTGTTGGCCATTTTGCCGTAAGAACCGTATAATCTTGTTCGCGTAAAGATGCTAATACGAGACATTCTAGAAATTGAAATATATGTGACATTTTTACAGATAATAAGTACATAGACTACACTATTTAATATATCTCCTCTTTTTTCCCCTCCTAACTATAACTTCCTACATTTCATGTTGTAACTCTGGTATCAGAGTCAACTGAGAAATAATAGGAAGAAGCACAATGAGTATTAAGGATAGGCGAAAAGTTTTACTAAGCAAAGATATAAGATGAACAGAGTAATTAGCAATTGCTAGTTTGAATTAACAAGACTCGTTAGATCTCGTTGTTTCTCCTTTCCGAGGTTTCATCAAACATTATTTATAGGAAAAACATTCTCATTATTTAGGTACTCTATGATATATTAATATTTTCCTTTCTATATCACTTCGTGTTTTTTTCTTTCTCTTTTTATTCAAAATTAATTGTAATATACCATCTCAGTAATATAATAACTGTTATATTTCATTCATTATCCAGATTCCCATGACCATTTCTCGCCAACCATCCCTATCGGATCCTAGCAGGTCTTTCACACGGCATCTAGAATCAGCATAGAGCTAACTGATATAGGCTGTTTGGCCTACGCTGGTGTGTCCATGAGTATGTGACCTTCCAAGACCCTCCTTAATTCTCCGACAGTGTCCCGCATGTTTTGTTCGTCTTACTCCGATGGAAGCGCGTGGTGTAATGGCCAGAGTCGTAGGAAATGGATTCGTCGACCCGAGTTCACATCCAAGACAAGGCTGTTTGCATTTCACATAGCGCTAATACCCTTGGGAAAGGTGTGCATCCATATGCGCCCCTCAGCTATGAATAAATAGCAGGACAGACTGGGATCTTTAAACTTGGTTAGGCAACCAATCTAGAAGGAAAACTTTGAATTGAAATCTGTTAAACTCCGCCTAAAAAATTGACCTTGTGTCACATCCTGTTCGTGCGGAGGAGTTGGGTAAATATGTACTCCGATGGTTGGTGTAATAGGAGGCAGGTGGCCGTACAGCTATTTTCTTGTCGGATGCTTTTTCCAAGACTTGTCCAGGACAACACGCAACATCATTGTGTAGCTCCCATCTAACCTTTTTTTCTGTAATGGATTCGTTTGGGTCCAAGTAGTTCTGTCATACAGTAACTCGGATACTGCTACGGCTATGGAAGAATTCTAGCGTTATCTTATCAGCGAGAGCAGATTTCTATATGATGGTGAATCTGTCTGTAGTAGTCCATGGCTTTCCTATGCGTACACCGCTTTCTATAGATGAGATATTACTACCTAGGTATGTGAAGTAGTCTAATAATTTTACCACCCCGTGCGCAAATGCCTCCATCTTGTTTAAAATACAAGAAATCAGTTTCAAAATAGGTCGATGCCCCTTGATGTCTTCTCTAGACAATGCAGTAGCGATTCTGCTTATGCAGGTGTATCTGCTAGAAGCGTCAGATCATCTGCGTAGTCTACATCTTTAATAATCTCAGTCGGGTATTGCCGGCTTTTCCTTTTTTGGGGTGAACGTTTTTTCTTTTATGAGCATCTACCGACTGAGCCAAACCAGCTATAGAAGGAGATAAATCAAACCAACCAGGTCTCTGTTTTATAGTATTACAATTTGAAATGAGGCGAGATTTAACAATCTTTCTGTGTTGATTATTGAGTATTTTAAGTTACATTTGTTAATCTTTAGAATTATGGCTTAAGTCACCACTAGGTTAAATGTGATAGTGGGACTTTGTAGTTGGCATATCTCAAGACAGAATTAGTTTAAAACTTTGGAGGTACCCGGTGTGGCTTGCAGTATCGCGTTTGTTGGTTTCAATAATATGTTGTGCATTGATTTAGGCCGTCTGTGAGTTGAAAACAGCACGATGGGAGGTGCAACATAACTTAATTCGGAAACTGTTTTTTTGTTGTTGTTTAATGTCATAAGTTGGAGGCGGATGGTCTAATGGTTAGAGTCGTAGGTAGTGGACTCGTCGACCCGAGTTCAAATCCTGGACAAAGCTACAATTCACATAGCGCTAATACCCTTGGTAAAGTTATGAATCCAACTACTCTCTCTCCAGCTATGGGTAAATAGTAGGGGGCTTTGGACCCTTTAACCTTGGCCAGGCAACTAGTCTAGAAGAAGGAAAACTCTGAATTCAAACCTGTTAAACTCCACTTGGTGTGGTCACTACTAGAATAGGCTCAGTCCTAATTAGTTATCTATTTTACTATTTATCATTTATTAGATAAACCCTGTTTTTAATGCCAACATAGATACTTGTATACATTTTAGCCTTTATTTCAATTATTATTATTATAATTATAATTATTATTAATATCATTATTATTATTATTATTTCACTCCATTCGAGTTTTTTACACCCACCATAGCCGGTGGTTCAATGGAGGCTGAGTGACAGTAAGTCTCCTCAAGTCTCCAGGAGTATTCTAGTCTGAGTATTCTAGCGATCTCAATAGTGCTGTAGCCTGGATGGTCTCGATTCTTCCTCTGATTTCCAGTTCGTCTCGGGGATTGTTCCAAGGGCACCAATTACAATATGCACAACCTTCACTTTCAGGTTCCAATTTTTTTAGTTCTCTGGCAAGGTCCAAGTATTTGATTTCATTCCTTTTGGGTTTTTCACACCAGCGTAAACTGATGGTCATTCACTGAAGTTTGAGTGATAATAATAAGTTTCCTCAGGTATCCAAGACATTTTAAGTATTCTAGCTGATCTTACCAATGCTGTTGTGCGGATGGTTTCGATACTTACTCTGATTTCTAATTCCTCTAGTCTGTTTTTACATAGCGTATTAACTTGGGAAATGTATGCATCTAATTATTCTCCATCCAGATATTGGTAAATAGTAAGGCAGAATGGACTCATTAACCTTGGAGAACGAAAACTCAATCCTATTAAAACCTGCGTAAAAAATCGCCCACGTGTCACATCCTGCTCGTGCGGAGGATATATATATATATATATATATATATATATATATATATATATATATATATATATATATATATATATATATAAAAGATAATGCAGCGTGTACATGAAAGCAACGACGTTTGGTTACTGACAGTTTCTCGCGATTTCTGAACGAAGAAATAGTGCACATTATGTATATATATATATATATATATATATATATATATATATATATATATATATATATATAAGGGTCATTCTATAAATGAAGACTGTACTTTTGAAAAAAGCAAAATACATTTTTTAAGAATTATTTTTCTTAAATTTAAACTTCGCATTGTTTGGGATTAGTTAAAGAAAAATTTTTTACTCAAGAAAAATATTTGTTTTAACATTATTCAAACTAGCCGCAAATCTAGCAGAGTGCTCCAGGCTTGAACAGAGGTCTATCATTAAATTTTTGGTGGCTGAGAAGTGCAAACAATTGGAAAATTACAGAAGAATGTGTGATGTATACGGAGAAACAAGTTTTACTCAAGACATTTTTTTAGAAATGGGCTAAACCTGAAATTGCCGCTATGAATCTGAGTTAAAATAAAAAAACCAACAGTTCCTGGAGTGAAAGCACAGCAACTCTCCGGTAAAAAAAATTCCAAGCGCTGCAGTCAGTAAAAAGGGTAACGCTGACAGTGTCCCGGGACATGAAATGACCCATCTCTTTGGATTTCTTCGTTAAATGCGCAAATGTAAACAGTGTTTCCCATTATTATATCCTTAGCCAAAATTCATCTTATTTATTGATCGACCATGGTATTTCCGGGTACAAACATCATCAATGCATTGGTTTTGGTCAAGCCACGTTGAAAGCACTGGTTACGATAGATGACCGAAGTTAAGCAATGGGAACCTGTTCAGTACTTAGATGGGTGACCACTTTAGCAGAAGCTGGTACTGTAAGCAACTTGGTGCCTGCTTGCATGTCTATGAAATCTTATTAAATTAAAGCTTGAACTATGCTGTGTTCGAATTTTTAGTCAAAACCCAATGCTCGGGCAATGGTAGCCACATGACCACCTCCTTCCCAGGTAGCGTCCATCAGGCTATATTAGGTTACATACATAAATCAGGTGTCCTGCGAGGTTTCTGGTATCATGTAACCAATGTAGTCTGTCTGGCCTTACACACACACACACACACACACACACACACACACACACATATATATATATATATATATATATATATATATATATATATAAGGCAGGATAGCGTCGATATGTAGAAAATGGTGCTTCGTTTTTGACAGTTTATCGCCTATGCAACTTTTTAAACCAATGAATATATCACACTCTGTTATATATATATATATATATATATTATATATATATATATATATATATATATATATAAATATATATATATATATATATATATATATATATATATACATATTCTCCCATATATATATATATATGAAATGATATTTATATATATTATTTCATGTATATATCTTTATATATGAATATATATATATATACATATATATGAATATATATGTATATATATACATATATATATGCATAATATATATATATATATAACATATATTATATATATATGAAATGATATTTATATATATATTATCTCATATATATATATATATATAATATATATATATATATATATATATATATAAACAGTTGAAGTTTTCGGCATAAAAAAAAGAAATTTCAGTTCCTGAAATAAAACAAATTACATCTAAACATACCTGATTTCGTTCGGCAAAACTTTGGAAAAAGATAAAGAAAGAAAGAAACAAGCAAACAAATGAACAGCAAACATGGCCCTAAATTTGTGACCCAGCGAAAAAAAAAAACACAAAAAAAAAACTGAGGTCAGTAGATCGCTGACAATAAATACAGAATTGTTTAAAATTACAAATAGATAACACACTTTATTGTTGAGTATTAACTCCTTGCCTACTTTAAACCGCTCACACCGGCTTCCCCACAGCCAAGCAAAGTACAAAAATTGATGGTTAGTTCATTATGTTTGAACAGAAAAAACTCAAGTTACAATAATAATAGGACTTTATGAGGTGAATAGAAAGTGAACTTTGAAATATCCCACTACTGCAATCCTACCTTAAGCTGCTGGCAGTGGCTCTTGCAAAAGGATTCAGGTTACTATGATAATAGGACTTTATTTGGATTGAATCAGATCTGAGGTGAATAGAAAGTGAACTTTGAAATATTCAACTACTGCAATCCCACCTTAAGCTGCTGGCAGTAACTCTTGCAAAAGGATTCAGGTTACAATGATAATAGGACTTTATTTGGATTGAATCAGATCTGAGGTGAATAGAAAGTGAACTTTGAAATATCCCACTACTGCAATCCTACCTTAAGCTGCTGGCAGTAGCTCTTGCAAAAGGATTCAGGTTACAATGATAATAGGACTTTATTTGGATTGAATCAGATCTGAGGTGAATAGAAAGTGAACTTTGAAATATCCCACTACTGCAATCCCACCTTAAGCTGCTGGCAGTAACTCTTGCAAAAGGATTCAGGTTACAATGATAATAGGACTTTATTTGGATTGAATCAGATCTGAGGTGAATAGAAAGTGAACTTTGAAATATCCCACTACTGCAATCCTACCTTAAGCTGCTGGCAGTAACTCTTGCAAAAGGATTCAGGTTACTATGATAATAGGACTTTATTTGGATTGAATCAGATCTGAGGTGAATAGAAAGTGAACTTTGAATATCCCACTACTGCAATCCTACCTTAAGCTGCTGGCAGTACTCTTGCAAAAGATTCAGGTTACAATGATAATAGGACTTTATTTGGATTGAATCAGATCTGAGGTGAATAGAAAGTGAACTTTGAAATATCCCACTACTGCAATCCTACCTTAAGCTGCTGGCAGTAGCTCTTGCAAAAGGATTCAGGTTACAATGATAATAGGACTTTATTTGGATTGAATCAGATCTGAGGTGAATAGAAAGTGAACTTTGAAATATCCCACTACTGCAATCCTACCTTAAGCTGCTGGCAGTAGCTCTTGCTAAAAGATTCAGGTTACAATGATAATAGGACTTTATTTGGATTGAATCAGATCTGAGGTGAATAGAAAGTGAACTTTGAAATATCCCACTACTGCAATCCTACCTTAAGTGCTGGCAGTAAGCTCTTGCAAAAGATTCAGGTTACAATGATAATAGGATTTTATTTGGATTGAATCAGATCTGAGGTGAATAGAAAGTGAACTTTGAAATATCCCACTACTGCAATCCTACCTTAAGCTGCTGGCAGTAGCTCTTGCAAAAGGATTCAGGTTACAATGATAATAGGATTTTATTTGGATTGAATCAGATCTGAGGTGAATAGAAAGTGAACTTTGAAATATCCCACTACTGCAATCCTACCTTAAGTTGCTGGCAGTAGCTCTTGCTAAAAGATTCAGGTTACAATGATAATAAGATTTTATTTGGATTGAATCAGATCTGAGGTGAATAGAAAGTGAACTTTGAAATATCCCACTACTGCAATCCTACCTTAAGCTGCTGGCAGTAGCTCTTGCTAAAAGATTCAGGTTACAATGATAATAGGACTTTATTTGGATTGAATCAGATCTGAGGTGAATAGAAAGTGAACTTTGAAATATCCCACTACTGCAATCCTACCTTAAGTTGCTGGCAGTAGCTCTTGCTAAAAGATTCAGGTTACAATGATAATAGGATTTTATTTGGATTGAATCAGATCTGAGGTGAATAGAAAGTGAACTTTGAAATATCCCACTACTGCAATCCTACCTTAAGCTGCTGGCAGTAGCTCTTGCAAAAGGATTCAGGTTACAATGATAATAGGATTTTATTTGGATTGAATCAGATCTGAGGTGAATAGAAAGTGAACTTTGAAATATCCCACTACTGCAGTCCTACCTTAAGCTGCTGGCAGTAGCTCTTGCAAAAGGATTCAGGTTACAATGATAATAGGACTTTATTTGGATTGAATCAGATCTGAGTTGAATAGAAAGTGAACTTTGAAATATCCCACTACTGCAATCCTACCGTAAGCTGCTGGCAGTAGCTCTTGCAAAAAGATTCAACTTTGGAATATCAAATCATACAGGTAAATGACACCAAGAACAATTTGATACAGCCGTGGGGAGAATTTAGTAGGCAAAGAGTTAAATAAGATGGCGACTATTTTTCTGATCTTCCAAACATACTAATCCCATTATAAAATAAATCAAAATTATTGATTTTTCTATGTTTGTTCAGTCATTTAATACAGTACATACGATATATATATATATATATATATATAATATATATATATATATATATATATATATAAACAAATCGTTCACATTCAAGATAAATAGCAAAAATAACAAGCGTTCTCCTTTTTACTGGTCATATAAATCCTGACACAAAATCTACAAGAAAAAAAAATTATATTAACTGGAGAACTAATTCTTAAAAAGTCAAAGAAAAATAAAGAAAAAGGCTCTAAAACCTACGGTGCTATTTAAATAGAAAGTGCAATTTAAAAATGAAGTGAATAAGTTTATTAAAAAGTAAGAAAGAAATGAAAAAAGAAACAACAGTTCAGGCATTTGATAAGTGAAAGGAAATAAAAAAAAAATGACTTCCGGTTAGAAAGTTCATTCCCATCTCAGACCCTCAGTAATATTTTCTTCCAAAAGCAGAAGACAGAACAATTTAAAACACAAGAAAAAAATTTAGATTTGGAAATCCATACGTAGACATGTACTTCAACTAGTAAGAGATTGAAGTAGAAAAAAACATCGCACATAATTGTATTATATAAATACATTCTTTTATTGTAGAACTGTAAAGGATTTTTTAGATGTTGTTTGGATTTAACGGCATGTCAACGCTTCTTAGGTTATTTGATGCCGAAGACATTTTGTTTTATTCATTCTTGTTGGGTATTCATCTTTTTAAACAATTCTATTTTTAGACGCATTTGTAAGACTCATTTTAAATATATTTAACTCATAAATGGGATCCTAACAGGTTCTAACACCCCGGATCAGAGTGGACCTGGGAGTAATGTCGATGAACGGGTAGAAATATCGATGAACGGATAGAAATATCGAAAATAACTGATGCCATTTGATGCTATTTACAAATACCGTTGTTGGATTGTCTTTTCTTAGATTTGATAGAGTTATCTTCCCTCTAGTTTCTTATTCTCACCACCAGGCGTCTTTCTGTATTTAAGTAGGAAGCGCCAGATTCAAGATCTCTTTCTTCTCTACGAACTCACACACATGGGTTAGACTTTTATGTCTACACCCTTCTCGGGTGGGGGCTTCTGTCCCCAAAGCAACGCTAGTAAGTTTATTGAAACTATGGACTCTCCAGTCCTATATCTCTATTTTGTACGTTCTTGTAGTGAACTAATGTATACGTTTTTTATTGTATATCATTCCTTTCCTTGTATGTGTATTTCATGTCTTATATGTTACTCCATGTGCTGTCCAATTTATTAAAGTCCATTATGTTATGTTTAACACCCTTGTCGGAGTTATTTGTTTCAACCAGTTATAATTTATATTGTAACTTTGAACCTTACACCGTTATTTACATTTTACTACACTAGTCATAATTGGTAGGAAACCCACGACTCATGTAACACTGTCCCGTTGATTCAACTGGGGACTAGGGTGTATAAACGGCTGTCAGAGAATGAAGTTGAATTAGTCATGAATTACTTATGACTGATATTACGGCTTAACACTTTGCCTACTTTAAACCGCTCTAGGGGGCTCTAACACCACTATGATTCCATCGTAAGCCGCTGGTACTGGCCTTCGCTCGTGTCACTTGTTTAGACTGAAAAATCGCTATGTGAACACCCCTGCTATCTTTTGTTTTGTAGGTGAGCCAACCTTGAGATTGGTACTTGATCCTTTTGCAATAGGGAACCAGTTGACCGAAATAATTTGGTACAGTCGGGTGGGGGGGGGAGTTGGTAGGTCACTGTAATATTATTTTTGTGTGATCTCGATTTTCCCTCTGATCTCCACTTTGTTTGTGTTTGGGGACAGTGTCAAGGGCATAAGCTACAACTGGTATCATGCGTTGGTAATAATAATAATAATAATAATAATAATAATAATAATAATAATAATAAGAGTAAATGTAGACTGTGCGGTGACAGAGATGAGACTGTAAACCATGTACTAAGTGAATGTAGCAAACTAGCACAAAGGGAATACAAAGCTAGGAACGACTGGGTTGGGAAGGAGATCCACAGGGAATTATGCAAAGAAAATTTGACCATACAACAAAATGGTATATGCATAAACCAGAATCTGTTTTTGAAAATGAAGGAATAACATTCTCTGGGACTTTGATATAAAAACGGATCACCCTATCCCAACCAGACCTAGTGTTGATTAACAAAAAAAAAAAAAAAAGAGATCAGCACGTGTCAACTGGTGGACTCTGCGGTTCCAGCAGATCACAGGGTGAAACTGAAGGAAAATGAAAAGATGGATAAATACCTGGACCTTGCCAGAGAATTGAAAAAGCTGTGGAATATGAGAATGAAAGTGATACCAATTGTAGTTGGTGCACTTGGAACAGTCCCAATTATCTTGGAAAAAAGACTGGAGGATCTAGAAATCAGAGAAAGAATTGAGACCATCTAGACTACTGCACTGCTGCAATCAGCTAGAATACTCAGAAGAGTCCTGGAAACCTGAGGAGACTTGTTGTCACTCAGCCTCCAGTGAAATACCATCAGCTAACGCTAATGTAAAAAACTCAAAAGGAGTGAAAATAATAATAATAATTTTGACTAGTATTATCCTTCATCTTCCTAATTGCATTAATCAGAATCCTTATTATCAATAATTTTATCTACTACTATCTTTCATATTCCTAATTCTTGTTGCTTTTTTATAACAATCATTATTATTACTAGGACAAAATAAAAATAATACCCTCCGGGCGATGTAAATATAGATTTTTGAAACATATTTCTAGAGGGGTGTGAGTAAAAAATTCAATTTCAGCGAATTTGTACCCTAAGTAAGTAAAATCATCAAATTCATTAAAGGATTAAAAAATAAAACAATTTGAAATATAAACTTTAAATATGTATTAAAATAAAACAAACTATATATAGATATATAATACCAGTCATGTATTTATTAAAACTTGTTTTAAAAAACAATGTTGCATGTTCAAATTTTGAGTGGACTTATTCTATGTTATGACGATTTGGAGTAATGTGACGTAAGCAGTGACGTAATTTTTGTTACAGACAAAAACCGGAAGCGAATCTCCATTATTAATAGATTAATTCTGATTAGTATTATCTTAATTTTTGTAATTCTAGTTGCTTTTTATTACAATCATTATTATTACTAATCTTAACTAGTATTATATTTCATCTTCCTAATTCTACTTGCTTTTCAACACAATCATTATCATTAATAATTTTGAGTGTTATTATCCTTCATCATTCCAGTGACGATTGCATTCTATCGCAACTCACTCGAATCGTAACGACAGCGAGAAATAGAGCGTATCGGAAAGAAGAGTAAAGAAATAATCTCCCAGTGGGACTCGAACTACCGTCCTACCTAGTACTCTAAGACCCGCAGCCACCGCCTTCAAGCGCATATATGATAAAAAGGGTTGGGGTTTGCCATAAGGGTAACAGGGTTGGGAAAATCATGTAAGTGCTAGGTCTTGACATAACCAACCGATTAATAGAAAGAGGCCTCTCCGACCGCCCCTCTAGCCTAAGTAAAGGACAAAATGAAGTGCTGTATGGCATTCACTACTCAGCCATAAGGATTCCGTCTTTAAGCATTACGGGTCGCTACTTTTCAAACATGCAGCCATAAGTGTGGGGGGATTTCTCCCTCTGCACAGAAGCATTTTACATGGCGCTAATACTCTTGGGAAAGGTATGAATCCAAATCTCCCTCCAGCTATGGGTAAATAGCCGGGCAGACTGGGCTCTTTAACCATGGCTAGGCGACTAGTCTAAGAGAAGGAAAACTCTGAATTTAAACCTGTTAAACTCAGCTTAAGAAATTGACCCTGTGTCGCATCCTGCTCGTGCGGAGGGGTTGATATATGCACATTGGTGTATTCTACAGCACCAACATTCTTGTGAAAAAAGAATATCTCTAGTACAGGGGGGGGGGATCTCGTTTAAACTGTCGGACTTTATTTTAGTGCTCTGTCAAGGGATAATTACTTTATCTCACTTAATAAGCTGTTAGTTAATCTGGAGTCGATTAATTATTTAACCAATCATGGTAAAGTTTTGATATTGTTTGCCATCAAATGATTTGGTTGGTTCCTTGGTTGGTTCGATTTTACGGCATGTCAACCCTTGTTGGGTCATTTTATGACAAAGACATTTTGTTTCATTCATTCTTTTTTAGTGTTCAATTTTTTTAGTGTTCAATTTTTTAACCATACTCATTTTTTATTCAACCCATTGGTGGGACCCTAACAGGTACTACAATTTAAAAAAAAGGAAAGAAATAAACGGGGTCAAACATTCTAAACTGTGACAGAGACTGATCAGATTTTTTTAAATAGCAAGAACATCTGCCCTCTATCGGGCGTAAGTATTTAATATTTAATGCAAGGAAATATATTAAATGAGAAAGATTGACGAAATTGAATAAGAACGCATATAAAAACATTACACTTATTTTAACTATATTTTCATTGGTTTCTATGATTGATATTAATACGTTGAAGAATAAAACAAGGATATTAGTGATCAAGTAATCATTTGTTAATCTCGGTTTTGTTAAAACCAGTATGCAAATTAACCAAACAATATTTTATGTAAACCTTTATTTCTTAGTGATATATAAGACAAATTGTAGGATTTTAAACGCATTAATAACATGGACTGTTTTGAGGCAAATCGAACTCAGACTTTCAGAGAGACATCGTTTATAAATAAGATTTATTCTATGTAATAATGATATTGACTATCAATCACTCATTGATAACTTACGCAATGCCCGAGGTATTGTGATCTAAGCAGTGTCGTGGTTTCGGTTACAGACACCGAATCTCCATTATAATAAGATATCATTATCATTTTGGAAGAAATATATTGCTAAGGGTCATCAGCAAAAAAAAAAAAAAGAAAAATTATAAACTTAATTAGAAATTAGTGACCACTAATTCTTGAAACATGCGAATATATATATATATATATATATATAATATATATATATATATATATATATATATATATATATAAAACTAAAATTGAGTCAGTTGCTATCTACCTAGGATTCATCTAAAGTATCTTCATGTTAATTCTGGCTCAGAATTATCCTGAAGTTACATCAGGTGAAACCTAGGTAGATAGTATCTGTTCAATTTAGTCTTTTTTTCTTTTTGCTCTACGTAGTGTATAGGGCACTTTTATATATATCTGCTTAGTCATTTCTTTCGGTGCTTTTTCGTTTTAGTACAGGTTGATTTTTTTCAGATTGTACGGATGATTTGGTCTTTTTTCCTACCATATATATATATATATATATATATATATATATATATATTATATATATTACAGAAATAACCTACTCTAGTTTACCCATAAGGATCTTCAGTATTAAATCACAGAATTAATCAAGATATTGAGAAGGGCAAGGTTAGCTCAGTCGGTAGAGCGTTCGGCTAGAAATTACAAGTTTCCTAGTTCGATACCGGCCCTCGCCAACTCAGCGTATGAGTAGCACAGTGATCTGTGCGGTAAAGTAAGGAGCTGATGGTAGGTGTGGCGCTCCACCTCAGACGCTAAAATAATCTCCTTGGTCTAGCGCTAGTGAAAAGGGGATAGATTCCCTCGCTGTATGGCTCATACCGACATTAGGCCGTCCCGACGACTTTACTTTTTTACTTTTTATTGAGTAATTAGAGCTAACTACAGGGGTTCATGTTGTAGTCATGCCATTTTCATATATATATATATATATTAAATGATAAAATTCCCCAGATTTTCACACTACAATTAAAATTTCACCCATTTAGTCATAGCTTAACAGTAGAAAGGTGGAATTTCATTCATTTTATTGTCTACCTGATGATCGAATCCGTGAAACTCCAGTTGCAGAGGAAAACTTTTTTTTTTAGTTTTGGTATTTGATGTTAATTGATTATAGCTCTTCTTAAAAAAAGTATTGAGCACTTTTCTTTAGAGAAGGGGACTTATTCTTTAAAACACAAACTTGTGTATAAGGGGCCGGGTTAGCTCAGTCGATATCGCGTTCGGCTATAAACCACAAGGTTCCTAGTTCGATACTGGTCCTCGCCAACTCAGCGTATGAGTAGCGCAGGGATCTGTGCGGTAAAGTAAGGAGCTGATGGTAGGTGTGGCGCTCCACCTCAGACGCCAAAAACAATCTCCTTGGTCTAGCGCTATTGAAAAGGAGACAGACTCCCTCGCTGACTGGCTGATACAGGCTTTAGGCCGCCCCGACGACTTTACTTACTTATATATATATATAAGCCCAGTCGAGCACTGTTGATGGTTTAATTAAAACCGAAACGCTTAACGTCGGCTTTCTAAATGTCAATCTTTGACATATTTTCTTGTTTTTCTTTTCAAAAACTTATATATATATATGTATATATACATATTAATGTTGAAAATATTCCTACATCTCTTATTACTTTTTGTTCATTTTAGACACACACACACACACACACACACACACATATATATATATATATATATATATATATATATATATAATATATTGAGGGTTATCATAGTGATCAACACTTCAATGGATGGAATGAAAGGAATGAAACATGTTTATTAGTAAAACAAGGGCCCTTTCGTCCGGTGCTTGTTTTTACTAATAAACATTTTTATTCCTTTCATTCCATCCATTGAAGTGGTGATCACTAGAGGAAAAATATATGGTCTACCATTGTTTCAATCAATATGTGTCCTCTAATAATAATATTATTAGTGAATCGCCAGGATACTCTAAATCTAAAAAGTAAAGAGTGCTCAATACCTAAGTAGAGCAAATAATAAAATTAAACCTAATGGATCAGATATACCTACTAACAGTTTTGCTTAGTGCTCTGCAGGGCTAAGAGTCAGATCTCAGCTCTGAAGAGCACTAAGTGAAACTGATAGTAGGTATATCTGACTCATTAGGTTTAACTTTATCTATCTGTATATCTATTTATCTATCTACACATATATATATACATATATATATATATAAGGATTTGTGGTCACTAATGCTTAATGTCCCCTGCCTCCCACTAAAATGTTGCGCAAATACGCAAGGTAAATGCTGTGTTTAAAATAATTTTTAAAAAAAAGAATGAAAAATATCGAACAGGGACGTGGAAAGGTTGATGTTATTGGTGAAATAAGAAAAAAAAGCTTATTTGAAAGTAAAAAAAAAAAAAAAGAAGAAAGTTATTTGAAATATGGAAAATTAAATTTTGTTAAAAAAAAAAGATTGAAAAAAAAAAAAGAAAGAAGAATCTAATCGGTGTTAGAGAAGAGATAAACACTCACCAATCAAAGGTACTGTTGCGGCATGGGGAACAGATTCGGCCAGCAATAGCAACAAGAGGAAAAAGGCGACGAATATGTTCATTCCTGTAACATAAATAATTGTGGGAAAATGAGATGGACTCACCTATTAAAGGAATGGACGAGGCCGCCCGAGGAGTGGATTCTGCCAGCAATAGCAACAAGACGAAAAAGGCCACGAAAATGTTCATTCCTGTAAAATAAACCAGATATGCATAAAACATGGAAATTGAGAGAGCGAAGGTCAGGAATTTTTTTTTTTTTTGTTTTTTGTTTTTTTTTTTTTTTTCGATATATTTGGTAGTTCAGGATACGTCTTTCTTTTTTCTGTCTCTCTCGGTTTAGCTTGAATTTTTTTTTTTTTTAAATTTCCGGAATTGTGTTTTTTTTATGACACATTTCAGCCATTTTGACCTTTTTTTTTTTTAAAGAATAAATTTTGAAAAATTTATTTTTAAAGAATTTATCGAATTTTTTGGGATTTTTTTTCTTTTCGGAAAAGTTCAAAAATTATTATTTCTTTTTTTTTTTTAATTTAATTTTTTTTTGTTTTTTTTTTTGAATATCAAACTTAGATTTTATTAAACTATGAAATATCTACGTTTTTTAATGTTTTCACGAGAAAAAAAAAGATTTTAATGAGATATCTAACATTTTTTTTTTTGCTTTTTGCTTTTTCTTGGAAAAAAGTTTGTAATTTAACCTTTAATTTTTGTTGTTTTTTTTCTTCATTTATACGATTTTGTTTGTTTTGATTAATTTTCTTTGAATTGTTTTTTTTTTCATTTTGTGTTTTTTGTTGTTGTTGCTTTGTAAATAATAATTATATTACGCATTTTATCGCTTCACAGATGTCATCTATATTAAAGCTTTTAAAGCTGAGTCAATCAATATTTCATAAAGGCTTTTTTCATATAGCTCAATGACACAAAATACATGCTAAAATATTCCTTAGTTCTGGGACTGAGTAAAAATTCCTTTTTTATTGGTTCTAATTAGTTGTAATTAGCCATGGGTTTACACACACACACACGCCCACACACACACTCACACACACAAACACATACACACACACACACACACACATATATATATATATACATATATATATATATACATATCAAGATGAGCATTTCAACATTATAAACAAAGGCTGACAAGCTTTTGCTTGTTCCACTATTTTCTTTTCATATATTTTATGATTATTAGTCCAGTTGAGTCCTATTGATGATTTAATTAAAACCGAAACGCTTTAGCGTCGACTTTCTAAATATCAATCTTTGACATATTTTGCAATTAATAATTAAAAGAATCACACGTCTCTTACTTCACATTCTGTCTGTCCCTTTCCACTTCTGTACTGTATTGATTAACTACTCCTCATATATGTTAGTTTCTCTGTGAGTGTAAAGAGAGAGAAAGATGAATGTTAGAGGAAGATTAAACTTCCAAGAATCAGGTCCATTTGTTGGAATATTTGGGTATATAAGCTATTGTAAGTTCCTCCGTCCATTTGCAATCATTGACAAAGGAACCTACAATACTAAGGAGCACGAAGGAACAACCAAAGGATTCTCTACCAAGGATTTCCACCGGACAAGCGCTCTTGCTTGAAGCCTAAAGGATGGCCCATAAAATCGTAACACCATTTAAATTTAAATTACTGTATTTGACGTATTTGACGCACTGTTTTTCCAAAATGTTGGCTCAAAAAATTGTAGGTGAAGTTTGAGACCTCCCGTAATGAATTTATTACTATTATTATTATTTCCTGCTATTGAGATGTCTTGTGTATACTTATTGCTTGCCTATACTGCCAAATTGCTTTTATACAGCTATGTTTCTGCTTGTGTAATGCACAGCTAGACTATTTATACAATATATGCTTCAATAAACTAAAAACTTTTTTTCCTGAATCAGACCTGCCCGTGCGT
>CM042163.1:86067608-86085108 GCA_023376005.1 Doryteuthis pealeii | reverse complement strand
TAATATATATATATATATATATATATATATATATATATATATACACACACACACACACACACACACACACACACACATATATATTATATATATATATATATATATATATATATACACGAGGGAGTTTCAAAATATAGTGGCACTTTCTTTAGTACATGTATAATTACCATCACAGGAACATGTACCATACATCAAAATGAAGCTGAATCTCTATAGATTACATCCTACTTCTCCACATAGAATAACGCAAGCTACATATATATATATATATATATATATATATATATATATATATATATATATATATATATATATTGGAATACACTTCTAAGTAAGAGATGGAATATTTTCCTGACCTCCCACCAGCCTGAGATCGACACAACATCTTTTTAACGTGTGAAGCCACACACAAATCGTAGGTCATGCGATGGGTAGGGAAAAGTGTGTGTTTTTCATCAGCATTTCAAGTCAAGTCACATCGCATTTATAAGATTATAATTGTAGGCAAGAAAAATGAAAATGAATCCGACACTATGTTGTGAAAAATACGAAAAGTGAGGATAATTTATTGATATTTGACAAAATGTACCGACACTTAGTGTTTCGATTAGAGATTTACAGAATCGAATACACATTTAGAATAAATATGTATAAGGCATGTGTTTCTTATGGTCATCTCGGTAACAATATCTGTTGATGACAATTTTGTTCAACGAGTGATACGAGAAAGAAATATGCATACGAAACACTGCTCCTTAATTGCAGCTGTCAAAGGCCGACAGGTTAAAGAAACCGAGCTGATGAAAAGTCCAGTCGGGTTTCGCTCCTGGTCAGAAGTTGTTGCCTGTGTCTAGCCACACTGATGAGACATGAAACAACGAAACAGGTTGTCTATGGATGAAAAATATATATATAATTATATATATATATATATATATATATATATATATATATATATATATATATATGATATACGTATATAATAATAACAATTCATATACTAATTTAATCAATTCATAGCTGATAGTATTGACGGTCCTCGCGGTAAAACCCGGGTAGACTTTCTGACTATACCATTTTACTAACATAACCAAACAATATGAAAGATCTGTTTGAAAATGTAACATAGAGGATATTTTCTCTTTTTTGAGAGAAATAAAATTATACCATAGAATATAGACATGAAACAAATCAATACCATCAACATGATCCCAATAATGCTAACACATTGTTAAAACAATTACTAAAAAGTATAAATATAAACACACGATATGTATTACTTCCTAAACGTTAGGCATGACATAACCCCAGACGGGTTAATGTGCCGTTACAATCAATAAACCAAACCGACCAATCTATCAACGTATTGAGCACTATTATATGCATTCATGAACCCGATTTATTTAGATAGATAGATAGATTGATATGAACAGAAATATACATACAGGCTGATAAAATGTGTAGGCATTTTTGCGCATGCGCAGAATCCCCTTGAAGTCGGCCATTGCGAAATTAGATGCAATGCCATTTTTTAAATTCTTTTTTTTAAAATAATACTCTTCATTCCCATCCGTATTGGACAGCATCCAATGATTTATCCTTCCAGAGGCGTGGTAGAATAATCACATACTCAATTAAAACACTGACAAAATTAAAAATCACAAAAATAAACCATTTCGAAGTACGGCAATAAGTGAGCACAAAGAAGTCCACGAGTGCATCAGTAACATTACAAACACAAATTCGATTTTAATGGCGCCTTTCAAAAAACAGCAAGACCCTCCCAATATTCTCCATTTGATGCTCCAGTTGATGTGCACTGTTCGTAATTTTTATTTCATAGTAACATCTTTTTTTTTTTTTGAACTTGTTCGTTTTTTTTCTTCCCCCGGCTCACAACTCTCTTTATTTCATTGGTACCATTAGTTTATAATTTCATGCAAAATTTAATTATATTCTAATTTCTGTTATTTTTCCTCCTCCACTATGAATATTTTCGCACTTTGTTTTATTTTTAATTTTTCTAAATTATAAAAAGTAATTCCGAATAAATCAATGATATTAAAAAGTTCAACCTCTTATCTCCAAAATCCTAGTCTAATGGAGCCCTGTTGGCTGGAGCTTTAGAATACACCGACTGCACCTCTGCAAAGGGGTAAAAACAATGGTGTCCTGGGTATGATGTTAAACTTTATCTGACGGTGAAGTTCCAATTCCGGAACTCTGGGGAATGCGGAGTACACCTTCATCACCATTACTCCCAATACCACTCTGACCCGGAGTGGTAATACCTGTTAGAGTCTGTATCTTTCTATATATAGATACATATATAAATATATATGCACACAGACACACTGACATATATATAGGGTGATCCAAAAAATATACTTTTTTGAAAGTCAGGCCTGTTTTGGGGGGTCACTCTCTCTCTCTATCTCTATATATATATATATATATATATATATATATAAGCAATGGTGTATGTATTATGTTATTTTTCCATCGTATTTCTTTTTTATCTTTTGTGCCCTGTTTATATCCCAATCTGTTCCTATTCATCTATCTATCTGTCTGTATGTCTGCCTGCCTATCTATCTATCTATCTATCTATCTATCTATCTATCTATCTAAGCTAGGCCTTATTGTCTCCAAATAAAATTGATCAGGGGTACCAGGTGTCTTGATTTATCGATTCATTAAGGAAGGTTACAGCACCACATGTTGAAATAGAGAGAGATATAGATAGAGATAGATTGATTGAAAGATAGCGATCAAGAGATAGAGAGAGAAAATGGGTGAGGGAGCGAGAGAGATAGTTTGTGTGTATGTGTGTGTGAGAGAGAGAGTGAGAGAGAGGGGGAGAGGGAGAGAGAGAAAATTGGATATAACGCAGATACAGAGGGGTTTAAAAAGAGAGCGTAAGGTAAGGAAAGAGAGGTAATTTCTGACGATAGTGAGTGGGTGTGTGTGTGTGTGTGAGAGAGAGAGAGAGAGAGAGAGGAGAGAGAGAGAGAGAGAGAGAGAGTGTATTGAAATAAGAGGTAATTTCTGACAAGAGTAAATGAGAGGTTAGTGAGAGAGATAGTTTTGTGTGTGTGTGTGTGAGTGAGAGAGAGAGAGAGAGAGAGAGAGAGAGAGAGAGGTGAAAAAGAGGTAATTTCTGACAAGAGTAAATGAGTGGGTGAGTGAGAGAGATAGTTTGTGTGTGTGTGTGTGGTGTGAGAGAGAGAGAGAGAGAGAGAGAGAGAGAGAGAGAGAGAGAGAGAGAGAGAGAGAGAGAGAGAGAGAGAATGTGTGTGTGTGTGTATGCAAGAGGGAAAGAGAGAGAAAGAGAGAGAATGGAAAAATTATAGAACGTAGATACAGAGTGATATCATAAGGCAGAGAAAGAGAGAGAGAGAGAGAGAGAGAGAGAGAGAGTATTGAAATAAGAGGTAATTTCTGACAAGAGTAAATGAGTGGGTGAGTGAGAGAGATAGTTTGTGTGTGTGTGTGTGAGAGAGAGAGAGAGAGAGAGAGAGAGAGAGAGAGAGTGTGTGTGTGTGTGTGTGTGTATTGAAATAAGAGGTAATTTCTGACAAGAGTGAATGAGTGAGTGAGAGAGATAGTTTGTGTGTGTGTGAGAGCGTGTGTGTGTGTTGTGAGTGAGAGAGAGAGAGAGAGAAAGAGAGAGAGAGAGAGTATATGTGTGTGTGTGTATCCAAGAGGGAAAGAGAGAGAGAGAGAATGGAAAAATTATAGAACGTAGATACAGACTGATATAAAAAAGAAACCATAAGGCAGAGAAAGAGAGAGAGACAGAGAGAGAGAGAGAGAGAGAGGGAGAGAGAGAGAGAGAAACAGAGAGGTGAGAGACAGAGACAGACAGACAGAGAGAGAGAGAGACAGATAGAGCCACAGAGAGACACAGAGAGAGAGAGATGGACACGATAGTGTACAATAAAGTCTTTCAACTGCAAAATACCAAATGTGTGTCTCTACGACAAGTAAACCTATTGAATCCAATCTGACATTTTCAACACTACAATGCAACTAGTTTTCTAACATTTATATTCAACTCTGTCGATAAAACCTTTTCACTGTTTTCTGTTTTATCAGCAGTCTCTTACTCTATTTCATTTTTTTCTTGTATCACAGCCTTCTTCGAACATTTCGGGAAAATGGGTCAAAATTAGAAAAAAGATTTTACAAGTGGTTAATTTACGATGGGGCTAGAATTTATTTCCATCAATATATAGACAAAGGACATTTGGTGTATATACGTCTGTATGTTTGTATGCTACGAGCATAAAACAATTAATGACAAAGTAAATATAGATACACATTCACTATCAACAGATCTTGCATTTTGAGCAAAATTTTTTAAAAAATTTGATTTATATTTGTGAAGATAATTAAAGAATAATATCTAACAGCATGGAATATTTTTTGCATTAAATATTTTAAATAGCCTAATACACACACACACACACACACACACACACACACACACACAACATATATATATATATATATATATATATATATATATATAGATAGATAGATAGATAGATAGGAAAACACACAATGCTGTTAAAATAAGAATATTTTATATCATATTCATAGCTAATATCAAACAATATTTCGATTTATATTAGCTATGAATATGATATAAAATAATTTAATTCTAACAGCATTGTGTATTTTCAGATCTTAGCCCTGAAGAACACTAAGCGAAACTTTTAGTAGGTTTATCTGACTCATTAGGTTTATCTTTATTATTTGCTCTACTTAGGTATTGAGCACTGTTTACTTATTAGCTTTAGTTTCCTGGCGGTTTTGTATGAATATATATATAATATAACATATATGTACATATAAATTGTTTTTTCTTTTGGCCAAAGTATTGTACCAATAGATTATTTTTGGTTGGTACGATTATCTTTTTCTTTTTTTTTTTCCAAATGTTTTTTTCTCCCCGGGTAATGTTTGGTAGTATATTTTTACAATTAAACTATTTGCTGTTTTTTTCTTACCGCGAGGATTTACCAACAAGTTTGGTATATCAAATCATATATATATATATATATATATATATATATATATATATATGACCAAAAAACTTTCCTTTGTTTGAAAATGATTTCATTGTATGTCGTGTTCAGAATTCATCACATTATCCTTATTTGTCCATACATTCTTATTGTCTCATATCTAAACATTGTGACGCAAGCAAATACACAAATGCGCAATAGCGAGTTTCCATTTTTATTAAAAAAACAAAATGCACAACACTAGACACAAACAATTGAAAATGGTAGAAGCAGGTGAAAATCTCCAGAAACCAGTCAATATGTCACGTTCTCTGGAAAAATGTCCTTTTACTCAATTGAATAAAAAGTAGTAACTATCAACCCTGATCATCTTTAGTCTTATTACTCAACATTATAGGTATCCTATAGGCCGGGTTAGCTCAGTCGGTAGAGCGTTTGGCTAGAAGCAACAAGGTTCCTAGTTCGATACCGGCCCTCGCCAACTCAGCGTATGAGTAGCACAGGGATCTCTGCAGTAAAGTAAGGAGCTGATGGTAGGTGTGGCGCTCCACCCCAGACGCTAAAAATAATATCCTTGGTCTAACGCTAGTGAAAAGGGGATAGACTCCCTCGCTGCCAGGCTGATACCGACATTAGGCCACCCCGACGATTTTACTTTACTTACTTTATAGGTATCCTATAGTCTACAACTTTTATGTCCATGTTATTGATGACAAAACTGTCCATAAAAGAAATTTTATTTGTTTTGTTTTGTAGAGTCAATCCTTCAACAGAGATTATATATCTAGTGAAATCAAGGAGAAACATATTTCTCTTAAACATATATATTATTAAACGAAAATAAATAAAAACGCATATGAAAATAACACTTATTTTAAATATTTTATCAGGCCGTCCTGTCGGCTGCGGCGTTAAAATGCACCGACTGCAACCTCTGCAGAGGGGTAAGACTCCCCCAATGGGGTCACCTGTTGGACGTGGGTGGCGACCCGTGATGCTTTAGGATAGAACCCAGATGGATGAGCAGTTCATGACTTGCAATACTCCACTTTGGCCATATCTTAGGCTAGATGGGCGGTCGGAGAGACCCCCTCCGATCAATCGGCTAGTCACGTCAAGCCTTATCACCTATATGATTTTCCCAGCCTATTGCCCTTTGGCAAGCCCCAACCCCTTTTATCATATGGGTGCTAGAAGGCAGTGACTGAGGGTCTACATGTCCTGGGAATGTTAAACTCTATCTGATGGTGAGGTTCCAGTTTTGGTGGTTTGGGGAATGTGGGATATCCCTTCATCACCATTGCTCCCCTTAGTTTCTATATAAAACCATTCATAAGATTGATTTTAAAACGTTGGATATAACAATAATATTACAGATCAATAACACCAAGTAATTATTTATCAAACTCAGTTTTGTTATATAATGCACCATTTTTTAAAAACTTATAGATTTTTTCAGGTCAGTTAACTTTGAACTACGTATCTTTGAAGCGTAACACAGGTTCTCAAAGATACGTAGTTCAAAATTAACTGACCTGAAAATTTTTTAATGACTTTAAATAAAATAACTGGTATTATATTTTTATTTATTAATATATAAACACTGAAAATTTCATTAAATTCGGTTAATTCCCTGATTTTTCTTTCGGCGGGGTGACATGGTGGAATTCAGGTCTGTTTAGTTCGATTTAACTAAAGAGTTAGTAAGGAGAACTACGCCTGGGTTACGTATAAAGCAGCGCTAAAGGTTTGTGTGACAGATTGTGCGGTAGGTCTGGATCACCAATGGATGTTAAAATAATTAGAAAATATGTCGATACAAGTTGCCCACGATCTATCTAACTTAAATCAAACAAAAAAAGTTAATCAATGTTCATCCCTCGCACATCGTTAATTGTCCCGACCCTATTGATAGGAAACAACCACACAATATTTCCAGGAATCTTAAGCACTTTGTCCGGTGACAAAAATGTATGAAATGTATTTTAGAATCATACGTGGAAGTCATTTTTAGAAAATATTAAACGTTTTATTTTATTTTTTACAACCCCATCAGACAATATATTGAAAGATGAATATTTACACCGCCCGATGGGCGTTCTTTTAGTAATATACAAAAAAAACAAGAGTTAGCATTAAATAACCCACAAGGGTTGATATGCAATTAAATAAAATGAATAATAATTATTATAAGTTGAATCCATTACTTACAAAAGAGATCTTTTTGTCTTTCTTTTTTTTTTTCTCTTCTTTTTCTTTATCACAACACTCAGATCGTTATTGTTGAATAACACTTAGAATCTGCGAATTTCAAAGACAGTTGCATCTAATACTACGTGTATAACATACAGAAATAACTATCTATTGATGCTCTCTAAATATAGCACCATACAAGACAATTAATAGGGCACAGATGAGGATCGAACTCGCTACAATAGCCAATGGTCTGCCGTGACTAAGTGGCCGACCATTGTTCTAGACCAAGCACCGAGAAGAGATTTCTATAAAGAACAATTTCTGAAGGATTCACTGTCAGGTCATCTCAGTGAGAATGACCCCAGGGCAATTTTTAATGGCCGCTCCAGGTGGGTCACAAAAAAGCAACAATAAAAGGCATCGAAAGTTGACTAATTCTAAGGTTACCTTACCTTGGGCATTGGGGAAAAACAAAAACGTTCAGGGGCAAAAGAAACAGGCCAGCAAGGGGACAAATACACAGAAATAACATCACCATGGAACGATTGGCAAAAGACTCATGCAAATCTCGGACTAATTCTCATTCCACTAAGCAACGTCTAACATATATATATATATATATATATATATATATATTATATATATATATATATATATAATTTACAATTCACATTACAATATCGTCCATAAATAGGTACACATTTAACAATTTATAAAGGTAAAACGTTAGTTTTCTTCTAATGCAAAAATACCAAGATTATTTTCATTTCCTTATGAAATTAGGAAATGACAGAATGAACTATACTATTTATTTTATCATTCAGTATAAAGTATAAAAAGTTGTTTTATCATATAGTATAAAGTATAAAATTAGTTTCATCATATAGTATAAATTATAATATTTATTACATCATACAGTATAAAATATAAAAAGTTGTTTTATCATATAGTATAAAGTATAAAATTGGTTTCATCATATAGTATAAAGTATGATATTTATTACATCATACAGTATAAAGTATAAAATTTGATTTATCATATAATATAAAGTATAAAATGTGTTTTATCATAGAGTATAAATTATAAAATTTCTTTCATCATACTGAAGAACATATAAAATTTATTTTCTCACATAAAGTATAAAATTTGTTTCATCATATAGTATAAAGTATAAAATTCATTTTATCATACAGTATAACGAATACATTTCTGTTTTATCAAACAGTATAAAGAATTAACATTTGTTTTACCACATAGATTATAAGATTTATTTTATCAGACAATATAAAGTATAAAATTTATTTTATCATATAGTATAAAGTACAAAATTTATTTTATCATATAGTATAAAGTATATTTATTCCATTATGTGGTATAAATTACGGAATTTATTTTTATTATGCAGTATAGATTATAACATTTATTTCATTATAAAGTATCAAATCTTTTTTATCATACAGTATAAGGTATAAGAATTATTTCATTATACAGTATAAACTATAGAATTTATCTGATTATGCCGTATAGAGTTCAAAATATATTTCAATACAATGTATAAAATTACAAGATATATTTCATAGTACAACATAAAGTATGAAGTAGATTTCATGATAAAGTATAAAGTATAAAATCTATAAAGTTTAAAATGTATTTCATAGTACAATATAAAGTATAAAATGTACTTCATGATACTGTATAAATATCAAATTAATTTCCTTATATAAAGTATAAAATTTATAAAGTATAAAATTTATAAAGTATAAAATGTTTAAAGTAAGTATAGAGTATATAGTGAATTTAATTGTATTGTATAAGCATATCATTTATTTTATTATAGAGTATAAAGTATGACATTTCACTATACAGTATAAAGTATAAAATTCATTAAGTATAAATTGTATTTCCTTATATATTATAGATTATGTTTTTATAGAGTAAGAGATTCATTCATTTTACAGTCAAAAGTATAAAATTTCACTATATAGAATAAAGAATAATGATAGAATTTTGAATTCAATCATACAATATAGATTATAAAATTGTTACAAAAATTTAATTGTGTAATAAATGATTCATTATAAAATATAAACTATAAGATTTATTCATACAATATTAAGTATAAATCTTTTCCCATTAAATAGTATGTAGTATACAATTTATTGCATCTATAAAAAAGTATAAAATATCATAATCAAGTGTAAAATTCCATTGTACAATGTAGAATTATAAAATATACAGTATACAATTAATATAACCTTTCATTATGCAATAAAACGAATATCATTGTTTATTACTTATAACCAAATACTACAGAAGTAAAAGTCAAAAATATGAATACATTGAAAATAAATATATCTTTATATGAAATTATCGATAGTAAAATTTCAAATAAAATCTAAGTTTTTCTTTATTTACAGTTTCGATGTCGTAGAGTAAGGTAATGAATAATACCTAATAACATTCGTTTGACTTTAAGTATTTTCCACAAAGAATGATAAAATTCTGGTATATTTGCTTCAGAAGAATATTAGCTTTTTATTCATAAAATTGTCGAGAACGAGAGTACTTATTTATCGGTAACACTACTTATCATAGTAACTGTGCTCACTCACTCACTCACTCACTCTCTCTCTCTCTCTCTCTCTCTCTCTGTCTTTCTTTCTTCCTGCATATATATATATATATATATATATATATATATAAAGTTAAGCCTAATGAGTCAGATATACCTACTAACAGTTTCGCTTTCCTAGCGGTTTATATATATATATATATATATATATATATATATATATATATATATATATATATATATTCTTTTTTCTTTTGGCCAAGATTATAGTATCAACCGATAATTTTCAGTTGGTAAGACTATCTTGGTCTTTTCTTTTTCATTTTTTTTTCCTCAGAAATTTGGTATTATATTTTTACTATCAAACTATTTACCGGATTTTTTCTTTCCGACAACGGATTACGAACAAGTTTAGTATATATATTATATATATATATATATATATATATATATATATATATATATATATATACCAATAAGAAACGCCTTCAAATTCTTGAGGCGATCTGTATAAAAATCAGCAAACCTAACGTTAATAAAATATTATTTAATATCGGTAAAAAACAATAACTAACACACTAATCTTAGCAACCCTCTTAAAATAATAGGCTCTCCTAATTTTGAAAATGCAATATATAAAAGAACGAACAAACAAAATCAAAACAAAACACACTGCAACGTACAATCCCCCGATGACGACCGACGAAACAGTTGAAAGCGCTAGGGTAATGAATATGAAACAGTTGATATACCAGCTGGATCCCGAACTAAGAAATATAACTACATGATTAGAAAAAATCATTAAAGAGAAATATTCCGTGGTTATCAACACTAATTTGCCTATATATATATATATATATTATCCTTAAACAAACCAAATTAAGTTAATGAAAATTATTTCTACCAATTAGAAGATATTAAGAACTTGAAGCAAAGAATCTTGAATTAAAATGACTTGTGTCGGCATTAAATGACCCGAAAAAGGTTGATATACCATAACAGAACCAAACCAAACCAGAATTATAAATGAATAAGTGGAAGTAATACATAAATATGAGTTGGCAGTTACCTCACTTGCAAAAAATATAATGATCAGGGTGAGTGCGAACGAAGATAAGAGCATTCTTGTTGGATGTGTGAGATTGTTGTTAGTGTTGCTGTGGGTTTAACGAGTTCCATATATATATTTACCCAACCCCTCCGTACAAGCAGGATGTGACTCAAGGTTGTTGCTTTTTTTTTTAAATCGGACTTTAAAAGGTTTGAATTCAGAGTGTTCCTTCTCCCAGACAGGTTACCTATCCAAAGTTATTTGCCCGTGGCTGGAGTGAGAGTAGTTGGAGGCATACCTTTCCCAAGGGTATTAGCTTGATGTGAAATGCAAAACAGTCTTGTTCGGGATTTGAACTCGGGTCGACAAGTTACTTCCCTACGACTCTAACCAGTACACCACGCGTCTCCATGACGGGTTCCATATACTGAAAATGATAAGTAATAATTGCAGCCAATAATGCATATGCTGCGCCCATGTGCACGTGATCGTTAGATAGGCTTAGATAGATAGATAGATAGATGAATTAGAGATGTCATAAAAAAGAAGCTATTGCATTTAGTTCAATATATAAAAAGTGTAATAATCTTGATTTAACTGTCTCTGTCACTCTTTTTATACTTTCTCTCCATAGTTTCAACTTTTCATAATGCTTGATTCAAACAGATTAGTGTTATCGCTTCCGGGCGCTCATCCGCTCTCTTCCCCTCTCTGTCTTACCCCTACTCTCTGTCTTTTTTTGTTTCCATGTTTCTTATTATATTTTTCTGTGTAGCATGTCATTTTCTTTCCCTTCATTTCTTTTTTTTTTTTTGATAAAAACAGAATGGTTCATTATTTAGCTGAGGTGACGACAATCATAAGAAATAAAAATTCGGTGGATAAGCAACACGAGATAATCTTTCATATGCTGCGTCCATGTGCACGTGATCGTTACATCCTGGCATGACGACTGCATGCGCTGGAAAATAAAAAGATTGCTTTAGACAGGCACATTTAGACGCATGTGCCTTTATTCTGCCGGGCAGATGCACACCGAAATGCACGTGCACTTGCACATATGCCGCGTCGTTTTAGCAGGTGTCTCCGTTATTGGCTTTCTGTATTTCCAAACGGAGTAATTCGTTTATTAATACAACCAAATAATGAAGTTTACATATTCCTTATATGGTAATGTATGTTGCCGTACGATGCTATGGTTACTTCTGGCTCGCTCCGAGGAACTGTGGCATTTTTTTTTTTGGGGGGGGGGGGGGAAAGGGATGGAGAAAAATGAAACGAGTGCGACACACACACATACACACACACACACACACACACACACACATATATATATATATATATATATATATATATATATATATATATATATATATATATATGGTTTGCTAGATATAAACCGATAGCTAGGTGAATAGATAGATATATAGAGATAGGTATAACCCCGAAATAGATGGATAGATAGATATATACTATTATATATATATATTATATATATATATATATATATATATATATATATATATATATATATACCGAGATAGATAGATGGATAGATAGATAAGTAGATTGATATATACCGAGATACATAGATAGATAGACAGATATGAACAGTCTGAAACAGATAGATAGGTAGATAGATAGATAGATCTGAACAGACTGGCATAGATAGCTAGCTAGCTAGATAGATAGATAGATAGATCTGAACATAGATAGATAGGAAAACGCTTAGATAGATCGATAGATAGATAGATAGATAAATTGAGATGTCATAGAAAAGAGAGCGATAGTTCAATATATAAAAAGTGTAAATTTAATTCTCTCTTTTATACTTTCTCTCCATAGTTTCAACTTTTCATTATGCTTGATTCAAACAGATTAGTGTTATCGCTTCCGGGCGCTCACCCTCTCCCTCTCTTCCTTTCTTTGTTTCTTATATTATTCTGTGTAGCATGTCATTTTCTTTCGTTTCATTTCTTTTCTTGATAAAAACGGAATGGTTCATTATTTAGCTGAGGTGACGACAATCATAAGAAATAAGAATTCGGCAGATGAGCAACACAAGATAATAGGATTTAAATGTTTGCATTTCCTCTTGGACGATCTGGATCGTTTCATTTTAACTAGAGTGCGTTGCAATTTGATAACAGTCGGAAGATTTAGGAACAAGAGTAGTAATATGTAGATATAAACAGCCAGGACTGACAGGTACTATCACTGATCCCCCTCCCAACCAGTGGGGTAACCTAACTGGGGTCTCCAGATGTGTGAGTTTAATATTTTTTTATGAATATTATTTTTCGAAATTGACATGTAGTAGATTGGGGGTTCATACATTTTCTATGAATACTACTTTATGAAAAATTGCATGTATCATGGCAGCGGAATCGTATAATATACTCTAGCGAGGGAAGTGGTGTCATGAGACCGGGGTACCTGCTTTGTAAACGGTACTTTTACCCCGAATGATTATAAATAGAAGAAACACAAGAATTAGTGTAAGAAATTCGAATCTTTTAATTATTTACCCGACCCGCTCACGACGGGTAGGATTTGATACAAATAGATCCAGCTAGGATCGAACTCGATTTTCAGTAGTAGCAGATCTGCGAGACTAGCTTCTTAACCATTACACCGCAGTGTAACAGTAATCATTGATAGCAGTCACTTGAAAACGCAAGGAGGAAGTCAGCATTGGACCTGCGCGTGCCGACGTGCAACCGCCACTTCCTCTTTAGCGGAAGCATTTACTTCCTTTCGACAGGCAAATAACTGTAACATTAGAAATGTTACGCGAAAAAAAAAGTCCTTTTCTCTTTTTCTTTTTATAAATTATTCAAACATGTTCGGTTAATTTAAGGGTTAAAATTAGGGGGATACTTTTTAAAAAATATCCCTCCCCCCGCGCCTTTATTATGGGCGACTATCAACAGCCTCGCTCAGTTTGAGAGACAAATAGATGATTTAATTACGAAGAAATTGAAGTAAATGAAATAAAAGAAATGGAAATATCATTATTAATTTAAAAAGGTTTTTTTTTTATTTATGTCGACAAAAGGGGTAAAAAAGCTGTCTTTAAATATTTTTGTTATTATTTTTTTTTACTCAGACTTGCTTAAGCGGCGTATTCCCCTCAGTTATTCGGCTCACGAGGATGAATACATCGGTGTGAAGCTTATTTACATATATGCAAATCATAGTTCAAAAATAGGCAGTGGACATATATATATATACACACGTATATATATATATATATATATATATATATATATATATATATATATATATAGCACAGGGATCTGTGCAGTAAAGTAAGGAGCTGATGGTAGGTGTGGCGCCCCACCTCAGACGCTAAAATAATCTCCCTGGTCTAGCGCTAGTTAAAAGGGGATAGACTCCCTCGCTGATTGGCTGATACTGACTCTAGGTCACCCCGACGACTTTACTTACTTATATATATATATATTATATATATATATATATATGTGTGTGTGTGTGTGTGTGTGTGTGTGTGTGTTAAGAATAAATATGCTAAGATGAAATAAGGTAATACAAGTGATTTGCTGTTATATATCAATTCCCAGTGTATATCTCTTTCATTGTTTTATTAATCATTTACTTAGTTTTATTATATCTATCTATGTATATCTATCTATCTATCTATCTATCTCTCTCTCTCTCTCTCTCTCTCTCTCTATATATATATATATATATATATATATATATATATATATATATATATATATATATATATTAGTCTGTTTATATCTATTTATCTATCAGTCTCTTTTAATCTGTTCATACCAACCTGTCTATGTATCCATCACCTTCTTTTAATCTATTCATATCTTTCTAGCTCAGTTTGTTCATACTTATTAATCTATCTATCAATTCTATGCATGTGTATGTATGTGTGTTTTAAATGTAAAAAAAAAGTGAATCAATTAACACAACAATCTTCCTAACTTCTGTTTCAGAGTCAGAGATCAAAATTATATTAAGAAAAAACGACAAAAAGGATTTTGGTTGACAGCATAATAGTTATTACTGTTATTTTCTTCTAATATATATTATATATATATATATATATATATATATATATATATATATATATATATATATATATTTGTAAGTGAATGTAGCACTATATATATATATGTAAATATATATATATTATTTTATTATGAATGTAATTCGTTCCACTCGTATTTCAATTTTCCACATTGAAATAAACTGAAATGCCATTTATACGTTCCACCACATTTTTTGTTGCACTTTTAAAAAAAAGAAGAAAAATGGCATTATCAACATAAGCGTATATGAAGCTGGCTCGTAACTGAAATTTTTGCTACCAGCATGAAGCAAAATTGACCCAGTGACATCTCATAACTAGGAAAACTCGGACAGTTGGGACACTGGATTCTTTAGCCTTGATTAGGCAAACCTGAGATGGAAAACTCTGAATTCAAAAATGTTAAACCCCGCTTAAGAAATTAGCCTTGTGTCACATTCTGCTTGTATGGAGAGGGTTGTATATATATATATATATATATATATATATATATATATATATATATATATATATTCATTATTTACATAGATAATTTGAATGAACAAAAAAAACGCCTATTTTCCTGGGTATGGCATTAAATTGCATCTATGAAATCCGAGTGCGTCGATGTGTCTGTGTGTTTAAAGTGATTTTGAATCGATTAAGAAGGGTGGTTTGTCTACCTCAGCAAAAACAAAAACATAAATACTGGTCTTGCGCTATCAAAAAGGGGATAGACTCACTTGTTATCCGTATATTACCGTCAATAGGCCACCCCACCAAATGTATATATAATATATATATATATATATATATATTATATATATATATATATATAATGTATGTGTGTGTGTGTGTGTGTGTGTGTGTGTGTGTGTGAAAGTATAACAAAAGACTCCGATTTTTTGCTTTGTAGTCTATTTCAGGAAGCTTAGCCACAATCAGATGCGAATGACGAATTCTTAATTACTTTTAAGGGATTTGAAAACGGATTCTTTTGTTCTATTTCCCTCTGTTGTGGGGTCATAAAAATGGATATTTGGCCAGTTGTCGTCGCTCTGCAAACTGCGACACGTTTTTTAAAAAAAAACTACTATGTCGTAAGAAAGATTTCTTCTCCGGATTTTTTGATTTATATATATATATATATATATATATATATATATATATATATATATATATATATATATTGATTATAGAGGATGTACATACCATATATTTTAATGCAATCATGAGATGTATTTTCATGAGAGTAATGCTATATAATGTATATTCTATAGAATATTATGTGTATTCGGTGGTGTTGTGAAAACATTGGCTGAAAGTCGGTTTTGCGGCTTCCCAAGTTGTAAACACATCAATTATGAAGAGTCTTTTTTTTTGCCAGAAGAGAAAATGAAACATTACTCTCGGCCATTGACGTCCAGTTATTATTAAACAACGACGAACTGTCAATTTATAATCATTTTTGCAGCTGTACTTGCTCATTTTGTCCAAGTCCTACACACACACACACACACACACACACACACACACACATTTAGACACACACGCACACACACATACACAAACACACAGACACACACACACACACACACACACACATATATATATATATATATATATATATATATATATATATATATATATATATATATATATCAGTCTCTTTCTAGTTATGCATAACTGCTAATACCTATCTCTATCTATCTATCTATTTCAATGTGTTTCTATCTATCAATGACTCCATATCTCTCTATCAATCTCTCTCTCTCCTCTCTCTCTCTCTCTCTCTCTCTCTCTAATATATATATATATATATATATATATATATATATATATATATATATATCAGTTTGTTTCTATTGATATATGACTGTCCATTACTTTCTCTCTAGCAATATATATACATCACTATGTATGTATTTTTCAGTCGTTTCTATCAATCTATGACTGTTCATGCTTATCTATCAATCTATCAGTGTGTGTGTGTGTGTGTGTGTGTGTGTGTGTGTGTTCTGTCTAGGATCTGTAACCCTGAAAATCTCAAATTTTCTGGATCGATATTAAACTGTAAAGAAGACGGTCAACCAAACACTTTCCAATATATATATATATATATTGTCCAACCGGATGAAACACGAAATATTTAAACAGGCTATTAGAAGGGAGATTTTCAGTCCAGCAGCATCCAAAGTGGAGAAGTTCCAACATGTTGTTTTATGTCTCTCCAGGGCTGGCCTGATGAGTCATCTGAGAAAGCAGAAAGATACAGTGCCAAGTGCTACTGGCATTAAGGTATGAAAAAATGGGGAGAGAAAGAACAGGAAACGGTCTAACTCTTGCACGTGTTGACAGCCAACACCCCACCCCACCCCACAAACACATACACATACACAGACATACACACACATACGTATATATGTTGAAAGGAAACATGAATAAAGGAAAGAAAATGTTGAATGGATGACATAGATTTACTAACACGTGTTTCGGTCAAAGTTTGTTCATGTACACATGTATTCTATTTATTATTACTTAAATTTCATAAAATAAAATAATAATAATTGAAAAGTATAAAATCTTTAAGCATACAA
>CM042163.1:86035108-86060108 GCA_023376005.1 Doryteuthis pealeii | reverse complement strand
AATTGTGATTTTTGTTTCGAAAGTATTATATTGGTTTCGAATATGTTATTTTTGTTTCGAAAATAATTTTTTCGAAATAAAATAAAATAAATAAAAGCAAATAATTCCCAAAATATTTTGGATTTGTATAATTCTTTTCATTTTCAAAATTCTTAATTCGAAAAAAATTCTGTCAATTCTTTAAAATTCTTTAAATATTTTATTAGGTCATATGACTTTTTTTTTTTCGTTTTTAAAAGTTTAATAATTTTCTTTCTTTCCAAAGGTTCATTTTTTTTTCTTTTGCAATTTTAAAGAAAAAGTGTAGATTTCTTTTTCTTTATTTAAATCATAAATAGTTTCTCCTGACATCGTCTCTAGGAACATCGCTCACTCAATAACTATGTTGACAAAAGATCGACAAACGTTCAATTGTTGCTTAGTAAATTTTGTTTTATAATCAATTTGGGGCCGACAAGGGATTTAATGACACTTTTCACAGCTTCAGTAGCATAAAAATAACATGCATTTGTATATATATATATATATATATATATATATATATATATATATATATATATATAATATATATTATATATATATATATATATATATATATATATATATATATATATATATATATATATATAGGCTTAAATCTTGGACTTCACAAAAGAAAAAAAAACCTTTCTCTCTCTGATCCTTACATTTTCATTAAAATCGTTTAAATCAGAATCATTTATATATATATATATATATATATATATATATATATATATATATATACCCTGAAGATTAGCGCTACTGCGAGAAACTCTAGTCGGTAATTTTAAACAATTCGATCTTAAACGTATATTTATCACTTTATATTGAGCACTTTTAAATCGTTTCGTTTTTAAATCCAGAAGTAAATAGTATTTCATATTTGTTTACTTGCTGGATTTAACGGTAACTACGATATATATATATATATATATATATATATATATATATATATATATATATATATATATATTCACCAGGAAAAACTTCCTTGGTCGATTTTATTTATTCTCACTTCGCATGTTAGAGTCGGGTGATGAAACGCTTCGAAGTACGAGAAAAATTATATTAATCTCATTGGATGAATTGCATCTTGAATTTCATTGGTTAATTGAGAACCAATGAAATATGAACAATTCAGAGCCATCTCACCACAACGGTCTTTAATAAACATTTCTTTTACTTTCTATTATTTTGGAGTTTTTTTATTGATAGCCTTAAACATTTTATCGCCCTTAGAAAAATTATCATTCTATTAAAAATGATAAAATTTTATGAGCCAGTTCTTCTATATCTCTAGCGGTATAAAAAAAAGTATATATATCTGTATATCTTTCTATATATCTATCTGTACATCTATATAGCGAGCTATCGGCACTTAATGTATTGTGTTTATGTTTGTTTCTGTTAACTTGTGTAGCCTATCGAAAATAATCTATCACTTTGACTCAGCCGAATTGTATATAGCTGTTAGACTATCCTAGCTTACTAAATATCTATCTATCTATCTATCTATCTATCTATCTATCAATTTTCTTAAGCAGAAATCAATCACACTGCTCTATCTTTTATTAGAGATTGGATATCTTTCTTTCTCAATAATACCCGAGAAGAAACTCATAGTATTGAAAAGATACTAAAATGTATCAAAAGATACGTTAAATTATCGATTCTCAATACACATACACACACACACATATACACATACAACACGCAAACACAAACACATGCACACACACTCACGCACGCATACACTCACACACACGCATATATATATATATATATATATATATATATAGTAGAGATATGAGGAACAAAACTCAGACAAACGTAGGATATATTTCGCTAGAGCTTTGAGCTCGGCATCATCAGTAAGCCGAGCTCAAATATATCCTACACACGTTTGTCTGAGTTTTGTCCTTGTTGTTCCTCATATCTCTACTACATTCTGTCGGATTTATTCCAACCCTCTTTCCTCATATATATATATATATATATATATAATATATATATATATATATATATATATACACCTGTGTGTGTGTGATATGTTTAGATTTTTTGAAATGTTGTTCTCATCTCTATCTCGTTTCGACCGATGTATCCTCAAGACTTCTTCAGGTGTTTACGACATGTAGGTTCCCATGTCTAATGAATGCCGGAGGTCACCTCGGTCGAAACGTTGTGAATATAACAATAAAGACGATGACAACAGTCTGAAAAATCTACATAACACTAGCCATCAAATATCATCTAAAATAATTCCGAGAAACGATATATATATATATATATATATATATATATATATATATATATATATATATATAGTGTGTGTGTGTGTGTGTACATACTATGATAATAAATCCACTCTACTTACGTATTGAGCACTTTATATTTGTAATAACGCTGACTTATCCGAATAACACTTGTACTAACCAAATATTGAGACCAACCCAATATTTTCGCCGGTAAGTAATTCCTTTTATATATATATATATATATATATATATATATATATATAGATATAGATAGATAGATAATCTTTCAATAATTTTTTCTTTGATCGTAATTGTAGTTGTTTTTATTTTTATCGCAACCTTAAGACCACATATTTCCTATTATTAATTAACTATGTGCAAGATGTGAGCCCGCCACCATATACTTCGCAATGCCTCTCTTAAAGTAACTGCTGTATTACCGATATGACTACGGAGATTTATGGCTGTCGAAAAATAATAACAAATGACACACTATATATATATATATATATATATATATATATATATATATATATATATATATATATATAAACCTTAAGAGATCAGAAATTAATTTATTTCGGCTACCTTTGCCTCTTTAAGCCTGGTTTTGTAATCATTTTTGTTTCAACAAAGCCACATAAAATTGTATTTGAAGAGGCAAAATAAGTTTATACCTAATGTATCAATGTTTTCATAGACTTATTCAATTATTACTCTATAATATACTCCATATATTCACCGATATTTATATGTATATACACAAAATAATTGTGTGCACGTTTCAGTTATCAATTTTGTTTGAATCCTATCATGGACACACTCATTACCAGTCACCTACACACACACACACACACACACACACACACACACACACGTATATATATATATATATATATATATATATATATATATATATGTATGTGTGTGTGTGTGTGTGGGTGGGTGTGTTTGTGTGTGTGTGTGGGTGATTAACTGTTCTATCGATGTTGACGTATGAGTGGCCAACAGGTAGGCATATGAAAATTGCAACTAAAAGTTTGATTGACTGAAAATTACCTCGTAGCGTGAAACTTTGAGTCGTGGTTTTAGTAATTTTTGTTAACACAGGTTAGTATACTCTATCGTTTGATCTTGAGCGCTTTAGCCTTTCCCTACGTCAGTTAATTTAATTTAATATAAACTTGAGAGTTTTGTCATATATATATATATATATATATATATATATATGCGTTCGTGCACGTGCGTGTGCATGGATGGATGTGTGCGTACCGGTTTGTGCGTGTGTGTCTCTGTGTGTTTGATAATCGGATGGGCCGGTCTTTGGAATCCAGAAATATTTATCCATTTAATAAATGTAGATAAAAATCGACATTGAAATAGTCAGCATTTTTATTATTATACTTTAACTCTTTATCTACCACTGCCATCCGCAGCAATAGCGTGGAGTGGGGTGAAATAGTTGACAAACTAGTATCGTATCGCGAATCCTTCCCTATTGAAAAGAAATGTATTCATTTAATTCGTTTCTAAACCATTTTCGAAGAGCTCACGATCTCAGGCATTTTCGGGCATTTTGAAACCGGGTGTTTGGGGCGCTCTGGTAGATACAAGGTTAATATATCTATGGTGGGTGGTTTAGTTCAGTCGGTAGAGCACCCGCTAAGTAATCGTTAGGTTCCAGGTTCGATATCGGTCACCACCTACTCTTAACTTCTCCTGCTTTCAAACAACACATGGCTATAATTGACAGTGACACTTATACGTTTTATTATTCAAACTCGGTCAGTAATACTATTTTTTAAAATTTCTTTTTAATAAAAATATATTTTGGATATGTATACATTGGCTTTGAGTTGATAATAAAGAAAGTAATGATAGCAATTATCCCTTTGTTGTGTTAATATAGAAGAAGGATATAGAGATCTTAGTTGTAACGTGCGACCCTCGTGACAGACGTGTGTAATCTTATGCGGCTCTCATGACATACAAATGTAATCTATACAGCCCTAGGGGTCTACTCTGTTTGACATGTCTGGTGTAGACCATGATTCTATGAAGAAGTTCCGATTTACAGGATATTTAAATCTATTTAAGAAAAAATAGTATTGTTGTTGGCTTATGTTAGTCGTGTAAGATCAGCGCCGGGGTTCGATACTCAACAGGGCAACCTTTTATTTCATTATTAATTTTAACAGAAAAATGCTATTACTCATCCAGCTTATCTTCCCTATTCTCTTTGGCAAAACGAAAGGCAAGAGGAGATACGTCAAGACACGGAAGGCAATTACCTCCCGTTTCTGCAAATAACTACTGGGTGGCTTTACCTTGGATAACTAAAAAAGTATGAGTTCCAGCCTGAGCGAAGTAACGTTTATGTCCACTGACAACCCAGTATTTTTGTCTCGTTGCCAGAAAAGAGTTTTAGAGGCATGGTTTTAGAGGCCCTGGCTTCTGGTTTCAAATTTCAACTGTGTCTTTCTCCTAGACTGTTTATCCATCAAGGCTAGAGAGTCAAGCGTGCTAATTTATATTGTTATTTATAACAAGAAATGTTATATCCATCAATAGCAAATGATATATTCAGATAAATATATTAAAATTGTTGTGGAGTAGACAGACTAACTCCACAAGGTAAGTCTTCCTTCTCACTACAACTACACTAAACTGTGAGATACTGAGTTTACCTGATACTTTCAAGTGCTACTCACAGCATGTAGAAGTTACGACCAGAGTATATATTTACCCAACCTCTCCGCCACGGACAGGATGTGACACAATGTCAATTTTAAGTGTAGTACAACTTGTTTGAATTCAGTTTTCCTTAGACTGGTTGCTCTACCAAGGCTAAATAACCGAGTCTGCCCTACTATTTATCTGGAGCTGGGAGAGCAGATTAATAGCAACATCGGTCTAATCGTATTTTACCGTGTACCTTAATTCTTCTCGGAATATAAAGCCTCTTTTTTATATATATACAGAATTATCGATCTTCCTGATTCTACGACAAACAAAAATACAATTTCGGAGATCCCGTTGACACGTAGATGCTATGCCAGAGAAAAATTCTAAGTCATTTCATAGACAAAGGACTCAGGTAGCTAACAGTATCAGTAATTGCTTAAGTGGTCACCCAATTAATGTTTGAACAGGCACATTGCTGCTTAACTTCGGTGATCTAGCAGGAACCGGGGCTTTAAGCGTAATTTGATCGTAATAATGTTACTCGGGATTTTTATTGAAATAATAACTTTAATCGTAAATTACAAATGAAAAGGAGTCTTTCCCCTTTTCACTAGAGCTAGAAAAAGGAAATGACTATTTTCTGACATCTCACCGTGTTAGATGAACACAAATTCCGATTATTGTGGTGAGCCACGCACAAACCAAAGCTCATGTAGTGGCCCGTGTTAAAAATGTGTGAATACCTTTGGCATTCCTCTTTTCAGGTGCCCCAGGCACTGGGAAATAAATCCAGCCATGCCCTTTTAAATCGAAGGGGCAGCTGTTGTCAGTTGGGATGAATCCCAGGGATTCCCGCTGATATTACGTTCCTTACCGATCAAATGACGGAAGCCTCTTAGACACAGGGAACCGAAGGCCAGATAAGTATGGTCTTATTTTAACAAGAATGTGTTAACTAGTATAACTTAAGCTGGAAAAGATGGGTGTATTTACCCACAAAATACACAATGTATTTTACGTGAGCAGCCACGCACAAACCGAAGCTCGCGTGATGGCTTGTACAAAAAATGCGTGAATCCCCTCGACTTTTTAACTTTGGGGCCCCTCAGGCACCGGGCAATAAATCCAGCCCTGAACCTTTAAATTGAAGGGTAGGAGTTGCCTGTGCTGGGGGGGGGGGGTAGGCCCCAGGGATTCACGCTGATATTATATTTCTTACTGGTTATTAACTGAAGCCACTGGGCACAGGACCAGAAAGCCGGGTAAGCATTGAATTTGTGTTATTTTTTTTAACCTGGAAAAGACGGGTCGCAGAGACGAACACCGTCAATGCTCATATTCAGTCAGAAGTGTCCATTCTATTCAGTACTGTGCGAAAGCCTGAACGGCATACAAAGTGGATGCCCACCGACTACATGTTAACGTGATGCATCATTTGTGTAGTAAATTAAATGTCAAATGGTGGCAGCATGTTTTAAACAGGACCATCCTAGAGAGAACTGGACTCCCTGGCATCGACGACATACTTGTCAACAGAACCTAAGATGGGCTGGCCACTAAAACCGACTTGGGAATGACAATCTGCCAAAGCAGATGCTATGCTCTCAAGAGAGAGGGATCATGTGGAATTAGTAGACCAAAGTTAGGTAGAAAGACAGCATCAAGAGAAACCTGGAGGACAAACATCGCCATGGACAGTTGGCAAGATGCAACCAGATATCGAATCAAATAGACAAAAACAGATTCGCATGGTGTCATCATTGGATACAATGGACAGTTAGAAGTAGTATTAGCATCCAGAGGGGTAACATGTCTTCTTTACAATCCACGTAGATCACATCCCAACGTAGAACCGTGACAAGTTTATTTTGCTTTGTTCTTTTGTAAAGAATTACTTATATCTATTAAAATATTTGAAACCTATTTAAACCTGAAAACTAACAGCTCACAACACAATTGGATATTAATCGCCTAACATATTTATACAAATCTCAGGCTGCTTTTGTTGTGACTAGAAGAATCGGAATCAAATTTCAGTTGTTATAATAGTAGATATTGATATTCTTCTCAAATCATTATTAACATAAGCGTATCTAAAGCTCGCTCGTACTCAAATTTTAGCTGTGAACAGAAAGTAAAAATCGACTGAGTGACAGCTCGTAACTCGGAAAACTCGTAAGTTGGGTACTCGTAAGTCAAGGTATTTAGCTCAGTCATTTGAATATCTGTCCCCAAACTACAAGTTTAGGGGTTCGATAACTCAGCGCATGAGCAGCACAGCTTGAAACTGTGCGGTAATGGGAGTAGCTGATAGTGGGCTTGGCGCTCCACTTCAGATGCAAAAAAAAAAACAACAATCTTCATGGTCTAATGTAAGTGAAAAGCGGACAGAATAACTTGCTGTCAAACTGATAACGACAACAAGCCACTGCGCTGTGGTAGGTGTGGCACTCCACTTCAAACGCAAAAAAACAATTTCCCTGGTCTAGTAATGGTAAAAAGGACATAGACTCCCTCGCTCTCCGGTTGATACCGGCAATAGAAAACTACCCTTACTTTACTTACTTACCGACATCAAATGTCATATCTTATATGATGAAAAGTTCTCGGTTTAACCAAAATGGGAATTATTTGAATTAATTCTAATTGATTATTGAAGGGTGAAAGAAATCTGTGAAATGATATGCTAAACGTGTGGAAATGCAGGTCGAATATGTGCAGTGAGCATGGAAGTTTCATGCCTAAATAATTCCCTGCTTGGTCGGGCCGTGAACCTTTCAGCACCTTCTCGTATATAGGTAGAGGGACTAAATATTTGGGTATCTTGATACTAGATATTGAGGTATATCCCTGATTCTGGAGGAGACCGATTGCATTTCACATTGCGCGAATACCCTTGCGAAAGGTATGCACCAACTATTCTCCCTCCAGCTATGGGTAACTAGTTGGAAAACTGGGCTCTTTAAATTTGGATTGGTAACTAGTTTAGGAGAAGGAAAACTCTGAATTCAAACCTAATAGACTCCGCTTAAGAAATTGACCTTCTGTTCGCATTCTGTTCACGTGGAGGGGTTGGTAAATAATATATATATATCCCTGATTCTATGGAGGTGCGTGGTCTAGTGTTAGAGTCATAGGAAATGGACTCGTCGACCCGAGTTCAATTCCTGGACGAAACTGTTTGAATTTCACATAGCGCTAATACTCTTGGGAAAAGTATGAATCGAATTCTCCCTACAGCTATGGGTAAATAGCAGGGCAGACTGGGCTCTTTAACCTTGGCTAGGTAACCAGTCTAGAAGAAGGAAAACTATGAATTCAAATCCGTCAAACTCTGCTTAAGAAATTGACCTTGTGTCGCATCCTGTTCGTGTGGAGGGGGTAGTAAATATATATATATATATCCCTGATTCTAATACCCCCCCAGCTGGCAGATAACTGAATACATTATTCATGGGCGTACAAGTGGCAATGCCTCAGATTTCTTATAATTTTCTAAAAACATTGCATAAATTGTCGGTAATTCAATTTTCTTGTTTCTGTTTGGTTCGGTCAGCAGAGCATCGGCCTCGGAAGCTAAAGGTCCTGTGTTCAATACCGGTCTCTCGCCTACACAGCACATAAGCAGCAAAGCTTGGATCTGTGCGGTAAAGTGAATAGCTGATGGTAGGCATGGCTCTCTACCTCAGATTCAAAAACAATCTCTCTGGTCTAGTGCTAGTGAACAAACTGCCTCGATGCCTGATTGGTACCGACAATAGACGTTCCACTTTACTTACAGTGGATAAATTCGCTATTATACATTTTCTTGAAGGTCCATTAAGAAGACATAACCTAAAACTTGCCAATGATCATCTCTAAATAGGGATTTAATTGTAAAATTCACCGTTCTGGCATGTAGCCAACCCTTACTATGTTTACAAAGTTCGAGGACTCTAGTGAATTCATTTCCGCTTAGAAATGTATCAATGAAATATTCTCCTATATTTGACAGCCGCTACTGACCGCATTGGTAAGAGATATGGCGAACCAAAATTCATTCAGGTCTCAAACCCGGCCAGGGGTATCTGTTAACTTGTAGCCACACTAATGAGAGGTAAACCTCGAAACACGTGTCTGTGGATAACTTGTATATATATATATATATATATATATATATATATATATATATATATAATGTTGTTCTGGTAGCACGGATATTCATGACAATCTCAGGCCAAGCGTCGCTATCAGTCATCGTTCCCGAAGGGCCTCTATACAGCATCCAGAATCCACCCAGAGCTGATCGATATAGGTCCCTGCTTCATGGCCCACATTGGTGTGTCTATTTGCAGGTGTATACAGGAGAACGTCCCTTGTGTGTTCGTTCCCTACTTCACCAGCAATAGCCAGGATACCTCATTCGTCTAATTCGGACGGTTTTTCTGATGTTACAAGAAGCCGTATAGCTGGGGGGGGGGGGGGTTATTTCTGCATTTGTTTAATATGAATAAACTAAAATAATTTCATACTCATTTTTTTTATTAATAGTTTTTCAGATTTTTGAACACGAAAGAAAAAAAAAAAAATCATCAGATATAAGTGTTTTTTGTTATATTATATATATATATATATATATATATATATATATATTGCAATAAAGGTACAAGAGATAACCTTCTCGGGTTTCACCATAAGGATCTTCAGGGTTAAATCCACTGAATTAATCATGATATTGATTAATTGCAGTCGATTACACGTGTGTAATATAAATTTGCTCTACTAACGTATTGAGCACTTTTCATTTGTTATATCGCTTTCTTACCTTTCTGAATATATTAAGTAGGTATTATTGAAGACCACGAAATATTTTTCTTTGCAATCTTTATCTGTATTCTTTCTAATCTTCTAGTGGTTTTTCCTAAATTTGTATCTAGATGCTAGAGAAACTATCCCATACTTTGTACCGAGGCGCTTTCGACCATTTTGCCGGTCGTCATCGGGAGATTGTAGGTTGTAGTGCTCTAGGTTTTTTTTTCTTATTTAAATTTATTCATTCATTAATTCATTGTTCATTCGAATAAGGTTTGTCTGTTTGTTTGTGTGTGTATTTGAAACCTATTACCCACCCATTTGATATACATACATATTTTCATGTAAGGCATGAACCCACTTAATATTGAACCCTGCTTATTTCACGGATTTTCGGTTTAAAGATGCAAATTTTATATGTCCAGTTTCTGAAGGTCATCCCTTCGGGCCGCAACTGTCCTCTGGATAAAAGATAGGGCTATTGCCTGAGGCGCCTCAATACAGAGATTGCCGACAGCAGTAGGTTCATGTTTGCACCTGCTCAGGTGAAGTGGGTAAGACTAACTTTGAACTAGCACCTTAATACAAGAAAAGAGAAACTAGCTGCTGCTGCTGCTGCTGCAGAAAAGGGAAAACCAAAAACTAATTACAGCAACTGCAACAGGCAATCTGCTAAACATACTTCCACGTCACAAAGGCCACATCTGTCACACAGGTGTCGGTCTTCTTGGTCAAATGTTTCGCTCTTCCAGATAAAACTAGGATTTATAGCTCAGTCGGTAGAGTGTCCGACTGGGTACCATAAGGTTCCTGGTTCGAACTCAGCATATGAGTAGTTCAGGGAACTCTGCGGTAAAGATAAGAAGCTCCATCTCAGATGCCAAAACAATTTCCTTGTCTAGCACTAGTGAAAAGGGGAAAGACTTCTTCTCTGTCTGGCTGATTCCGACTTTAGGCCACCCGACGACTTTACTTACTTATTCGTAATCGAGTCACTACTAGTCGAGTAGCAAGTCATACTGTTGGAGAACTGCGCGTTAACTCTATCATCTATATTCCGGTCAAAAAGTAATAAAACTTTTTCCGGATTTTCAATGTTGTATTTAATAAATTCAGTCACAATATATATCAATCCTAATCTTGGTGGGTTAGTTTAACCATCCTTGGAGAAGAATAGTAGTATCTAACTCATAGCTGAGAGAATGAGGTGGTTCATACCTTTCCCAATGGTATTAGTCTGAAGTTGAACCCAATTGCGTGACTGGAGTTTGAACTCGCTTTCGGCAATGACAAAATTCAGCACGTTACCTACTACGCTACGGTAATACACTTTAAGTGACGTAATAAGTGACGTAATAAGTGACGTAAGCTGCATGGTCTATTTTCTTAGCACAAGATTTTTTAGAATGAGAAACCACTTACAAACGGAAGCTCATGCGTTGGTAAGTGCCAAAAAAATGCGTGGTACCGTCGGCATTCTCGCTTTGGGGTGCCTCATGTACCGGGCAATAAATCTACTCCTGCCCCTTTTATGTGAGGGTTAGGTGTTGCCTGGGTTCATGATCACCTGTGACTACGTGGTTTATCTTGCTCCATTAATCCGGTCAGAAACCCAGGCTTCTAAATAAGCGCACAGATAGGTTTGTTCTGTTCAATTTAATGCCGAAACAAGTCATTTTTGTAAACGTTTCTATGTTTCAGTTCTTGATATCTTCAAATTGGTATAAATAATTTTCATTAACTTCATTTGGTTTAGTTTAGTTTGTTGGTTTTATGGCATATCAACCCATTTTGGGTCATTTAATGCCGAAACTAGTCATTTTGATAAACGTCTCTATTTTCAAGTTCTTGATATCTTCAAATTGGTATGAATAATTTTGATTAACTCCATTTGGTTTGGTTCGATTTGTTTAATGGTATATCAATCCTGTGGGTTATTTAATGCCAACATCTGTTAGAATGTGAGATGAAAGTTGGTATCCAAGTTTTATTTACATTTGTATTTTTGTACACGGTGGCTAGTATGGGAGGATCAAAATCGCTATTCAGTAATAATGGACCTGCGAGACTAGCTTGATAAGCATTTTACAACGGTGGTGTGCCCAGTGTTAAGCGGAGTACTGGTCATGAATTATTTCAGGGGATAATCTGTTATTTTGTTTTGTATTTTTGCAATGATTAACACTGCAAATGTCGTAAGGAATTTTATGGGATAGGGATCCAATTTGACTTCAATTCCTCTAAATCGCAACCTGAATTAGGCTTTTCGTTCTCTTAGATGAATTCTAAACAAGATTTAATCTAGCATTACACAACCAAGTATCACCTATGGACTCAAAAATGCCTGAAGATAGTCGAAAGTTCCTGTACTCGGACTGCACAAACAAAAACGTTGAGCAGTTTTTAAACTGTTTAAAATGAATTGGTGACAATTCGTTTACCAAACAAGGGAACAAAAAGCTAAGATGCAGATATTTATTTATATTAAGGAGGCAATTACAATGCGTATAAAAAATAAAATAATATCCAGTGTCTAATTAATTTCGAAGAAACTTCATCTTCAGAGACTGTTTTTGAAATGGATGCGGTCTCGTGTGTTTTTTGTTTTGGACGTTATAAACACCCGTTTCGTGGGTTGTTATAACGCCACGCGGAAGAGCCGTGATATCCGTTGTTCAATCAATTTCAATTTCATTGCTTTTATTTATATATATATATATATATATATATATATATATATATATATATATATATATATATATATATATATTACAATGAAGCAAGATTAAATAGTTTTCCTTTTTATTCAATATATTGCTCTGTCCGTCCACTCACTGGCACTAGGCACATCGATCTCTCACTGCAGTTTCCCTGTATCTCTACGGTTAAACTACACATGGAATGATACTCATCACCCAGAATATATATATATATATATATATGTATGTATTATATATATATACATATTTTAAAGTATGATTGTGTAATGTATTGGATTGCTTTTTCTGTAATTGTTATTATTGTCATCCTATATAAGGTTTTATGTGGGTGTGTTTGAAGAGGAAATATTTTACTGGTCTTGTAAAAGAAGAGAAAGAAAAGGAAATATTTTTCCTATTCTAGTTTGTTTTCTTGCTCTTTATGTAACTGTCTCTCCGATAAGACTAAGCTCATTTATTGATTTCTGGTCGAAATAAATTTACAATATCCAAATGACGGTTTGTTAAGTTTTTCTTTCTTATTGAACGTATATATATATATATATATATATATATATATATATATAGTATGCTATATTCATAAGTAAAAAGTACTCGATATTATTGATGGAGCAGGTATATCTATGTTAGAGTAGCGAAGACATAAGAGTAACAGCACTTGGTAATTGTTCGTTTGTCACCAATTCGATTGTCAAAACTATTAATCTTATTTACGTATGTATGCCACAAAACAAATAAGCGCGCCCCGTCGTGGTGTAATGGTTAGCGAGCTAGTCTCGCAGATCCACTAAAAAACCGACTGCAATCCTTGAAGATGCCGCATACTTGTGACCTTGTAAAGTAAATAATTATATATGCGTACGTATTTTTATAATTCGAGAAAAAATCGGCCATTTCATGTGATTCTGTATCCAGCCACAAGAACCTATTAAAAATTGGCAATTACAAGCCAATCAGATGATAGTGTAAGCCTCAATACTAAAACAGCTAGTAAGAACAAACATTTTTTAAAAGGTGAGGCGGGAACTGTTAATTATCTTTACTCAACAATGAGATTTATTTTTCTTTTCTTTCTTTTCGCCTTATGTTTCTATATCGGAGAAAGTTAGTGAGCTCTTGAAGTAGTTTTGACAAACGATAAGATAGACCCTTGATTTAAATTCAGAGTTTTCTTTCTCCACGACCAGTTGCTATACCAAGGTTTAAAATCCCCAATTTGCCCTACTATTTATACTTATCCAGAGCGAGAATAATTTGATTGGTAAACTTCCCCAGGATATTAGCGCTATGTGAAATGCAAATAGCCTCGTCCTGTATTTGAAATCTTGTTGCTGTGCTCATTTCCTACATTCTATTAAAATAATTTCCCGAATTTATTATTCACACGTCTTTTTCAAGTGTTTATAAGCCTTGATTTTAAGTATATGAATTTAAACAAAATTTTAAAAATTAACCAAAAACTTGCAAACTATCAGGCATGATTAGACCCGTTGGAGTTTTGCTAAAAATACCAAATTCAATGTTATTTTATTAATTTTCAATATTGCTACACAGGTTTTTTTTTTTTTTAAATAGAGCGTATGGAAGTAAAAAAAAAAGCCTTTCAAACTCCGATTTGGAATATTCCCCCAAACTTTTCAAACGTACCAACTATCAGGTAAGGTGTACGGGAATATGGCCCCTAACTAGAAACAACAGTTGTAATGTTAATTTCATAGTTTTAAGGCATTCTACAAGCGTTTTTAAGGGGTTTTTTTACATGCGTCAAAACAAAGTGAAAACTGGCCTGTTTGACGTCTTTTTCAAGTGTTTTTAAGAAGATTTGATTTGTCGATTGCTGCTCTAAACATTAATAGGCTGATTCTAAGTGTCGATTGGTTGGTTGGTTTGTAGTTTTTTTAACGGCATATCAACCGTTTTCCGGTTATTTAATGGTCGGACTAGGAACCACAAGGTTTCGAGTTCGATACCGACCTTCGCCAACTCAGCGTATGAGTAGCACAGGGATCTGTGCGGTAAAGTGAGAAGCTGATGGTAGGTGTGGCGCTTCGCCTCAGATGCCAGAAACAATCTCCTTGGTCTAGCACTAGTGAAAATGGTATAGACTCCCTCGCTGTATGGCTGATACCGAATTTAAGTCACCCGGAAGACTTTACTTAATGCTGAATCAATCCATTTTAATAAACAAAGGACTCAGGTTGCTTACAGTACCTACTATTGCTTAAGTGGTCACCCAGTTAAGTATTAGAACAGACTAATCGTTGCTTAACTTCGGCAATCTAGTGGAAACCGGTGCTTTCAGTGTGACTTGACAAATTTTAATCTTTTTTTAAATTTGCAAATATAGATATATTGATATACACAATTAGAAAATTCTAGTTTTTTTACTAATATTTGCTTAGAGGTGGCACAAGGCCAGAGGTATGGAACTCCCAGTGAGAATCGAACTCACTAACAATGGTTTGCGAATCTACCATGATAACCATTACACCACGTGAGGTGCCCTCATTTAGAAAGATATATGACCATATTTTAACAGACAGAAGTATATAGATACATAACCTTGTAAATTTGGAAAAATAACAATATATTAGTGGTTGAGTGAGAGTGACGGTTTGTTATATGGTATATCAACCATTTTCAGGTCATTTAATGCCGAATCACGTCATTTTCATTAACCAAGGACTTGGGATGTTTACAGTACCCGCTGTTGCTTAAGTGGTCGTCTAATTAAGTATTGAACAGGATCATCACTTCAGTGATCTTGTGGGATATAATTTCGGAATCCATGGGATCGTGGTTCTAATTGAATAATGAGCAGTACTATATATTGTCTGTTTTTTTTCAAAACCTTATGGGCAATACTATATATTTTCTGTTTGTTCATATACTTAAGGCAGTACTACATATTGTCTGTTTGTTCATACACTTATGGGCAGTACAACATATTGTCTGTTTGTTCATACACTTATGGGCAGTACTATATATTGTCTGTTTTTTCAACACTTATGGCAGTACTACATATTGTCTGTTTGTTCATACACTTATGGCAGTACTATATAGTACTATATATTGTCTGTTTTTCATACACTTATGGGCAGTACTATATATGTTTCATACACTTATGGCAGTATTGTCTACTATATTGTCTGTTTGTTATACACTTATGGGCAGTACTATATATTGTCTGTTTTATGGGCAGTACTATATTGTCTTGTATGTCTGTTTGTCTGTTTGTTTATACACTTATGGGCAGTACTATATATTGCCTGTTTGTTCATACACTTATGGGCAGTACTATATATTGTATGTTTGTTCATACACTTATGGGCAGTACTATATATTGTCTGTTTGTTTATACACTTATGGGCAGTACTATATATTCTGTTTGTTCATACACTTATGGCAGTACTATATATTGTATGTTTGTTCATACACTTATGGCAGTATGGGCAGTACTATATTGTCTGTTTGTTCATACACTTATGGGCAGTACTATATATTGTCTGTTTGTTCATACACTTATGGGCAGTACTATATATTGTCTGTTTGTTCATACACTTATGGGCAGTACTAATATTGTCTGTTTGTTCATACACTTAAGCAGTACTATATATTGTCTGTTTGTTTATACACTTAGGCAGTACTATATATTGTCTGTACACTTATGGGCAGTATATATTGTCTGTTTGTTCATACACTTAAGGGCAGTACTATATATTGTCTGTTTGTTCATACACTTAGGCAGTACTATATATTGTCTGTTTGTTCATACACTTGTTGTCATACTATATATTGTCTGGGCAGTACTATATATTGTGTTTGTTTATACACTTATGGGCAGTACTATATATTGTCAGTTTGTTATACACTTAAGGCAGTACTATATTGTCTGTTTGCATACACTTAACTATATATTGTCTGTTTGTTCATACACCAGTACTATATATTGTCATATACACTTGTCTGTTTGTTCATACACTTAAGGGCAGTACTATATATTGTCTGTTTGTTAATACACTTATGGGCAGTACTATATATTGTCTTCATACACTTAAGGCAGTACTATATATTGTAGTTTGTACACTATATATGTCTGTTTGTTTATACACTTATGGCAGTACTATATATTGTCTGTTTGTTATACACTTATGGGCAGTACTATATATTGTCTGTTGTTCATACACTTAAGGGCAGTACTATATATTGTCTGTTTGTTCATACACTTAAGGCAGTACTATATAGTTCATACAGCAGTACTATATATTGTCTGTTTGTTTATACACTTATGGGCAGTACTATATATTGTCAGTTTGTTATACACTTAAGGCAGTACTATATATTGTCTGTTTGTTCATACACTTAAGGGCAGTACGCTTAAGTACTATATATTGTCTGTTTGTATTGTCTGTTTGTTATACACTTATGGGCAGTACTATATATTGTCAGTTTGTTTATACACTTAAGGGCAGTACTATATATTGTCTGTTGTTCATACACTTAAGGCAGTACTATATATTGTCTGTTTGTTAATACACTTATGGGCAGTACTATATATTGTCTGTTTGTTCATACACTTAAGGGCAGTACTATATATTGTCTGTTTGTTCAAATACTTATGGGCAGTATATATATATGTGGCGTAAGTAACAGAGCAGTTAATGATATTAGACGATCCAGCAACTCACTCAAATAATTGTTGATTCTTGCGTCCAAATTCCTGGACAAATTACGTAGGTAGGTAGGTGTGCTAGTCTGTAAAAAAAGGCGAATCGTTAGGTGCATTGAAGTCAAAGATCAGCAGTTTGATTTGAGGTTGGGATTGAACCCCTATTTTTTCTTTTTGTTGTTGCTTCGTATTCTTTCATTTCTTTTTTATTGTGAAAATAACAGAATTCATGGATTGATGGTTTTGTGGAAGATGACTAAATATGATTTATTTCAGGTAAGCGATTTAAAAAAGATAATAACAAAAGTATACCGAGATCATATTTTGTTATTTGTTTACCTTTTGTTTACACCTCATTCAGTTCAGGTATATATATATATATATATATATATATATATATATATATATATGTGTGTGTGTGTGTGTGATTGTCACTGTTTCAGCTTTTACTGGAACGGTGTGTCAAACGCAGTATTATTGGGAGAGTGCTCAATATAAAATAGAGCTGCTATATAGTATAATAAGATAAATATATAAAGATTCTACATATCTATTTATTTGGTGACAAAGGAACAGTCACAACCATTTTGGTTTCATGCGTCAACAATCATCAGGTTTAACTTGTTTTTTTAAACAAGTTAAACTGATGATTGTTGATGCATGAAACCAAAATGGTTGTGACTGTTCCTTTGTCACTAAATAAATAGATATGTAGAATCTTTGTATATTTATTTTATTATACTATATATGGTAAAGATTAGAGGAAAAATGTGGACAAAAGAACAACTCAAACAAGTAAATGTCGTAGATATATTTTGTCGTGCATTGAGTACGATTCTTCAGTCTTTATTTGAACATTTGTGCATCATATAAAAAAACAAAAGCAAAAAACAAATGTATGATGCACAAATGTTCAAATAAAAGACTGAAGCAGTCAGACTCTATGCACGACGAAATATATCAACTACATCTATTTGTTTGAGTTGTTCTATTGTCCACATTTTCCCCTCTAATCTTTACCACATTCTGTTGGATTTACTACAATCCTCCTATCCTCATATATATATATATATATATATATATATATATATATATATATATATATATATATATATATATATGTGCCTTTTGACAGCAAGATATTGTCAAGTAGGTTTTATTAAAGAACTCAGACTAATTTCTTATTAATAATATTCATGTGTAGGTGTTCAAGTCTTCTTCTTGTTTTCTGTAGATCGGGATCATGATAGAAGAGATTATGCCCCATATTTTTTACCCACGTAATTTCAACCATTTCCCTGTTCGTCCTCAGAGGGATTATTGGTTGTAGTGATTGTCTGTTTGGTGCAAGTTTTACTCATTTGGAAGTTGTTTTTTAATACCTTTTGTGGTTTATTCTGTTTGGAGGGTCTCTTGTAGGGGGGGAGGGTTGACAAGGTTAGTACGTTAGTAATTCAATAGATTTATTATATTGTTTTCGGTGTTAAAACTCATACCAAACAAACAATTACGACAACCAATAATACCCATGTTTATGGCCATTGAAATGGTTGAAAGTGCTTGGGTAAAAAAATATAAGACATAATCTCTACCATCTTTATAATGATATAAGGAAAACAATAAGAAGTCTTGAACGTCTACACTTAAAAATTATAAATGAGAAATATTTCGTAGTTTTTAACAAAACCTACTCAAACAATATATATATATATGTTGTGGCATCCACGTATGATTCTTTGTTGGTCTATCTGATGAGTCTAATTTTCAGTATATATATATATATATATATATATATATATATATATATATATATATATATTGGGGTTTTGATCTGAAGCATGAGGGAGATGTGTAAATAAATGAGAAACTAAGTGGGATAGTATGTAATAAATGGAAGTTAGTAAATAATATCCAACTCAGTTTCTTACTAATTCTACACATTCCTTCATCCTCCGCATTAAAATCCCCCAAATTTATATCACGCACACACACCCACATATATATATATATATATATATATATATATATATATATATTATATATATATATATATATACAATGAAAACAAGACTCATCATATATATATATATATATATATATATGAGGTGTTTTTAAGTATTGAGACTGAATCTATATTTACCAAGACAGAAATGAATGAGTAATGATGAATTATTTTTTTTTAGAATACTTCCCCTGTCATTCCCCACATTTATTCGAGCGAGTTTTCAAACGCCTTCGAAAAACACAATTTCATTCCTTGTAATGTCCTATACGTCCTCAAATCTTACCCTTGAGGTTAATTTTCAGTTTAGTAGATAACAAATGTTCGCACGGACAGAGGTCTTGGGAGAAAGGATAATGTTGCACTTGCATTAGGCTGTGTTTCGCCAAAAACTATTTCCTTAAAAAATATCGAGTTAATTTATCCAACTGACTCGAATGTAGGCGATAATTCTATTAGGGATCATCAGTATCGCATATATAAAGTAAATGTATCTAACCAACTGGTCTGTAGGTGATTATTCTATTTGGGATCATCAATATTTCCTGTACATCCACAATGTTCACTCATGTTGATGCAAACTTATAGATTTATACAAGAATTTTTACAAAACCCCTAAGGGAGCTCAATGTATAATAACTAATAGATTAATTGTATACAGAGTAATATTTATCTGTCCCTGTTTTTCTCAGTCTTTATGTAATAAGCTATATGATGAAACTAGTCTCATATTCAGTTCTAGTAGAAATTAATTTATTTGACGGTTTGTTAAGTTTTACTTTGTTTGAAAAGTATATATATATATATATATATATATATATATATATATATTGTAATACAGGTACAAGTGATAACCTACTCGAGTTTCACCATAAGGATCTTCAGGGTTAAATCCGCTGGATTAATCAAGATATTGATTAATTGCCCTCGATTACGCGTCTGATTTAACTCTGAAGATCCTTATGGTGAAACTCGAGTAGGTTATCACTTTTACTTGTATTACAATAAATTTGATCTACTAACGTATTGAGCACTTTTAATTTGTTATATCGCTGCCTTACCTTTCTGAATTTTGCATCAACTAACCATTGCGACCCTATTTACCGGTAAGTCACCTTTTCCATAATATATATATACATATATATATATATGAAAGTATATATATATATATATATATATATATATATATATGTGTGTGTGTGTGTGTGTCTGTGTGTGTGTGTGTGTGTGTGCTATATACCCTATCTATGAACATTAATCGGTATGTCCCAATCCATATAAATACTGGAGTTTTATGCTGACTGAGTCAGTACCAACAGCAGTAATTTACCCCCCCCCCGCTGGCGAAAATTGTATTTTGTTAATGTTATAAATATTCCATTTCTTATACTTGTAATTGATCCCGTTTATTTTCGTTTCTCCCTTACGAAGTACCTATATCCATCTATATAATAGAAGTTATAGACAGATAACCTAGTTAAGTTTCACCAAATTGGATCATCAGGTTTAATCGTAATGAATAAATCAAAATAATTTATTAATTAATCATAGCCTCACACAACCAGTTATATTCAATTAATTAATTATTTTGATTAGTTCTGTATGATTAACCCTGATGATCCAATTCCGGTGAAACTTGAGTAGGTTATCTCTCTGTATCTTTCTGCTAAATCCGCTTTGCTAACGTATTGAGTACTTATATATTCTATCATATATATTCTATAACCCTGACTTCTTCGGTTAATTATTGTATCGACTGTCAAAGTTACGATTAACTCGATATCGTATTCCATGGTAAGTCACCTTTCTTTTCATATATATATATATATATATATATATATATATATAAATATATATATATATATATATATATATATATGTGTGTGTGTGTGTGTGTGTGTGTGTGTGTGTGTTTGAAAAATAATGAGTTATGAAGGTTATTTATAAATATTTGAAAATTTAGTCGACGTCAAAAACTTTCCATTATTAAATATATAATCTTCATTCAAATATTGCGCGGTGACACGGGCATATGAGTATTTATTTATTTATGGAGATTATAAATATATATCAAATAATTGTTCAAGAATCGAAACTTTTTCAACGTCGAAAGTTTTCAAATATTAAGAAATCATCATCATAACCTTTATTTTTCATAATTATCTATCTATCGATATATATATATATATTGTAAATGTTATAGGCAGAAAACCTGCTTAAGTTTCATCCAAGGATCATCAGGGTTAACTGCAACGAATTAATTGAAATAATTTATCTTTATAAAAATATATTTATCGACGGCTGAATTTGTTACTAACTCGATATTATATTCCTCGGTAAGTCACTCTCTGTACACACACACATATGTATACTGTATATGTGCGCGTGCGTGCGTTTGTGTATGTGTGTCTGTGTGTCCGTATATGGCCGAGCGGTTAAGCTGTCCGACTGCTGCGGAATCGATCGGAGTTCTATCCCGGTTGTAGGTAGCTTACAAAATGTCTAGCCACACTGAAGAGACTTGATAAGCCGAAACATGTGTTTTTGGATGACTATATATATATATATATATATATATATATATATATATAAATGTTGTTCTGGTTCCAACGGGAGAAAATTCAATATTTTATAAAAAAGGAAGGTCCGCAAAATGTATTTTGTTCTCAGAAAAAATTTTTTATTCTTTTGTTTTACATGTGTAACACGTGTTTCAGATCTTCTGGTATCTTCTTCAGGCTTTGATTGATATATATATATATATATATATATATATATATATATATATATATATATATATATATATATATATAATGTTGTATTTGGGAAATTATATTGATTTGAAACAAGTTTCATTAAAAACGAAATTTAATGAATATTTTGTTTAATTAATTGAATAATCTTGTTAAATTAATTAATTAATTTTGTCTTCATACAAGAGAATGTAGATTTGGATTGAAGGTGAGTGTGTATTGATCTGATATTTAAGTACGTAAGTCATCTCTCTTCAAACTCTATCACGCACCATGTGACGTACATGTAAACTCTTTCACCGAGTTAAATTCTCCTATTTGTAAAGAGATTTAAAGCCATAGTTTCTAAGCCGAAGGAAAGATTTCATTTAGCTTTGTAAGTGTTCAGTTTACGATTCTCGAAGCCGGCAAAATATCTACATAGCCGTCACACAAAAGCCACCTTTGTTGAAAGTCTAGACATTCATTTGTGCGTAGGTATTTATTTCAGAGTCCTTTTATACATCTACCAACGTCTCCGAACGAGTAGGATGTGACACAAGGTTAATTTCTTACGACTAATAATTTTTATTAGGTTAACATTTAATAGGTTTGAATTCAGAGTTTTTCTTCTAGACTGGTTATCAAGCTACGGTTAAAGAGCCCAGTCTTTCCTACTATTTACCCATAACTGGAGGGAGAATAGTTGGATTCATACCTTTCCCAAGTCTAATATATTTACCAACGCCTCCGAACGACTAGGATGTGACACCAGATTAATTTCTTAAGCGGAGTTTAACATGTTTGAATTCAGAGTTTTCCTTCTTGACTGGTTACCAAGCCACGCTTAAAGAACCCAGTCTTCCCTACTATTTACCCATAACTGGAGGGAGAATAGTTGGATTCATACCTTTCCCAAGTCTAATAGCATTATGTGAAATGAAAACAGCCTCGTCCAGGATTGGAACTCGGGGTGCCGTGTCCATTTCCTACGACTCTAACCATTACACCACGCGCCTTAGTCCTTCTAGTTCAGTCAGTAGAGCACCCACTTCGGAATCGCAAGGTTCCTTGTTCGATACCGGTTACCGCCAACTAAACGCATAGTAGCTCAGATATAGTAATATTATTTGTGCTGTAAAGTAGGAGAGCTGTTGCTTGTGGGGCGCTCTACCTCAGCAAAAAATATCCTTAGTCTAGCGCTAACAAAAAAAGATCCCTCGATCTCCAGCTGGTACCGACAATAGTCCACCCTGCCAACTTTCTACATGTCATTGAACGTCTGCCAGCAAGTCCATGGTGAGTCGTCTGCCCTACTATTTACCCATAGCTGGATATAGAATAGTTGGATTCGTATCTTTCTCAAGGGTGTTAACGCTATGTGATATGCAAACAACCGCGGCCAGCATTTGAACTCGTCTCGCCGTGTCCATTTCCTACGACTGTAAACCATTACTCACTCACTTGAGACCATATAATTGTGTATAAATTGACCGAATTTTTATTTTTATGGAAGAAATAGGTTTCTTGCTGGAGAACTTGTTTAGATATCTATTAATTTTTTGTTTAGTTTGGCACAAGGATAAATTATCGGAGTGCTTGTGAGGAATTCTACTTGTCTTACCAGTAAATAGGAAAATAATTATAATATGATATAATATCTTTCCAGCTAGTATTTTAGGTCTGAGACCTGTCAGCTGTTCCTTATAAACATTCATCTTAATTCCACTGAATATTTATACTCTTTCCACAGATTATCTATCATTGCCTTAAAGGAGTTTAGTGATGGGGCATTCACTATTGATGATGGTAGTTTATTCCATGTATTCACCATTCTGTTACTAAAATAATTTTGTCTTGCATTTGCTTTACAAAATTTTATCATTATTATTATTATTGCTGTTGTTGCTGTTGTTGTTTTTGTTGTTTTTGTTTTTGTTGTTTTCATTGTTGTTGTCGTTAATGTTTTTGCTGTTTTATAAAGGAAGTAATTACGTCACCTGTAGTAGAACCGGACAAGATCGGCTTTTTTCATAGCCATTCTCTTCCGTTATTTTTAAACAGATATTCAATAGCTAATGTCAAACAAACACGACACTTAAGCAACGTCATAACCAACACTTGACAAAAGCAGATATAGGTAACACACGAACGATTAACTGGCACATCGACAATGTTAGGGTCAACTAATCTTGTGGCGGACAAGAATACATAGTTAAATAAAACTATAAAAACTCTTACGACACCGTTGAAGATGAAAGTCACCCATACACCTAATACAATTAAAGTAAATCAAGATGTAAAGAAAGAACCACTGGGCAGTAGAAAAAAAGATAATGTGTTATCTGAAGTCTAAGGGAGATAATCATAGCGTAACTAATTTAGTTATATATTGTCAGCTATTGAGACTAGCCTTCGCAGCTTGGCTAAGTAGAAAGTCTTTGTTCACGGTGTTCTGAAATCGAGAAAGCCAGGAAAATATCCAGTATCAGATCACCAAGGATTAAACAGGGAAGGGAGAAGACAGAACGAGCGCACGATAGATGGGAAAGTAAAAAGGAGAAAGGGAAAAGGAGAGAGAACCGAATTTTTATAGGTGTGTGGTAATGTCTTCTTTTGATTTAGAAAAAAAATTCATAGAGGAATTCATTTCTGAACCTCCGAGGAGAAAACAAGTGGTGCTTATGTGAAAATATTTTTTAAAATTAACTTTCGTGTATACCACACACACACACACACACACACACACACATATATATATATATATATATATATATATATATATACATGTAAATTGAAGATATGGATAATTATAGATATTTGACAAAATATGTCAACACTAAGTGTTTCGATTGAATATTTACAGTATCGAAGAAATATTAAAAAAAAGATGTATTAGCCATGTTAATTTCTATTCAGCGACTGACATCAACAGATGATATTTGTTACTTAGATAAAAACTGGAAATAATTGTTTGATACTGTAATCTCCCATAAAAACACTTAGTGTCGATATATTTTATCAAATACTATAAACATTCCTCACTTTTCCAAAGTTTCACTTTCGCTCATTCATTTTCATATTTCTTACATAGATATATATATATAATCAAATATTATATA
>CM042163.1:86025108-86030108 GCA_023376005.1 Doryteuthis pealeii | reverse complement strand
CCACAGGTTCAACAAGAGGCCTGCAGGTTACATCGTTCAAAAATACACCTACAGACTCAACACAGAGATATCTGCAAGTTCAAGAGAGACCTTCAGGTTCAACAAAGAGACCTGCAGGTTACATCGTTCAACAATACATCTACAGAGTCAACACAAAGAGATCTGCCGGTTCAACTAGGGAGCTACATTTTCAATGTAAACTAAACCTACAGAAATACAATGTTGACTGAAAAATTACTATATTTTCTAAAATCAGAATTATGCCGGTAATGCTGCCTTTATCTTTTGAAACACTGTCAACTATTGACATAATATAAAAAGATATCGTAAATCTATATTTTCATACATTCATGGACATACCCATATATATATATATATATATATATATATAATATATATATATATGCAATAAAGGATATGATCAGAAATGTCACACCGTCTTCATTACAGATTTCGGGTTTCGCAAAATCACATTTCTTCCACCAGTTTCTATGCCACATTCTCTCTTGATTCGCTTATTGTAATCTAAAGAATAGTTCATAAGTCCTTATATAAGGACCCAAAGATTCTCAACAACCAATCAAATAATTGCGCGTCAGATGTCTAAAATAGGCGATTCTATTCGCGGCATCTTCGTATTTGATACTACTCCTGCGCATGCCTAAATACAAAGGTATGTTTCTTTATTTTCATTTTTAAACATCCATCAAGAAAATGCCTACCTGAGTAGACAGTCAAAATAAAACTTAAGAACGGAAATCACTAGCGCTAAACCAATGAATTTGATTTTTGCGTCAGAAGTGGAGCGCCACATCTACTATCACATCCCCACTTTACCACCGCACAGATCCAAGCTGAGCTACACATATGCTGAGTTGGTGAGGGCCGATATCGAACCCAGAAACTTGTGGTACCTCGGCGGATGTTCTACTGACTGAGCTAATGAGAATTAAAGAAAGTTATAGAAGTGGCTGGAATGTTTTGGATGATTGATCATATAAAGAAATGGTCGCTGGCCGAATAGTGACCCCCAGGGATGGGAAGTCAGCTGAGAAAGCCACGGCCAAGAAACAAGACCAGATTTCAAATGCTGGACGAGACTGTGCGCATTTCACATAGTGCTAATAGCCTTGAGGAAGGTATGAAACCAGCTACTATCTACCAGCTATAAGTAAATAGTAGAAGAGACTGGATTCTTTAGGAGATGGAAATCCTCTAATTCAAACTTGTTTTACTCGGCTTAAGAAATTGACCTTTTGTCACATCCTGCTCATGTATTTAGGGTTGGTAAATATATATAGGCTTAGAAACAAAATACTGAATCATTTTTTAAAAATCATAACTTTCTTGTTTTTAATTTAATTTTTTATCTTATTTCTCGGATATTAAAAAAAACATAAGAAAATTGAAAATGTCAAGTTAAAACGTGAAAGAATTTAAAACATGAGGTTTATAATTCCGACAAAATAAATCCTTGGTAGCAGAATAATTTCAAGAAATTCAGAATTCAAACAACTTCCCCATTTGCTTACGTCACGGTTACGTCAGCTGACCCAATGTCTCCGAATACAATATTTATTTTACTTTTCAAAATCTACGCTATTCTCAAAATAATAGAATCTACTATCAATTATTTACCATTATTTCCCCTTCAGTTTTATGGGATTACTTGCCTTGTGTAGGAGATTGGAATTTTCATGAATAGCTGTTTTTGAGAGAATATACTAAACGTAATCAAAAAAAAAAAATTAAATATTTGTCGCCTTCTGTATCGTGTCTCCGAACCTGATTTATGTTTTTTCTTTCCTTTTTTTTTTTTTTTTGTCTGTCCGAATGTATGGGTCTGTACAGCTGCATATTTTTTCATAAATTAGTAACACTAGGCTGCATTAAAAAAACATTCCAATGGCAAAAGCTTTATGAAGTTATATATGATCACCATTTTATACTGAATTAAAAAATAACATTCATTATGTTTAGTCAGGTCTGGTTTTTAAGATCTGCTTGAATACTTCAAAACTGGTTGTCCACAATAATAACATATCATATATGATCACCATTTTATACTGAATTCGGTTAAATAACATTTATTGTGTTTAGTCAGGTCTGGTTTTAAGATATGCTTGAATACTTCAAAACTGGTTGTACACAATAATAACACTTATTAAAAAGCCAGTGGACTCTACTTGTCCCATAAATTATTTAATTATAATAGAAGTTATAATACTGTTTTATTTATTTCAATTAATTGTGTCTTATACATTTGATCTAAGTAGAAAAAAGGAGTATGATTTTTGGATTCAGCATAAAAATCTGCCTTAAAATCAGCAATTATATATTCGATCTTGAAAAAATCGTTGGCCAGTATAATCATTGTGTCCGTATTTGTGTGCTGCTTCCCATATTGGCGTTGATGTACTATTCTCTTTATTGGCGGGAAAACCAGAATGATTACAAAACACACTCACACACCCTATGAATTTAATGTTCTTGCTACTTTTTTCTAACAGAGAATCACTCATATGAAAAATAGGCAAAGATTGAAATTATTTTGATAAGCCACACACACAGCAACACCAGATACGTATGCAGACACAAAATTACAAAATCAAGCAGTTTGAGATTTTAAAAAATAGAGAGATAGATATATATATATATTTCTGTCACGAGAGAGAAAAATGACAATGAAAACAGGAAATATGTGCCAACCCAGAAATCACTTTATCTACCAATTTATATATAACACAAGAATTCCCATATATATATATATATATATATATATATATATATATATATATATATATATATATATATTATGAAAATACAAGAGATAACCTACTTGAGTTTCACCATAAGGATCTTTAGGGTTAAATCCACTGATTTAATCGAGGTACTGATTAATTGCAGTCGATCACACGTGTGTGTTTATTGTATTAGAGAGTTCGTTACTAAGGAACCTTAGTAACAATCGATTAATTAAGTGGATTTAACCCTGAAGATCATTATGGTGAAACTCGAGTAGTTTAATTCTTGTATCCATTTTATAATAAATTTGCTCTACTTCGTATTGAGCACTTTGTATTTGTTATATCGCTGACTTACCCCCTGAATTTTGCACCTCCCAACCATCGTGCCCATATTCACTGATAAGTCACTTTTTATCTTTATAAATACACACACACACACACACACACACACACACATATATATATATATGTGTGTGTGTGTGTGTGTGTGTGTGTGTGCCCATAACCTAATAATGAATACATACAGTATAAAATGAATGACTTTAATCTGCACAGTAGGAATTCATTTGTGAACATAGTCGCATTACTTATCAAATGAATTTATCTTTTTCAGATTAAAATTCGTCTAATTACTACCTGTCAGACTACAAATTCAATGATCTACCCACGCATATAATATATATATATATATATATATATATATATATATATATGTGTGTGTGTGTGTGTCTGTGTGTCTGTGTGTTTGTGTTTGTATGGGTGTGTGTATATGTATTGTGTGTGTCCTTGTTGTTAATTTATTCATTACTGTACAAGAATTATAATGTGTGTAGATACACTTACATATAACATTCTATGTATAAATATGTCTGTAAATATATAAGTTTTCTGTCAGCGTATTTTTTTTACATATACAGATATAGCTAGGTTTTGTATAGATATCATTAAATTGTTGATAATACTCATAGAAAAACCATAGAAATTTATGCATATATTTGTTGTTTTTTGCTATTATTTTATTATAGAATATGTGATATTTAATAGAAAAGTATTTATAAGGTAAGATATACCACTAGGTCGAAACATGCGGTAGCCGCTGAAAATCCAACTAGTTACCAGTGTAGATTATTAGCTGTAGCATAACATTGTATATTATTAATTTTCTTTAGGCATCATCCTTGGATTTATTCTGGTACAGGAAATATCTTTTTGAAGAGAACCCCTAAATGACGTCAATGTACAGTTAATGAACGTGTAGATAATATATATATATATATATATATATATATATATATATATATATTAGAAAGATATAGATAGATAACCTACTTAAGTTTCACCAAAAATGAATCATCTGGGACCATTGTATTGAATTAATCAATAAACTGATTAATTAAAGACAATTGCAGAAGCAAATGATACAATTATAGCTGTTAAAAAAGTTTCGCAATGAATATGCTGTTGAGAGTTGATTGCATCAAATATCAAACACATTTGTTGTCAACGGTCTAACGTGACTGCTGACGTGAAAACAGCTGTTTGGAATGTCAAAAAGCACGTGTGTAGAATAGGTTTCTTTTTATAACAGCAGACAATATCCGCGTTTGACTTTTGCGTTAAAAAGGGGGGGGGGTTATATTTATATATTTCAAATTTCTTGATTAGATGTTGCGTTTAAATTGATATTCTGTTCCCCGGAAAGTCATCTTTTTTATCATATATATATATATATATATATATATATATATATATATATATGATACCATTCACTATCCAGTAACAAGCATGATGACTGGTAGCTACATTATTTTACATTAACTGCGTGTATTCTAAACACTTAATTTATAATCTTGTATCCCAAAATAATCTGTTGCCGCTTATTTGTAAAAGAGATAAGTACCACCCATAGCCAAAAAAGCCATGAAAGGGAATTACCCGACGTACCACCCCGATGGCCTAATGCAAAGGCATTATGGGACGCGTCCATGAATACCGAACCATGAAAATATTAGTAGATATATATATATTTGATAACATATATATCTATATTTATATATTTAATTATTATCAACATTGTGTAAGATTTGAAAACCGAGAGAGAAAGTTTAAAGAAATAAATCTTCTTTTCGTACCCGCACATAGAATTTACTTCAATTCAAATTTTAACAATAAAAATTCACAGTACAATTTTAAAGAAAATCATAAAAATTAGTTTGTTTAGAAATATTCTTTTTTTTTGTTTCTTTTGTAATT
>CM042163.1:86017608-86020108 GCA_023376005.1 Doryteuthis pealeii | reverse complement strand
CAAATCGTGCTCAGAAATTTGTAAAACCAAAATATTAAGGAAACTTATGAAATTAGATTAAAAAAACAGGTAAATGAACAAAATACTCATTACCCTTTTTTTCTTTGCATTGTGATAAGCCTTCAAAAATCAATCTAAAACCATAATATATATATATATATATATATATATATATATATATGAAATTAGCAAAAAAATAAGTGCAAATGAGGATGCTTCTTGCTACCCTTCCATATAGCCGTAAAATTATATTAACAAAAAAAAAATAGATGAAAAAAAAGACACTACGACAATATATGTATATCTCATAATAATACATGAAAAATATATGAGGGTGGGATTTAAATCATGTTTCCCCCATAAAAATGGCTCGCCTCTTTAAAAAAAAAAAAAAAAGAGAAAAAATGAATAGAAATTGCTATTAGCTCCGTGACGAAATCATCTGGTTAAAAAAGGGGGTTCTTTATTATTATTATTATTTCAACTACCCTGTGGAGAGAAACGTGGGTAAATAGAAAGAAATAAACAAAGAGATCAATGACATTTATTGGAAAGAGACTGCAAGAAAGAAATCATCATGATCGTCATCGTCATCATCATCATCATCATCTGCAGTGTTGGACGTCTGCGCAGATGAATCGCTGAAGAAAGTGCAGAAAATAAAAATGAAAAAAAAAATGAAGAAAATAAGACACAGTTAATAGGACAACATAGCAAATATGGTTTCTTTTATATCAAAGTTTTTGTTGTTTTTTTTTTTTAGAAAAGGAAAGGAGAGCTTAAAGCAAAGAAGTTCACGGGAGAGAGAAAAAAACAACAAACAAAACAAAACAAAACAAAAAAAACAAAAAACAAACAAACAAAAAAAAACATGATAGAACAGCAACAACAGTAACAAAAAAAAAGGATCAAAGAGAAAAACTTTTTTTCAGGTAGTGTAGGGTTAATTTTTTTTCTAAGAATTTAAAGATCAATTCAGTTATGCTCACATCAAGTCCTACCCCAACAGATATAAATCTACAGCAATAGACGATCACTAGTCTCTTTCCTAATTTAAGCTGCTCACAGTGGCTCTTCCGCCACACCCAAGCAAAGTAGAAAGACTGATGGTTAGTACATTAGAATTGAGTAAAAGGACTCTGTTGCTCAAGATTAGCTACCTCCCCTCTATACCATAAAATAATGGTTTCATCTGTCTGATAAAAGATTGTTAAACAGAGAAGACGTGGAGTTATATATATATATACACACACACACATATATATATATATATATATATATATATATATATATGAGCGAATAAATATACTCCTACGAAGCCCTTGAATTGCCTCTTATTTGCTTTACTTCTCTTTGTGTATGAGTAAATTTGTCGACACAAAAGACTCACACTACAATAATGATAGGACTTTATTTGAATAGAATGAATTCTAATTTGAAAAGATAGAAAACTTTGAAATATCCCGTCTTATAACTAAAAAAATACTAACGAAAATTTTGTAATTTAGTAGGCAAAAAGTAAAGTCGCTAAAAAAAATAGATGTGTTCCCGTGCCGTAGGGGCGAATATGCTGGACCGTGACATATTATTAAGCGAGTTCGAACTCCAGTCACACTATAACGTTCCCTTCCGAACTAATACTCTTGGAAAAGGTACGACACCCAATTTTCCCAGCTATATTTTAAATATTGTTGGAAGCCGTGGGGTAATTTCGTCGGACATGGACTCGTCGACAAGAGTTCAAATCTTGGACGAAGCTACAGTTCACATAGCGTTAATACCCTTGGGAAAGGTATGAATCCAACTACTCTCCCTCAATCTATGGATAAACTGGGCTATTTAACCTTGGTTAGGTAACCGGTTTAGGAGAAGAAAAATCTGAAGTCAAACCTATTAAAGTCCTTGGGGTGGTCACTACGAGAATAGGCTCAGTCCTAATTAGTGATCTATTTCACTAATTTTTAAAAGATACTGCTTTTATTGTTCTTCTATTAGGATGACTTTGGCATTAAATAACCCACAATAGATGTTATGCCATTAAGCAATGAAACAAAGCCAAAGAAAGCTAATAATAATCATTAGTAAATTATTCTAGCTTCAAAGAACTATTCTTCAACTGTTTGCAAAGAAACAACTTCATTTCATACGACGATCTTCTTTCTTTCTTTTGGAAATCCGTCGCAGACGACGATGACGTCACTCCATATCTTCATTTGTGGAACTTATGGTGGCTCATCAGTCCAATTCTGGACTTGCAGTTGCGGTTACACACACGACGATAACCATTACACCACATGCCTCCAGAGGATTATTAGATATAGGATGTTTCTCTACACAGGCCAAAATGAAAATCGGTAAATGAATGAAAAAAAAGAAGATAAAAACGATAAATGGCGAATAGAATAGAATAAAATACTATTTTTGGCGCCATACGAGCGCTATTGGCCGCCATTTTGAATTGTTATTTTTTCTTTTTTGCTAGGATTTGGTCTGGTGTAGA
>CM042163.1:85995108-86007608 GCA_023376005.1 Doryteuthis pealeii | reverse complement strand
TAGATTAATTATTAAAAAAATATTTTATAATAGAAGGGAGAAAAAAATAAGTAGCTAGCTAACTAGTTTCGATCCTCGCCCAACAGAGCTAAATATCGAGGATAATAGATTAAAAAGACCAAATGGGACAAGTAAGAAAAAGAAACAATAAAAAAATAGAACAATTTCTTTTCTTTTCTCCTAAAAGGGGAGGAAAATGAGACTACGGATTGTAATATTTAAACACTCTCTTTGTTTGTAAAGAGCAGGCTTACTCCTCAGAATATATAACGTCTCTAAAATTTTAAGGTGATAAAAGAGTACGACTTGCTCTCAAAAGAGAACCATTCAGCACTAAATGAATTGGCGCAACTAGGCTATTTACAAGGTGTTCAGCTATGGAGGAAGCATAAGTATTCTTCAGTAAATCATTTGGACCGACGGTTCCACTTTTAATCTTAGCAGGGACGTGTTGTTTAATTCGAGCATCCAATCGCTGAATTGTTCTTCCTATGTACTGCAAACCACAAATATATTTGTATGAATAAATTATAGAATTATTGTGGTGTGGGAAAGAACATCCTTGCCACAGACACACACACAAACACACACACACACACACACATATATATATATATATATATATATATATATATATATATATAGAAGAGAGAGAGAGAGAGAGAGTGTCTAAGTAGTGAGCCAATATTTTGCGTTAGAGAAGTGCTCAATATCGGTAATAGAGCTATTATATATATATATATATATATATATATATATATATATATATATATATATATATATGAAAAAAATGGTTCAACATCAGATACCATTACAACTTGCCTAACTTCACTTGGACTACAATCTCTGTAGCAACAAGTAAATTAACTCCACCTTGTCGATCACTGACAAACATTCATTAAAATGTGTCCCCGTTGTGATCCTCCCCCTATCCTAATCAATCACAATAAACGAAATCGTCTCCGTTTGTTTAAAAGATACATTTCTACTAGCAACACCGCACCGTCTCCACACGGCCATCCCTACTCATAATCAACCAACATCTCTATTTAATATGATTTCCACTTATCTATTAGAGCCAAATCCAGACCACGCTGTTTCTTATTGGATATACACAGATTACGACCGACGCCATCTTTGAAACGAGGAAAAAATGGCCGACGGAAAGAGCGGGAAAGTAGAGGCGGGAAAGATAGAAATCTGGATTTGCAGAAGGTGAGCTGATGAAGGTCGGAAACAAGGCGAGTTAATGATGCGAGGAAGACACAAGTAGAAAGAATGAGACTGGGGAGATCACAAGGATCAACAATGATATTCAATATGTTTAAAGCATTTAAAGATTAAAGCAAAGAGACAAAACTAGAAGATAAATTATCTGGTGTTTAAGTGCACAAGAAATATAATCTGTATCTAACAGTAAAGTTACATTAAAAAGGAAGAAAGGTGTAAGAAAAATGTCCTTTAAATTTTACCCGCCATAAGTTTCCAGAGATTACACACTTTCCTATGCATATGAAATTTATCCCACTGCCATGTTTGAAGAGCTAACCAGTATCCTCTCCTCCACCCGTTTTTGTTGTTTTCTTTCCTTCTTTCACCAAAACTTCTAAGAGATATATAGAAAGCCTAGACTCCGGACACACCAAAACATTATTGACAGTATGAGAGTATATAAAATGGAATTAAATCCGACAGTTTAAGGAATAGGTAAAGAAAAACAATAGTATATACTGTGCTATCAAGCGCCTATTTCGACTCTATGATATTTATAAAATGTAATCCAAATGAAATATTTTTAAGAATAAAAAATGAAAAAAAGAATATATTCATATATAGACATCTAAAGACACCGTGTTACGACGTATCACGTTTCCTCGGTGTGGCTGGATTTTGCAGGCTGAGATTGAAACCTGACTGAGTTATCATCAGAGTACTTAACCACTGGGCTATCAGCCACCTGCAAGTCGGGGGGAGAATTTAACTCATAATTTAATATAATTTATACACAATATCATAAGTAGTATGGGACAATATTTCTATTTAAATAAGAACACATATATTTTTTATCATTTTGTAAAAGTTACTTGTGTCCCATAATAATTGCTACATGAGCATATGTAAAGTTATAAGTTAATTGTATCAACTAATATCTATCTATCTATCTATCTATCTATCTATTTCTGTCTGGTCTTCTCTCTCCTTCTCCCTTTGTCTTCTCTCTCTCCCTCTCTGTCTGTCTGTCTCCCCCTCTCTCTCTCTCTCTCTCTCTATATATATATATATAATATATATATATATATATGCATAGGTACATATTTACTGATCATGTAGTTTGCTATATGCATGATTAAATATTGATCAATATCTTAATATATATATATATATATTATATATATATATATATATATATATATATATATATATATATATATATATAAATAAGCAAATACATATATATGTGTGTGTGTGTATATATTTATATATGTATAGATTGATAGATATATGCATACACATATAAGCATATATGTTCATATCTATGTTTACATCTAAGTTGATACATATACATATATATATGCATATATATATGTGGTGTATTATATATGTATATATATATATATACATGTATATATGTATGTCTCTCTCTCTCTCTATATATATATATATATATATATATATATATATATATATATATATACATATATATATATATATAGAGAGAGAGAGAGAAATAAAGAGAGATAGATAGAGAGAATACTCTTTATCACTCAATCAATCTGTCTTTTTATATGCACACATACACGCACACACACACTCACCCCCCATATATATATATATATATATATATATATATATATATACATATAGAACCCTCTCTATCTCTCTATCAATCTCTGTCTTTTATATACACACATACACGCACACACACATACGCACACACACACACACACACACACACACACACATATATATATATATATATATATATATATATATATATATATAATATAATGTGTGTGTTGTGCATGTGTGCATATATATATATATATATATACTCACACATGCACACACACAACACACATTTATATATATATATATATATATATATATATATATATATACTCACACATATGCAATATGGTTATTTGATGAACACATCCCCGGATGCCTAGTTTCCAGCCACTATTTTAATTTAGATTTCTATTCATTCAAAATCAATCATCCTTCCGCTTTACTCTTCCTTCCTCTCTTCAAAATGACCCCCCCTCTTTGTGGGAGGGAGGGGGGAAGCCATTTGTCTTGTGTCTATCTCAACGGGGACCGTCGAATTATTTTCCATGTTTGTACAAGACCTATATAAGCAGATATACATTCATTTCCGGTTCTTTTATTTGGCGTGTGTCGTGGGTGGGGGTGGGGGAGTGTCTGTTTTTAAATCTTCTAGATTGGTTTGATTCTGATGCTAGGTAACGGTGGGGGGTGATTTATCTATTTATTTGAATGATTTGATGTTGTTTATTTGTTTAGTTTTGTTGTTTTGTTGTTTCCTTTCTGTAATGTTACATGTCCTTTCTCGCTGCATTCCGGAAGGTTTGAAACCGTAGGAGAAATGATTGATTCCCGTTTCAGCATTTGGAAAATGATGGAAGGCCAAAAGAGACAAAAAGAAAACTAAATAAAACTAAACGATTCAAAAAAGAAAAACGGAAGGAAGGACGAATGAAGGAAGAAATTTATGAATTAAGAAAAGGAAAAAATCAGGAAGTTTACGAAGAAGAAGAAACAAAAGAGGATTCTAAATCGCATAGGACTAAAAAAAATAATTAAAAAAACACACAAAAAAAGAATAAACGGAAGGAATGTAGTTTTAAATTTCTTCAGCGCACCCACTAAGACAGTAATTGTTAGCCTTTAAAAGAATAACCATTTACTAAACCTAGCTAAGTTTGGCTCAAGGCAAAAAGTAAGCTCTCTGTAAGAATCGAACTTACTAACCAATGCACCACAAAATGAAGCCATAAAATTTGGTAAGCTTAGCCAAGTTTGGCACAAGACATGTAAAATGAGCACCCTGTAAGAATCGAACAGATTAACTGTTGCTCCACACAAGGCAGCTCTAAACTTTGGTAAGCTTAGCCAATTTTGGCACAAGACATGTAATATGAGCACTCACTAAGTATCGAACGTACTAACCCTTGTTCCACATAAGGCAGCCCTAAAGGTTTTAATGTTCAATTTTTTAAAGAATTATATCTTTCTCTAACGTAAATAATAATAATAATAATAATAAATAATAACAATAATAATAATAATAAGTTGAGACCTTCCAAACAACAGCATTGTTAAGATAAGCTAGAATACTCAGAAGAGTCCTGAGGAGATTTGCTGTCACTCAGCCTCCTGTGAACCACCAGCTGAGGTGGATGTGAAAAATACTCATAGAGATAAATAATAATAGACACAATGATAATGATAAGTATAATAATATTAGTGATAGCTCATGCTCGGAAAACTCGTAAATTGGGGTACTAATAAATCAAGGTACTATAGGGTCAGGTTAGCTCAGTCGGTAGAACGTTCGGCTAGAAACCACAAGGTTCTAAGTTCGATAACGGTCCTAGCCAACTCAACGTATGAGTAGCACAGGGAACTGTGCGGTAAAGTAAGGAGCTGATGGTAGGTATGGCGCTCCACCTCAGACGCAAAAAACAATCTTCTGTGTCTAGCGCTAGTGGAAAGGGGATAGACCCCCTCGCTTTTTGGCACATACCGACATTAGGCCGCCCCGACGTCTTTTACATGAGTATACACGCTATGACAAAAATAAAAACAAAAAATAACAATCGTATTGTTCTAATCTAGAACCCATTACTATTTCTATATATTCGCTGATAGGGCAAATTTTGCTTCTCGATTTCTTCCTCTCCCGAAATGTCTACGAAATCGGTGAATAGTAGACATTTTGTCGAAGTGAATCCATCAGAGCTGCAGGTGTTTTTGAGGCCGATAACAATTATCTTGTATTGTACCAGCACCATCATTGGTACATCCACAGACTTTATCTCAGAAAAAAGAAAACGTTTGCGTCAATGTGATTCCTTTCTCTACAACCTCCTTTTGTCTTACGTGCTGTATATGAAACCGGTGGCTAGTGTATAATGAATAAAGGTCTTGTTATATACACAGGTTAACAAGCGTTTCTGAGTCGATTGACCAATTAAAAGCACTGGTAAGTTTGGTCATCTTCAGACCCAGCCAGAAATGAGAGAAGTCCGAACCAGCTCTTCCACAGCTTTTCTGTGGATCAAACAACACAACGTGGGCACAGGAAATCCGAACGAGCAGGTTCCCCGGAAATATCAACCTATAAGTGGCCCACAGCGCAACACTCACTTATAGAACCACACCAGGCTTCAGTTCTGAAACTAGGGAGAGTGTGGAATCAACCCCCGCCTTGTTATTACTCCCAGGTCCACTGACTCGGATTGGTAATATCTGTTTGGATTTGATTAATGCACAAAATAGATCAGTATGAAAATTATTTGGTTTGGAGAAATTTATTTGGCGAGAGAAAATTATTTGGTGAGGGTCTAATGTTTAACGAGAGGGTGTTACACGATGATAATGGTCGTACAATTAAGGAACATGAGTATTAATATATAGATGGTTAAGGAACACGAGTATTAGTATATAGATAATACGAGTGTGTACACATTACGAGTATTAAAATAGTTACTTGAATTATAATTGTTTAGAAAAGTTTATTTTAGTTTTTGAAAACAATATAAGTAATTCCAAATAAATGCTACCTTCGATAACAAATTGTTTAACAAGAGTTGACATAATTTGACTCAATTTTTGAGATGAGGCTTGATAATTTGTATTATTTGGATTTTTCTTTTTTTTCAGTTGCACACATGGTACAAGGGTTAAGTTAAAAAGTTCTAAGTGACATTATCTATCGGTTGCAGGTTCAATTCTGGCCAAGGACGATAATAACAAAGAATACTAAACATAACTTAACACTTGTACCAGGTCATGGTTAACGGAATGAGAACAGTCTACCCCAGTGGATTGAAGAAAGGGTTCGGTTTTAAGTTCCGTGAAGGCTCCCGATTACGACTTGAAGGTTCCTGAGTTCGACAAGAAGGTTCCCGTGTTCAATGAGATAGTTCCAGAGTTCGAATAGAAGGAAGCGTGTGGTGTAATGGTTAAAATCGTTGGGAAATGGACTCGTCGCCACGAGTTAACATCCTGGACGCGGTAACTGCATTATCACTTAGCGATAATACCCTTGGGAAAGGTATGAATCCAATTCTCCCTCCAGCTATGGGTAAATAGTAGGACAGACCGGGTTCTTTAACCATAGCTAGGCAACCGGTCTAGGAGAAGGAAAACTCTGAATTCAAACCTGTTGAACTCCGCTTAAGAAATTGACCTTGTGTCACATCCTGCTAGTGCGGAGGGGTTGCTAAATATATATTTCCGAGGTAGACAAGAAAACTGGAGAAGGCCAGAGGGCTTATCGGCTGTAACTTTCTGTGAGAAACTCTTAGTATATAACAATAAAGATGAGGATGATAGTCCATAAAATCCAAATGATATAAAGGGTTTACATGCCGTAAAAACCAACCAACCAACCAACCAACCAATGAAAGGTCGTCTTTAAGTAGGTTGTTGATGTTGTTGATTCGTCTCTCCACCACATACAGACGCCTCCAATGTTTGTTTACTTCTTCTGAAAACTGGGTCTGTCTCACAGTCCCTCGGGATAATCAACGTCCCCTGGGTGCGTTTCGGTGCTGTGAAGGCCTGTAATCTTTTGTCTCGTTTGCAACAGAAAAAAAAAACGCCTATGAGATAAACGAAATTTATTCACACCGATTGTTGTTTGTCTTTATCATTTTTTTTTTTTTACCAGAGAGACGCAAACCAATTAGTTTCGGTCACGTCTCGTCAGTTCTCGTCACATCTCGTTATTTAATTTTTTTGCTCTCCGAGATTCTCGTGGTTTACCTTATCTTATTTATTTAAAGAAGTCATTTAAGTTTCTTTTTTTTTTGGTTTTGATCGGAGAAAAGCGAAAATATGTTTACCATTTATTAGTGATTCTTGTTCACACACATATGATTTAACGACGAAATTAGGCGAAGAAAGAGGATTGACGTCGTTTTTAGCATCAATTGATTCGCCATTATGGTTTGGTGTCATCTTTAATTTAGCAACAGGACACGCCTTGATATGTTTGTCTTTCCTTTATGCCTTGTATTTCTTTCTTTTCTCGTGTGTCCTTTCTTATAATTTCATTTTTTTTGCTGAGGAGACCAAATAAGGTCGGAACAGCTATCCAGTGTTCCGCAAGTCGTATACGGTGTTTGCTGAATTTTCTGATTGTGGTGATTTAATTTCTTTCTTTTTTTCTTTATTTCTAGTTTTCTCACTTTGGTGTTTCTGTCTTCCTTTACTTTCAATTTCTATTTAATTCTATTCTTCACTATTGTTTTCTTTCTTTCTTTCTTTCTTCTTTCTTTTTTTTTTCTTTCTTTCTTTCTTTCTTTCTTTCTATTGTTCTATTTGCGTATGTTAACATTCTTTCTTTCATCTCTGCTTTTTTTTTCTTCATTTGTCCATCTTACATTCTTCACTTTCTTCGTTTCCATCTTTCATCTTCTTTTTCTTTCTTCTTTTTCTTCTTTCTTCCTATTTTCTTTCATTCATTTTTTCTTTCTTTTCTTTCTTTCTTTGACTTTATGCATTTTTTTTTTATTTACATTTCTTTCTCACTTTTCTTCTGCATTTAAAAAATTATTTTTCACTTGTTCATATTTTCTTTTGCCGTTTCTTTTCTTCTTTCTTTCCTTCTCTCTCTATCTCTCTCTCTCTCTCTCTCTCTCTCTCTCTCTCTCTCTTTGTTTCCTTTTGTAGTGTCTTTTCTTTCTTTTTCTTCGCTTTTCATTCTTTATTTCATCGTTTACTCGTCTTTGTTCTCTACTTCTTTCTCTCTTTCCTTCCTTCTCTTCGTTTTCCTTCTTTCTTTCATCATTTTCCTTTCTACTTTCTTTCTTTCTTTCTTTCCTTTTCACTGTTTCCACCCCTCTTTCTTCTTCTTCCTTTCTTGTTTCTTTCGTTTCTTTCTTTCTTTCTTCATTCTCTCTTCATTCTTCTATTATGTTTCGCACCCTGTATAGCAGATTACTTTTCTAGCGCAGTGAGTTTGATTCTCACCGAGTGTCATACTATTAGTTTCTACTCCCTTTAACTGTCTCACAAAAGCACTTCCTTTTCTTCCTCTTATGTCGTTCTTTCTTTTTTCTTTTAATTCAAGAATTGCAGAGTCGAAGAACTCCTCCCCTCCCCTCCCCTCTCCTACCCCCATTCATCTTGACCCCCACCCCCACCCCCAGTGCCTCCAATCTATTTCTCTTCCAATAATTCTTTTCTTCGAATAATCATTTCACTCCTGCCATACATAAAATATAATAATAATTTGCTGTCTGGCCGGCCCTAACCACACTTTGTGTTATTTGTCTTAATCTAGTATGTTGATCGCCCCTTCACGCTTTTTGATTAAGGGCGCCCTGGGCTAAGGGGCGCCTTTTTGGACACTTTGCCAATCAGACGAAGAATTAATAACATTGTCAGTGTAAAGGTTCGGAAATTGTTTAAGAGAGCGCAATCCCACCAACCCCACCCAACCCCTAAAATTTTCATCCAATAATAATGGAGATTCAGTGTCTGTTTCTCTGTAACCGAAACAACGTCAAAACATCCTCAGGAATTGCGTAAGTTTACCAACGAGTATTCATGATCAAAATCCTCAATATTAATACAATCTTATTTATCAACGATTTAACTATAAAAATCTGAGTTTTGCCTAAAAACAGCGCATGTTATTAGTGCCTTTAAAATCCTGCAATGTGTCTTATATATCCCTAAGATTTACATCATGTATGATGTGGCTAATTCTGATAATGGTTTTTACAAAACTGGGTTCAATAAACAATTATTTGGTATTATTGATCTCTAATATTATTGTTTTTATAATTTAAATATTAATACTCTAGTTCTTTAATTTTCCGATCGTTATAATATTGCAACACCCTCTGGTCCAAATTTCCAAGATGAAATGCAAAAATGTAAATCATAATTATCTGGTGTCGCTTACCCACCGATTTTTTTATATTTCTTATGAGTGTCGTCACCTCAACTAAATAATGGACCATTCCGTTTTTATTATAAATAAATAAAGCACATGCCATACAGAAAAATATAATAAAAAGAAAGAAAGAAAGAAAGAAAAAGAAAGAAAGAAAGAAAGAAAGAAAGAGATTAAGAGAAAGATATAGAAGGGGTAAGTGACAATGCAAATCAGTTTCAATCGAACGTAATGAAAAGAGGAAAAGAAAGAAAAAAGAGTGTGAGTGAGTTAATGAAGATTATTATACTTTTTATTATATTGAACTATTTCGCAATAGCTCTTAACGTAAACATATCAAACGTTGGGAAAAACAACTTATCATACGGTGGTATATCCACAGGTCTTGCTAATCTTATAAATTTCATTACATTAAAACTTAAATACTTACGCCCGGAAGGCGCATATTATTGCTAGTTTAAATAAAGAAAATGAAAATAGATAAAAACAGGAGACTTCGTATCCATTTACAGAGTGAGGGGTTTGCTATGAATATATTAAATTTTATAGATTGAAAAAGTGGAAATCTTTATAAAAAGGAGATTGAGAAACAAAAAAACTCAGATTGATGACCAGAAAGCAGAAATTTAAGGGTGGGGTGGGGTGTGGTGAGGAGAGGGGGCAGAAGTAATGGGTGGGGTGGGTGGGGTGGGGTGGGGCGGGGTGGTGTCAGAAGTAATATTGAATTCATTGGAGGTCAATATTTTTTTATTAAAAGAAAGGAATAATGTTTCTATTTGATTATAGTATTGATTCTTCATTTCTGCTCCAGATCTTGATTTTTTCTGGGCTGACTACCTTAGTAGAATGCTCTCACTTCCCTCTCTCACTCACTCTCTTTTCTCTCTCTCTCTCTCTCTCGCTCTCTCCCTCTCTCTCTCTCGCATTAACGCACATGGATACACACACACACACACACATATATATATATATATATGTTTGTAATAATAATAATATTAGTAGAGGAACAGAGTTAAGGGTCTACCATGGTTTCAATCTGAATGATTTCTTCAGGACACTCTTTTCCTCTATTATTATTATTATTATTATTATTATTATTGCTTAAATGTTTTTCTGTCTTTTTATTGCATAGAGAGCTTTTGAATAAATTATTGATTCCACTGAAACGGACATGATTTAGGCAAGTATTGTTAAATACCACGGACTATTTCTTCATGATCTTCAGTTGTAGAGGTTTATGCCTTTTTGTCGTTTTCAGAAGAAGAAGAAGAAGAAGAAGAAGAAGAAGAAGAAGAAGAAGAAGAAGAAGAATGTGTCTAAAAAAACAAACAAAAAAAAGAAAAGAAAAAAAAAAAAAAGAAAAAAGAAAGAAGAATGTGTTTAAGACAAAGAAATGGAAAGAAGAAATATATATTCTAGAAGAAGGAGAAAAAAAAAAGAAAGAGTGTGTACAATAAGTAAAAGAAGGAAAAAAAAAAGAAAAAGATCTAGGAGAAGAAAAAAGAGAGATTTTTTTTCAAGAAGAAAAAGAAGAAAAAGATGAAGAAAATGAAATGTGCCCAAGAAGAAGAAAAAAAGAAGAACGAGAAAGAGGAGAAGGGGTAGGAAGGGAAGTGTGCTTGTGGTAAAATTAAAGAAAGGAATACAAAAACGGTAAAATAAGGACAAATAAATGAAGAGGCAGTTTTCATTAAGAAGAAGAGGAAGAAAAAGACAAAAGATGCTGATAACTTTTTGATTTAGCGTGCCCTGGGACACGCATATTTGCTTTGAATGACTCCTCGAAAAAAATGTTGGGGCCCAACTAAAGTTTCTTAATAGATTGTAGGGTTTTTATTTATGATCTGGAGAAATAACAAAAGCCGTCTAACTCCTGTCTTGTAACATATCCTGTGTAGTTCGTTTTTAAGAAACTATTGAAATGTATTTACAGTTTGCTTGAAATGGTGAGGAAACAAACAAGAAGAACACTGGGATGCATGGATACGATTTTAGTCCATTTAGATTTTATGTGTCAGGGACACAGGACGCGCACCTATCATTATCCCTGAAAATATATAAATTTCCAAGAGAAAATAATGAAATAAAGAAATCTTAAAGACTAGCAGGACCTGTGGATCTACCACAGTCTGACAATTCAATTATTGCAATGTTTCGTATGTTTACTTAAGAGCTATTGCTAAATAGCTCAATATGTAAAAAATATAATAATCTTGATTTAACACTCTTTCACACTTTCTTTCTTTTCTTTCTTTCTTTCTTTACTTCTTTTTAATATTTTCATTATGATCGATTGAAATTGAAAAGCGTTATCACTTCCGCACACCCACCAACTCTCTCTGTCATTTCTTTCTTTCTTTCTTCTTATTTTTTTCTGTGTATGATGTCCTTTTTCTTCCGTTTCTTTCTTTATAATAAAAACGGATGGTCCATTATTTAACTGAGGTGACGACACTTATTTGGACGATTTCATTTTTAACCAGAAGGTGTAACAAGATGATAACGGTCGTATTTTGTAGGAACACCAGAATTATCATTTACATAAATACACTTCTGTCACAATAATTCAACATGCCAAATAATACTGATCTATTTCTTCTTTTTTTAAATGTTTTTTTTTGTTGCCTAAAAATAACTTTTCGGATCTTTTAGAATGATTGATGGGATCTCATAAGAAAGTTTTATTTGATTGTTGGCAGTACCACAACAACCGACCCCTCATAAACACGCCAGTGGCTTTTATTTACAATGAAATAAAGAAGAAGGAAAATCGGTCAGATTTCAACAGAGAATATCCGATCTTTACTTTAACAAGAAAGAAATTCACAAACCAGAAGAAAAACATTTCTTACAACTTAAAAAGAGGCTCTCGCTTTCAGTTTGTGTTAATTCACAAATTATTATTCCTTTTTATGTCATAAATATCATTTAAATTTTCTTTAGGATTTTTCCTACCATCTCTCTTACTTTTTCTCTCCTCATTTACCGGTCCTGTAATGCACCTCAAATATCTCACAGAAATTATAAATAACTTTTCCTACGAATATTCATCATTATAAATAACTTTTCTTCCTACCCTCACTCATACCCACACTCACTCAGACTCACCATTATAAATACCCATACTCACCCACACTCACCATTATAAATTTCCTCACTCACCAACACTCACCATTATAAATACTCACACTCACCCACACTCAACATTATAAATACATACACTCACCCACATTCACCCACACTCACTATTATAAATACTAGGATAATAAAGACAGGAAATCACTTTAAACAACCCCACTCCCAGCCACTCAGAAACACTCACAGAAACACACACACACACAGAGAA
>CM042163.1:85990108-85992608 GCA_023376005.1 Doryteuthis pealeii | reverse complement strand
CATGATACTCTTTTTGTAATTTAACGTGACGTAGTTTTGGTTACAGACAAATAGAGACCTAATCTTCATTATTAACAGATTAATAATGTTAGTTTGTTTTTTTTTTTTTTTGTTATATCAATAATATAATTCCTGCTATCAGTCCATCAACATATATTAGCAAAGACATTTGAGAGGACTCTATATTAAGATTAGCCGCGAAAAAAAAATGGACAACTCTAAAAAAAAAATTCCGTAAATTCCATAAGCGAGTACATGGTACTATTAGTATTTTTGTAATTTAACCATTGTAGTTCTTTTTGACAATAACAAAATAAAATTATTCTAATTAATTATTATTCTGATAACTCCATTGCAATCTATTAGATTTCTATATGCCACAGTTCAATTAGCTGTATATCTTTATTAAATTATAAAATGACTTGATTAAATAAGTTAGAAGTTAAATTTAATAGAAACAATAACACCATGACGTGTATTTAAAAAATGAAATGATTAATTATAACTTATTTTAATTTATTATTTCGATCTATAAATGAATTATCTATATTATATCTACATCTAGATAATAAATGTTATGCTTAAGTAATGGGTACCAGGTAATTTTCACAATATCACAATTTTTCATAAAGGGACCCACCCTCCTTTTCGGTATACATTTCCGGTACCTAAACTCTGATCCATATCCTGAAAGGACGCCCAGAAACCTCTTTTGAAAAAAAAATAAATAAATAAAATGAAAATAAATGAAAATAGAAATTTAAAAAAAACTGCACATCCACGAAGAATTCGAATTGCCACCAAGAAGTCATTTCTTTTTTTCGAGTCTGGCAACATGACCTCCTTCAGCTGCTTTCCGAAGCAGTCACCCATCTAAGTACTGATCAAGTTCGGTGTTGCTTAACTCCGTTAATAAAATGAGAAGCGGTGCTCACATCATGACGGGACCGTAAATCGAGTGAAAATAATAATACATTCTCAAAGGGACACTGTTGGCTAATATTTCTAACTATAATAAAACTATGTCCTGGTGGTGATTGGATAAATACACCGAAACATTTTAACGTTGGCGGATATTTCTAACAATTATAAAACCATGCTCTGACGATGGTTTAATATACAAACCAAAACGTTGTAATTTGGCTAATACTTTCAACTATTATAATATAATCTTCGGAATATCTTTTCTTTTCTTTTTTTTCTTTCATATTTCATATATTTTCATATCGGTAGATCTATCTTCATTTTTCCTCATACATGCTATCCAATATTTTCCTCTTATAATTTAATACACTTGACATATTGTTTATAAAGTTTCTTTAAACAATTTAAATAAAAATCATTCTTTTCTTCGTTAGGTAGTGAAATTTTCAGCATACTCTCAAATATATGTATAGTTCTATACAATCAGTATCTAATACAGAGTATCCGCAAAGTCTGGGTACATGGAGATTTCACCATTGTATTTATTAATGTTATTTTTCCGAGAGGGCACCTAACGTGGTGTAATGGTTAGCAAGCTAGATTAGCAGACCATTGTTAGTGAGTTCGATTCTCACTGGGTGCCCCATACTTCTGGCCTTGTGCCACATCTAAGCTCAGCTTAATAAATAGCCATATGTATAGTTCTATACAATCAGTATATAATACAGGGTATCCACAAAGTTTAAGTACATGGAGATTTCACTATTGTATTTACTAGCAACAGAAAGCACCCTCCGGCCGTCGTAAAAAAATAATTTTTTAAAGACATTGCCTGAGAGGGTGGGAGATAAAAATTTAAGGTCAGAGGGTTTGTATCATAAGTAAGACAAATCCTCATATTTATTTAAGGAGTAAAAAAAAATAAAAATAAACAATTTAAAATGAAAACTGAGCCTCGTCCCTCTCAAATAAAATGTTGCATGCATGTATAAAAAAACAATTATTTTGAATATTTTCCACATCAATTTTCCACAAAATCGTAATGATTTATTTATTTGTAAACTTTTTAGTTAACTTCTTGTTACTGTAAAAAAAGGACGAGAGTAAAAAAACAATTTTGAAAATTGCTTACTCAAATTTTGGGTGTATATAGCATAATAATATTGTGACGTGAGCTGTGACGTAGAGCTATGACGTAGTTTTGTGTTACAGACAGAAATACAGACAATCTCCATTATTAATAGATTTATGTAATTTTTCCGAGAAGGCAGATATGGTAATTTAGTAGTAAATAAAATCATAACATAAACAATCAAATATAAGAAATTGAGCGCCTAGGCAAGGGGTTTCCAAATTGATTTCAGCAGGATGGGGCACCTGTCCATTTTGCTACAGCTGTTAGAATTGGCTGAATGACACTTTTCCACAATGAATTGGAAGAAGGGTTCATGTGGAATGGTCCCCTCGTTCACCGGACCTTTCTCCCTTGATTTCCTTTTCTGGGGTATGTTGAAAGAGAAAGTTTACCTTATAAAGATTACAGATTTAAACCCCATGAGAGAACGCATTACCTGTC
>CM042163.1:85967608-85987608 GCA_023376005.1 Doryteuthis pealeii | reverse complement strand
TTCTCACTGGGCGCCCCATACTCCTGGCCTTGTGCCATATCTAAGCTAAGCTTAGTAAATAACTAGACGTTTTATGACTCGGGCACCTCACATGGTGCGATGGTTAGCTAGCAAGATTAGCAGACCGTTGATTCTGAGTTCGATTCTCACTGGGCACCCCATACTCCTGGCCTTGTGTCATATATAAGCTAAGCTTAGTAAATAACTAGATGCTTCATGACTAGGGCACCTCACGGGGTTAATGGTCCATTAATTGTGAGTTCGATTCTCACTGGGCGCCTCATAATACTGGCCTTGTGCCATATCTAAACTTAGTAAATAACTAGTGGTTTTTATGACTCGGGCACCTCACGTGGTGTAATGGTCCATTAATTGAGAGTTCGATTCTCACTGAGCGCCCCATAATCCTGGCCTTTTGCCATATGTAAGCTTAGTAAATAACTAGAGATTTTAACGACTCGGGCACCTCACGTGGTGTAATGGTCCATTAATTGAGAGTTCGATTCTCACTGAGCGCCCCATAATCCTGGCCTTTTGCCATATGTAAGCTTAGTAAATAACAAGAGGTTTTAACGACTCGGGCACCCACGTGGTGTAATGGTCCATTGGTTGTGAGTTCGATCCTCACTGAGCGCCCCAAAATCTTAGCTTCGTAAATAACTAGACATTTTTACGACAAGGGAATTTCTTTTCTTTTAAAGGGAGGGACTGACTTCAATTTGTTTTGTGGACGGAGGGTAACGAATAAAAAAAAAAGAAATAAATAGTCGAGGTGACGTGACGTGGTGACGTAGGTAGTTGAAAGTGACTTTGTTGAACAGGATGAGTAGTAGCCACGATAGACTGTTAGCATACCAGCGTGGTAGAGGACAATACATAACCACGATAGATTGCTAGCAGACCAGCGTGCCAAGACAGCAGATAGCCAGCCAAAAAGAAAAGAAAAAAAAAACAGAAAAAAAAAACAGAGGCTGCCCCAAGGTGGAAGAAATAGGAGGTCGTGAATAATCCGTGGTGGTGGTGGTTGGTATTGGTGGTGGTGAGAGCAGTTTGAGCAGCTGTAGTAGTAGTAGTAGTAGTATTAATAGTAGTAGTGATAGTGATGATTGTATTGGTAGTGGTATTAGTGGTTGTGGAGTTTGTGTTGAAAATAGACAGAAATGGTTTAGAGAGAAAGAACAAGCGTCTGAAAAGCGGACAATTAGCATGGCAACGGGAACGAGAACGCCTTTTTCTTTCTTTTTTTCCTTTTTCGTTTTTAACTCTTTGCCTACTTTTAGCCGCTCACAGCGGCTCTCCCACCACAACGATCCTACCGAGAACCGCTGGCAGCGGCTCTCGATGGTGTCTCTTGTTTACACTGAAAAAATCACTTACGCTAATACGATGAGTTCTGAGGGGAATAGATAGTGAACTTTGAAATATACCATCATATAGGTAAAAATTTTTTTTTTAAATACACAGAAAATGTGGTACAGCCATGGAAGGTATGGAATTTAGTAGGCAAAGAGTTAATAAGTGATATGCTTATAATAATTTGTTAAGTAATTAGTGATTGAGTAAAATAACCGGAGCTTTGTAAGAAGGATTCGTCATTAATTATTAATCAATCCAGGAAACGTATTATTATTATAGAAAAGTATTTATTATTATTATAGAAATGTATTATTATTATAGAAAAGTATTATTATAGAATTTATTATTATTATTATAAAAGTATTATTATTATAGAAATGTATTATTATTATAGAAATGTATTATTATTATAGAAAATTATTATTATTATAAAAAGTATTATTATAAAAAAAGTATTATTATTAAAGAAAAATGAAAAGGTCAAGAAATTCTCCTCTTTTAATGGTTTTATGATGCCCTGAAAGTTTATATATGTACTAGCAGCGGCTACCCGGCGTCGCCAGTGTAGAGGGGATTTTTTAAAAGTTAGTCCCGCAGATCCATTATTACTTAATCGTGAGTTGAATCCTCGTGGGATGTCCCATTTAAATCCCTATGGAAAAAAATTTTATTAATCCAGCTACTCTGAAAAGAAATTGTAATGTCTAATATCTAAAATATTAAATGAAAAAATCCATGCTGTTATCATTTAAATTCTATTTTCTAATTATCTTCACGAATATAAATCAAATCTCTATCATTTTTGCTCAAAAACCAAGCCCTGGTGATATTTAATGTGTATATATATTTACTTTGTCGTTAAGTGTTTTATTTTTGGAGTTTCCTCCGGACATTATTATTATTATTATTATTATTAACAGGACGTATGAATGTATCACAGTATGATAATTCAATTATTACAACGTTTGATATGTATACTTTAGAGCCAAATAGTTCGATATGTAAAAAGCATTCGTTTTCACTCTGTGATCCGTCGGGACATTCAAATCTGTGACAGAACATTTTATTCTTTTTTCTCGTTAATTAATTCTACCCGGGATTTGATGATCCATTATTATTATTATTATTATTATTATTATTATTATTATTATTATTATTATTATTATTATTATTATTATTATGTTACTTATAGTGAGAATATTTACTTATATAGGATTATAGGATTATATTTCTAATTACCCAGTTGATGATGTCTTACATTGTGAGATATATATATATATATATATATATATATATATATATATATGGTAAACAAAAAACCTGAATATCGGTCATATTAGCAGTTATAGATCTATTTTCACCAGGACGTATATGTACACACATATAACTTCTTCACACCGCTAATTATATATATATATATATATATATATATATATATATATATATATATATATATATATATATATATATATATATATTGAAGGACATTTAAATGCAAAAGTAAGTGTTCAATGTTTATTAAATTGAAATTAATAAGAACGTGAACACTTATTTTTGCATTTCAATACCCTTCAAAAACGTAAATGAATAAATAAAATATCATAAAATACTATATATATATATATATATATATATATATATATATTATATATATATATATATATATATATATATATAAACGAATAAAGAAACATCCGCCAAATTCTCGATGGTAATGATAAGAGAAAACTCATTGTGAAAAAAAAGGTCTTCGGTCAAGGGTTAAGTTACGTAGTCTAAGTGCACTCGACTAAGTAAGAAGAAGTTAGACGCAGTGAGTAAAAGCTGGGTAGTGAGCGAAGTGAAAGAAAAAGGTTGACAGCATAAAATCTTTGGCAGCATTTATCGTGGCACTACTAATCTTGACATATTATTTAGTTCTCTAATTTTAATCGGATTAGTAGTCATTTTGTTTTTATTAGAAATAATCTGTTGATCGCTAACTGAAATAATCTTTTAATATTTCTATCAAATTCAGAAGATTGATTTTCGTTAGAGAAATTAAGGCGATTCGAAAAGGTCCTTAAAATGCGTTTTCCAGCCACCTGCCGGCTAAATAAACAAAAATTTACTGTCTCTAATTGTACAAATAATGTAGCGTTAAATATAATTTATAAAAAATGTATATATATATATATATATATATATATATATATATATAGTGAGTCTAATTTTTGTTTATATATAATTTTTAGTTTTATATATATATATATATATATATATATATATATATATATATTTATATATATATATATTATATATATATATATATATATATATATATATATATATATATATATATATATATATATATATATATAATTTTTTAAAATTGAAAAAATACAAGTTTCATTAACGAATGATGTTTATTAGGCCTACGCTGCATTGCTTCGGTCTGTTTCGATAGATCTTCATCAGGGCTTTCGTTGCATTAAGGAAAAATAATTCATTGATGTAAACAAAGGTCTGCGAGCCTCTGTTTTTGTTGTGTGGTTGTTTTTGTAGATCTTCAAAGGTGATATATATATAACAATCATAATAGAAAAGTATGGATTAAAAGTTAGTGGATATATATATATATATATATATATATATATATATATATATATATATATATATATATATATATATATATATATATATATATATATATATGGGAATATAAAAATAATATTAAACAACATAACTAATGAGCATTTCATCTTTGCACCAAAGAGATTATTTTATTGAATAGTGAGCTGACATAATCCTTGAAGTTATATACATAAAAAAGAGAGCATTTTTAATGCATGTATATATGTGTATGTTTAGTTGTGTTGTGTTGTGTTGTGTTGTGTTCTGTTGTTTGTTGTGTGTGTGTGTGTGTGTGTGTGTGTGTGTGTGTGTGTGTATAGAAATTCAGATGAGAAAAAATAAAGTAATCCAACGGACGAATTTATTTGTAGATGAAAAATGCATCCTTTAGAACAATTGGATATATATATATATATATATATATATATATATATATATATATATATATATATATATATATATATATATATATATATATATATATATATATATAAAGAGAAAGAAATAGAGAGAAAGAGAAAGAAATAGAGAGAAAAGAGAGAGAGGGATTATATATGTGAGGGAGAGAGAGAGAGAGAGAGAGAGAGAGAGAGAGAGGGGGGAGAATGGAAGAGAGTGCGAACACTAACAGAGTCACTGAGACATGTAACCCAAATTTTCTTCATGGACATAATGTATTATTTATTAATTGCGTACGCTGCAAAAACATTATTGAGAAAAAACTAGAACGGCCCAGACAGATCGACAGACAGACAGAGATACAGACAGAGAGTGGATTGGATAGAAACGTTAATTGAATAATGATTACTACCACTATGTAACATAGAATCATGGATGTAATGTGTTATTTCTTAATTGCTTATGAAAATGGCAATTATTTCATTTAAACTTTGCATTTCTGCCTTGGACAATATATAAAAATAATGCTCTTTCTTGATAGTATTATTTCTTAATGCTTATGTTGGAAAAATATAGAAAATTTGCATCATTCACGTTAAACATTGCTTTTCTCCCTGGACAAGACTATGTAGACAAATTCGCTTCCTGGATAGTATGTGTTATTTCTAAAATGCATATATTGTAAAATATAGAAAATTGTCATTATTCCTTTCAACATTGCTTTTCTGCCCTGGACAAGACTATAATCCCTGCCTTCCTATATGGACAAGACTATGCAAGTGGCTTAATTGCTTATGTTGGAAAAATATAGAAAATTTGCATCATTCATTAAACATTGCTTTTCTGCCCTGGACAAGACTATGAGACAAATTCGTTTCCTGGATAGTATGTGTTATTTCTAAAATGCATATATTGTAAATGTATGTAAAATTGAAAATTGCTTTTCTGCCCTGGACAAGACTATGTATGACAAATTTTCTGGATAGTATGTGTTATTTCTTAATTGTTTATGTTGTAAAATATAGATCTTTGCTTGTCTGTCTATGCAAGACTTTTCTGGATAGCATGTTATTTCTTAATTGCTTATGTTGTAAGAATATAGAAAATTACCATTATTACCTTAAAACTTGCTTTTCTGCCCTGGACAAACTATGTATGACAAATTCGCTTCCTGGATAGTATGTTTATTTCTAAAATCCATATATTGCCAATGTATATAAAATTGTCATTATTCCCTTCAATCTTTGCTTTTCTGCCCTGGACAAGACTATGTAAGACAAATACTTTTCTGGATAGTATTTGTTATTTCTTAATTGCTTATCTTGTAAAGGTGAAGAAACTGGCCATTATTTCCTTAAAACTTTGAGTTTTGTGCTCTGGATACTGACATTTAAAAATTAATCCATTTTCTATGTAAAAAAGAAAAAAAAACGGATATATTTGCACATTAACGTTTACACAAGATTCGAATAATACAATGTATGAATAAATAATCCTCTTTTCGCTTCATATTCCTCTTTCCTTTTCTCCTTCCTCTATTCTTATATTTCATTTTCTCTTTCTGTTCTTCTTTTTCTCTTTCGTATATTCTTATATTCTAATTTTTCTTTATTTTTTTTTTTTTTTCTTCTTTATATTCGTATATTCTTATATTCTTCTTTATATTCGTATATTCTTATATTCTTCTTTATATTCGTATATTCTTATATTCTTCTTTATATTCGTATATTATTATATTCTTTATATTCGTATATTCTTATATTCCTCTATATTCTTATATTCTTTATATTCGTATATGCTTATATTCATCTTTATATTCTTATATTTTTATATTCTTGTTTATATTCTTATATTCTTATATTCCTCTTTGTTCTTCTAATATTTTTATAATCTTATTTTTCTCCATATTCTATTCTTAATTTCCTTTTTTTCTTTATATTCTTCTTTTCTTCTTTCTTACATTCTTATATTCTTAAGTTCTTTTTCTTCTTTATGGTCTCCATAATCTTTCATTCGTTACTTTCTTCCTTTCTTTTTTTTGTCATTTCTTCTTCTCTTACTCCTTAGATCTGTCCTTCGCGCCTCCTATCTAATTCGGCTTTGGAGAGAGCTGACTTTAATTGTATTTCCATGTAAATCCAACACATCCAATTACAATTCCATTATCCTATCAGATTAGATCTTTCCGTATTGCTAAAATAATTAGGATCATTAAGTATCGATCGTAAAGCTTTTCTCTTTTTTGCAAAGACCATCTTCTCGAATAATGGTGATTCTTAAGAGCTCACATAATTCTTGGTGTTATATAAATAAGGAAGAGGGCATTTTTCTTCAAATTAGTGAATAGATAAACACCATAGAGGCGTCTTCTTGTTACGGTTATCACAGTTTTCACCAAAGGGATTATATTTAATAAATGGTGATTTTTGAAATCTCACATAATTCCTAGTGTTATATGAATAATAAACAGGGAAAATTTATTCAAATTAACAAACAAATGAATATCATAGAGGCGTCTTCTTGTTACGGTTATAGAAATTAGCTCGAAAGGGATTATGTTATTAAAGTGATTTATTTTCATTATTCAATTTTATCAATTAATCTACAGCAAAATTATTAAATCTTTTTTGTTCTTTCTACTTTAGTTCATTTTCGCGCCGGTTTAGCTCAAAGATAGAGCATCCGCCTAGGAACCATAAGGTTCCTGGTTCGATACCGGTCAACGCCAACTCAGTGCATGAAGAGCATATGAGTATATGATCTATAAGTAAATCAGGAGCTAACGATGGGTGTGGCACTCCACTTCAGCAAAAGTAATCTCCCTGGTGAGAAGCGGATAGACAACCCCGCTGAATTAGAAAGACTAATGAAATTAAATAAGAACACAAAAAACATTACACTTATTTTTACTTTATTCTAAGTGATTTCAACATAAAATTATACATAGAATTGCTTTTAATACGTTTCAAAATAAAACAAAACTAATAGAAATCAGTAACACCAAGTAATCATTTATAAAACACGGTTTTGTTAAAACCAGTATGCAAATTATTCAAGCCATATGCTATGTAAACATTTATTACTGAATATACATTGCAAGATTTTAAAAACATTAATAATATGGGCTGTTTTGAGGCAAATCTATCTCAGCTAGATCTTTATAGAGATATTGTTAAGAAATAAGATGCTAATTAAGATTATATAGTGATTATTTAATAACCTTTCAGAATATACCGTAAATAACTTGGGAAGTGTGACATTGGCGAAGATGTACTTTCAGTTACAGGCAGATATATAACCTCCATTATAATAAGTTCCCCCTCTCTCTCTCTCTCTCTCTCTCTCTCTCTCTCTTTCTCCCCATCTTTTTCTTTCTCCCCCACGGTTCCATTTCCTTTTTAACCCGACAAGACTCATGCTGTTTCAGTATTCCACTTTTATCATTCATATTAACTGCTTTTCCCGTTTTCATCTTTCATATTTAAAGCGTCGAGTGGTTGTCAATTTTCCAGTTTTATCTATTTTGTTTATGTCTATTAAACGGTGATATTAGCGGAAGTGACGTGAACATAATGATCTGCGCAATCTCCACTTCACAGTGGACAGTAATCTGCAAACCTTAATTATGGTATGCACATATCCGAAAAATATTAATATATTTAAATAATTATATATATATATTCAAGAAAGAAAAACTCAAATAAGCCGTCATTTGGCTATTATAAATATATTTCGGCCAGTAACTCCATTGAACCCAGTCTCATCAGATTGCCATCGCAAAATAGGGAAGAAAATATACTATTTGAAAGTTGAAGCCAACTAATAATCTTGGGAAAGGTTTGAATCCAAGTTTTCTCCCTCCAACAATGGGTTAAATAATAGGGCAGACTGGGCCTTTAACATTGGCTTGGTAACCAGTTTATGGGAAGGATAACTCTGAGTTCAATTCTGTTTTAAGTCTGCTTAAGAAATTGACCTTGGATCACATCCTGTTAAGGCAGAGGGGCTAGTAAATATATATATGTATATATCAAACTAAGTTTATTTAATGACTTTGCCACACACATACAGATAAGCGTGTTTCTCTGCAGGTTCAGACAAATTAACACGTGTATATATTAGAAGAAGAAGAAGAAGAAGAAGAAGAAGAAGAAGAAGAAGAAGAAGAAGAAACGATTTTGGTGGTTTCACTCAATCTATTCGATCTGTGCACGGCTACACAGGTTAGACCTTTAATTTGTCGACTTTGTTCGTATCGTTCGCTGCTTTCTTAGATTAAGAATCTCAGCAATGCGTGTCTATAAATCACCACTGATAAGACAAGGAACGTGTAGATGAAGCGGTCACCAAAGTTGGGCGTTTATTTGGCGAAAAGGCGGCAATCATGTCCAACGGCGGGAAAGATGGCCGAAATTTTGGACGATAATAGGTCGATGATGGATAGAATTGGCAGGACACAGAAGATAAGTGAAGAAAATGAAGGGGTGAAATGAGAGGTAAAAGACATGGGGAGAAATGAATGGGAGAGTTTTATGAAAAAAAAAAAGGGGGAAGAGAAGAGAGATGTGGGAAAAAAGAAAGAAAGAAAGAAAGAAAGAAAGAAAGAAAGAAAGAAAGAAAAGGATAGTGGATATTCAAAGGGGGTAGAAGAGAAGAAAAATCTAAATGCTAGACGAGGCTGTTTGCCTTTCAGAAAGCACTAATACAGGTTGCGAAAGGTAGGAATCCAACTATTATTCCTCCAGCTATGGGTAAATTTTAAGGCAGACTGGGTTCTTTAAAATCGCTTAGGAGATTAGTCTAAAAAAAGGAAAATTCTGAATTCAAACCTGTTAAATTCTGCTGAAGAAATTGATCTTATATCACATCCTCCTCGTAGGGGTTGATATGTATATATATATATATATAAACGAGTATATACGATTCTTGTAAAACTAGAGCTCGAACAGGTTCAATTAAATTTTAGCAAATTTTCATATGTATTCTCTGTCAGTTTGCAACTTAATTCGCATTTCTCCTTCCTCGTTTTTAAAAATAAATAAATGATATCATTGTTTTAACTTTAAAATTACATAATCTGAATAATTCTTTAGATTGCAGTTTGAGTTTTATAGTTTTTCATCCTATAAGATGTGTAATTTACTGTGAGTTATTTTTGCTTACAGCTAACTTAACCAGATACGAATACAGCCTTTAATATTTATCCTATCCTGAATTTCATCGTACTAGATTAAGATTAATCTTTGTATACTTTGTATATTAAAAGTGTTTTATGGGCCAAGAATATATTTTTAAAGAATGAAGCTATACACATTCCTTAGATTATATTTAAAAAGAAAAGAAGCTTATATAATCTCGGATATTTCTAATGTATTCAATATGGCAGCCAAACATTATTTGTTTTTCGATTTAAAATTAGAAAGCTAGCAATTTGTTATTCGGTACTGTAGTGAGAGATAAGAAAAATAGCCACCGACCTTGCGTTTCCTCAGTTTGTATACGTCATTGTAAGGGCTTAGAAATAATCGCAAAGCAATAAATGGACACTTACCTGTAAGAAAGAAAAGAAATAAGATTCAGTTAATAATGTATCAATATACAAATTTCATTCAAACTTTAAAAAAAATTTAGACAGAAAAACAACAACAAACGAAGCAATAATTAGTTGGTTGTTTTTATGGCATATAAACATTTGTTAGTTGGTTGGTTGGTTGGTTGGTTGGATTTTATGGCATGTCAACCCTTGTTGGGTTATTTTATATTATACTGTAAGAAACAGAAAGGACAAACGAGACCAACAGAATTGGTTGGATGGTTGGTTGGTTGGTTGGTCGGTTATTACATGAAAAATTATCTGAAATAAAATGCAAGCAGTCTCGTCCAAGATTTAAACTCAGTAGCGTGGTCACAGCGCCATAAAAGTCTTAAGCAGTCTAGTAGTAAGACTGGTCATCTAATTGGTCACACAAGCTTCAGTATTCAACATAGACAGTGGGTTAAAAAAACATTCGAAAGAGTAGTGGGTTGCATGGTCAAAAAGGGATTGTTTATTTCTCGCTCGCTACGTGGTTTTTTTTCTTCTAAAGATGAAGAGTAAACCTTTTTATCATAAATTACCATCATATCTATTCTCGCTGCCAACCCCGCCAACCCCCAATGGGGCCCGAAAAACGACTTTTGTACGCTCTTCAGACACCCAGCGGAAAAAAGAAGTTTCCTTTACATTTGAGGTCCTGGGATGGGGGAAAGCACATATCCGTTTTTAGTCTTCTGCAGAAAATTTGGGACTTCTGTTTTATTATCGAGTTCAGGAGATATTGACCGTTCACTGGATGACATACATTGAGTGCTTAGGATCTAAAAATTTTCTTTTTTTGTTCTTATTTCATTTTTTTCTCTTTCTAAAGAAATTTGATTACTGTTTCCTTTTTAATTCAAATTTTCTATAGACCATTTTAATTACGCTACACTCAGGTCACCTACTCCAATTTCAATGTTGATATCTGTAATGCAAATCACATCTTCAGCGGAAGTAAAATGGTTTTAAATGTTATATCTGTTGGACTTTTTCCTATTATAAGGTGTGTGCTAGTTCCACACCTATACGTATAGACTAGGCGAGATCATGTGGTCTATTCCTTAGCCAATCACTAGCCATACTACGTGGCTGATATATTACTTAAGTACTGATTCTTTCTCAGTCTACTCGCAACCATCGACGAAGGAACCTAGGATTCTCTACCTGAGAGGATTACCAAAGGATTCAAATTGGAGGATTCTCTACCTAGAATCAACTGGCCAACGATGGCCCTTAAAAATTTAACAATATCGACCCCGTAAATCATGTGGAGCCCGACAGAGAACTAGAAGAAGCTAGCTTAGAACTTCATCTGTAGGCTGGTTTTCAGCTAGTTTTTTTAATAACTTCTAGGAAGTGAATAGATACTTGTTTGGATTTTACTGCATGTCAAACCTTGTTGGTTTAATTCATTCTTCAAACTTATTTTTTAACTCAAATTCTAAAAACACATTTTAACTCATTTTCCTCTTTAACCCATGGATGGGAGAATGAGAGGTACTGCCATGCCGTTCAGGGTGGACCTGGGAGCAATGGTGGTGAAGCGGTACTACACATTCCCCAGAGTTCCAGAATTGGAACTTCACCATTAGATAGAGTTTAATTTCAAACCCAGTACACTAAGACCCCCAGGGTGGACCTGGGAGCAATGGTGATGAAAAGGTATTCCACATTCCCCAGAGCTCCAGAATTGAAACTTCACCATCAGATAGAGTTTAATGTCATACCCAGTACACTAAGACCCTCAGAGTGGATCTGGGAGTAATGGTGATGATGGGGTACTCCACATTCCCCAGAGCTCCCGAATTAGAACCTCACCATCAGATAGAGATTAACGTCATACCCAGAATATTCAGGCATTCGGCCACCGCCTTCTAATACATATATGATTAAAGGTGGGAAATGAACTCGTCGCCCCGAGTTCAAATCCTGGATGTGATAATTGTATTTCACTTAGCGCTAATACCCTTGGGAAAGGTATGAATGTTACTCTCCCTCCAGCTATGGATAAATAGTAGGACAGACTGGACTCTTTAACCTTGGTTAGGCAACCGGTCTACGAGAAGGAAAACTCTGAATTAAAATTTGTTAAATTCCGCTTAAGAAATTGACCTTGTGTCACATCCTGCTTGTGTGAACGGTAGGTATATATATATATATATAATATATATATATATATATATATATATATATATATGATTAAAGTGTGAGGTCAATAGAGTAGGTACAATCATTTAGTTGCTATAACTTGAGGTGACCAGCCGATAGATCGGAGGGAGCCTCTCCAACCGGCCGTCAAGCCTAAGTTAAGAAGTGAATTGAAACATTGTATTCATGTGTAAAAAAACAGAGATAACAATGTTCTTTCAAATATTTGTCGTTCTAATCAAATAAAACGTAAAAATATTTCGTAATATATGTCCTGATGTGCATAGAGAGATAGGTGTGATTACCCATGTATATAGGTCTATGTAGGCTTATGTATATATATATGCGTGTGTCTGTGTCAGAGGGAGTGAAGTCGACAACGCCCTCATATCTCGCTTACTGACATGTGAGATTGATGACATGATATAATCTCGGCAAGTTCAAACATTTTTACAATTTTTATGTATTAAACTTCTTATCTTTTTACGGTTACAATGGCCATACTTTACACTCAGGTCTACCTTGTTGACCACAATAACCAGTTATTACCGTGCCCTTTATTATATATATATATATATATATATATATATATATATATATATTATATTGGTATATTATATATATACATATATATATATTATATATATACATATATATAAAGAAAATTTAAAAAAACAAGTATTCCGAAATTGGGATGAATTTAATAATCGATGTTTAAAACATTTCGGTTACATTGAACCTTCATCAGGATGTCTCTTGGGGTGAAGAAAATGATGGATGTTTTTATATGTGACAGGAGATGAAAATCTTTTTAGTTATGTAACTGTATTTGATCAGCGTTTTAATTTTGAAAGGCAAGTCGCGATCTACTCACGCGAAGGTGTCATGACGCGTGACGCCACTCGAATAAATGCAAAAGACGAGAAAAAGTATTAATGGACTGATTGCTAAATCCAAAGCTCTCAAAATCTATAAAGGAAAACAGTCACAAACCCCCACTAATACATCTTCTAATATAACAAAACTTCCCCATAGATACATAGTTTTACCTAATACCCTTCGCACTAACTCTATAGAAAACAATTTACACCACTTGGTATCAAATCGTTACTATTTCATCCAAATCAATTAGAAGCTTACTCAATGTGGGGTCTCACATCGATAAAATTCCGAGGCTGGTGTTTACGCAATTCCATGTAAAGATTGCGACAAAAAATACATTGGGGAACAGCAGAACTCTCAAGAAGCGTTTATATGAGCACAAACGCTGATATTAAATTGGGCAATTTTTCAGAACACCCTCCTCCAACATATGTCTGAAACTAACCATAACTTCAATTTTCAATGATGCCACAATATTAGCCCATATTCACAACAAAAGACTACGACAGATTTTTGAAGCCTGTGCAATTTCGCATTTGCCCTCTCTTAATAACCGACATGGTTTTTTCAATATATCTCCGTTCTTAGCTAAAATAGTGTTAAACAATTACAAAATACCAGGCTTCATTTAATTATTATTTTTCAATATATCTCCGTTCTTAGCTAAAATAGTGTTAAACAATTACAAAATACCAGGCTTCATTTAATTATTTATTTAGTTATCATTCCCACTTTGTTCCTTAATAACCGACATGTATTATTTATTATATCTCCGTTTCTAGTTAAATAGTGTAAAATATTATTAAATACCAGGCTTCATTTAATTATTTATTTAGTTATCATTCCCATTTGTTTCCCTATGTTTTCTTAAAAAAAAAAAAAAAATAATCAGTCATTAATACTTTTTCTCGTCTTTGCATTTATTCGAGTGGCGTCACGCGTCATGACACCTTCGCGTGAGTAGATCGCGACTTGCCTTTCAAAATTAAACGCTGATCAAATACAGTTACATAACTAAAAAGATTTTCATCTCTGTCAATATAAAAACATCCATCATTTTCTTCACCCCAAGAGACATCTGATGAAGGTTCAATGTACGAAATGTTTTAAACATCGATTATTAAATCATCCAATTTCGGAATACTTGTTTTTTCAAATTTTCTTATATTGTGGATTTAATTTCATATTTACTCCCATACATATATATACATATATATATATATAGAGAGAGAGAGTGAGAGAGAGAGAAATACAGAGTGAGATATTACTGTGCCCTGTATGACACACACACACACACACACACATATATATATATATATATATATATATATATATGTAATATATATAATATATATATATATATATAGGAGAGAATGAGAGATATAGAGAGATAAAGACAGAGAGAGAGATGATGACAGAGATATATTACCGTGGCATTTTATTATATATATATATATATATATATATATATTTATATATATATAATATATATATATAGTGTGTGGTGTGTGTGTGTGTGAAAAGAGAGAAATAATGAGAGTGGGATAAAGAGAAGAGTGAGAGAGAGAGAAGAAAGTCAGAAGAGAGGAAAGTAAAGAGAGAGAGAGTGTGTGTGTCTGTGTGAGAGAGAAAGAAAGAAGAGAGGAATGTAAAAGAGAGGAGAGAGGAAGAGGGAGAAGAGAAGAAGGTAAAGATAGAGAGATAGATAGAGAGAGGGGAGAGTGGGTATGTGAGAGTGAGAGAGCGGAAGAGATTTGGGATTCTCGCCGCACCAAGTGTATTATTGTTCATCAATCTTCCTGTCTTGGGCGCGAGTAAATTACATGTTCATGCAAGCGTAAATAGCTCAGATAATTCAAAGTACGAACTCGAAGAGAAGTTAGACGCATCTCCGTTGTTGACGTTTGGTGGATTCTGAAGAGCTGGCCGTTTTTATCTGTCTTTTTGATAGATCAATGTCATTAATTCAGGGTGAAATATGGGCACCTTTTGAATCATATTGGCTGACACTCTGTCGCTTTTAGCCGAGTATTTGCTCTGGCTTATTTCACAATGATAAATCTTCGTCGCCCAACGTTTTTCGTTCACATCTTTTAGGCTAGGTTGTGCCGGTGGGGTTGGGGAGGCTGGATAGATTTTTGCATTAGCGAAATTCGCTTATGGGTAAAAGGATTTTATGTGTGCATTAACAAGTCTGGTTAAGTCAGTCACATAATAAATAATATAAATCACCAAGAAAAAAGAGACGAAACGATCGTGGGTAAAGAAAGAAAGAAAGAAAGAAAGAAAGAAAGACAAGTAAAAAGAAGAGGAACGTAAAGGAAATTGAGAGATGTGGAAAAGAACACAGAAAGAAAGAAGGAAAGAAAGAAAGGAGAAGGATAGAAAGAAAGAAAGAAAGAAAGAAAGAAAGAAAAGTAAAAGGACGTGGAACGTAATGGAAATAGAGAGGTTTGGAAGAAGAAAACAGAAAGAAAGAAGGAAAGAAGAAGAAGAAGAAGAAAGAAAGAAAGAAAGAAAGAAAGAAGTAAACCTAACGAAAGAAAGCAAAGAGGTTTGTAAAAGAAATTAAGTGAGGAGAAAGGACGAAAGCAAAATTGAAATATAGAAAAGAAAGACGGATACTGACAAGAAAAAAATAACGAAGAAAGAAGAAATATAGAAATGAAATATGAATAAATATTACAGAAAGAAAGAAAGAAAGAAAGAATGAATGAATGAATTAAAAAAGTGAAAATTAAGAAAAAATACGTAAAAGTAAACGAAAAGAAAAGAGATACACGAAGAAGAAGAAGAAGAAGGTGACTGAGTCAAAGAAAAAGAAAAAGAGAAGAGAGAAGATAGAGAAAGAAATTATATAGAAAGAGAAAGAGAGAAAGAGAGAGAGGGAGAAAGAGAGAAAGAGAAGAAGAAGAAGAAGAAGGAAGAAGAAGAAGAAGAAGAAGAAGAAGAAGAGAAGAAGAAGAAGAAGAAGAAGAAGAAGAATAATAATTTAATGATAGAATAACACAGAAACGAAAATGTCATCTTAAAGAGACAAAAAGAGTGAGAGAGAGAGAGAGGGAGAGAGGAGAGAGAGAGAGAGAGAGAGAGAGAGAGAGAGAGAGAGAGAGAGAGAGAGAGAGAGAGAGAGAAGAGAAAAAGATGGTGGGGAATAAAGGGAGAGGGAAAAGAACGTTTCTTATAATGCATCGCTTGGTTGCACAACTATGACGTCATGCAATGTGACAGCTTAATTTCCTGCACCATTGGTGAGTGCGGCTAAATGTGACCTCAGAAGACGCTCGACTCGAGCTTGCCACCCCCACACCCGCTCCGCCTCCCAGTCTCTGGCCCAATCCCCTTGCTACCACTTCGCTCTCGGCCACTACCACCATCGTGGCTACCACCGCGGCCACCGCCACCGCCGCCGCTGTGCACTGCCCTCGACTCGTGCCGAAAATACAGCGAGCACGGTTTATTTAGCGACGGCGCTTACATGTCAGAATCAGCGAGAATATTGCCGCCATCAATTCCATAAATGGAAGATGAAGGGCGAAGTGACAACGCGGATGATAAGCTAAGGGGGTAGGTAGGCGCGGTGGGGCGGGGGCACGCGTGGAAATTGAGGCCAAACGAACATCGGCAGGGAAATAGGTGACGTTGGTGTTGTCGGTACATTAAATTTATTAAGAAAAAAGAACGGACAAAAATCCTTTAAGGGCACCCAATACAAAACGAGTTAACCCAGTGCTAATTTGACTATGAATTGAATCATCACAGTATTCTTTAAAATTCTGATGCCAGTACTACAGTAAAAACGTCCAGAATCACAACTAGACGATCCATCCAACAGTTGGATTCTCTTTGTAAAAGCGGTCCCTGATGATATTGGTGTTCCTATTAAAGAAGAATCAACTATATTATGAATATACATAAAATATATAAACAAATGTATATATTCAATAGTTTAAAAACTGCTTCTTAACGGCATTCGTCAAATGGCCGAGAGGTTAACGAATCGGGCTGATTAAAAATCAGTTGGGTTCGCTCCCGGTCGGAGGTAGTTGCTGTGTCTTGATGTGAAATGTTCAAACACGGTGTCTGTGGATGACTAATTATATGCTTCCAAAATCTGGTAGAGCTCTCTAGGGCCGACTTAAATTAACTTTCACTGCTAGCATAAAGCAATGCTCGTCCGTTGTTTTACAGACTGAATCTCTCTGGTAAACGTAAAATATATAAACAAATGTATGTATTTAATAGTTTAAACACTGCCCCTTAACGGCAGCTGTCAAATGACCGAGAGGTTAACGAATCGGGCTGATTAAAAGTCAGTAGGGTTTTGCTCCTGGTCGGAGGTAGTTGTTGTGTCTAGCCGCACTGAAGAGACGTGAATTACTTATATATGAATGACATATATATATATATATATATATATATATATATATATATAAGTTAAAAGAAAGGAAATGAATCCGACAATATGAGTAAGATGTTTTCATTCCACCTTTTCTTACTCATATATATATAATATATATATATATATATATATATATATATATATATATATATATATATATATATATATTTACTACCGCCATGCCGGATTAAATGTCTTTTTTGCGATGAGATTTTTATAGGGTATCCAGCGAAGATCCAACTCGCAATCCAGTAATAATGGATCTGTGAGACTATTTTTTTAAAATCACCCCTCTACCCAGGTGACGTCGGATAGCGGCTTCGAGTTTATACATAAAATTATGAAATAAAGAATTTGTGTACCTCTATTAATTGATTAGATACAAAAAATGGTTAAAACCATTCCAACGAATAATATTATATCACACTTGCCTCCCATACTTTTAAGATATTTGTTTTCTTTCATTGGGAACCTTTCTTCTTTTCCCAATCACCCTTGTAGAGGTTGCAATTGATCTCTACGGTGGTCCAAAATCGATATTATTGGCGTTAGAAGCGAATGGCGGCCCGAGATGTGTATGTGGGGGAGGGGTTACATCCCACCGTCCATACTACCCATGACGCAACTATCCCAGGTAAATCGGATTATGTTATGAGCAGATTTTACTGCCGAGTTTTGTTCTGAACTCAAGTGGAGCCACGTGTATACGGATGCTGGTGTGGATGATGAAGAAGAAGAAGAAGAAGAAGAAGAAGAAGAAGAAGAAGAAGAAGAAGAAGAAAAAGAAGAAGAAGAAGAAGAAGAAGGGACTTATCGTTGAAATATTTACGCCAGGCTCCTGCTGATGTCAAGTGAGGTAATCAGATATTCGGAGGTTTTAAAAATATCCAAACCTCAAAATGGCGTTGGATTCAAGGACGTTTTAAGCTACCGCTTCAACCTCACCAGGACAGTACTTGCGCGATTTAAGAATCTTTGCAAGAAACTAAAATCCTCGACCAGATACGGCTTTAAAAACGACCTCAGCTAACACTAGTCATCCGGAAAATAAATTCCTATCGATTCCCTAACGCTAATTCTCATATATATATATATATATATATATATATATATATATATATATATGCATTTCTCCATATATATATATATATATATATATATATATATATATATATATATGGGAGAAATATGAGGAGGTTAATCCGAGAGTATGTGGAGAAAGGTAGACAAACACGGGATGTTGTAGAAAATGGATGTTTATTGTAGGTAGTGATGTCGACGATGCAACGTTTCGGTCTGTTAGACCTTCTTCAGGACTTGCTTCAATGATGGACATTTTCAAAATGGTGAAACAGGAGGTCGTCAATACACTCCCTATCCAGAGAGAAGAAAATCCACTAAACACCCCTAACCCCCTTCCCCCCACTGACGACCCCCTGTTTCACCATTTTGAAAATGTCCATTCAAGCAAGAACTATATCCAAATCCTGAAGAATGTCTAACAGAGTGAAACGTATATATAATATATATATATATATATATATATATATATATATATATATATATAATATTTAATATACCAAGCGTGTTGGTAGATCCTTGCGGAGAGAAAAAACCCGGCAGAGAGTTTGATTGTAAAAATATACTACCAAACATCAACCAGGAAGAAAAAAATTTTTGAAAAAAAGAAAAGACCAAGATATTCGTACCAACAAAAAATAATCTATTGGTATAGTATTTGGCCAAAAGAAAAAACAATTTATATGTATATATATGTATATAAGATATATATATATTCATATAACCGCTAGGAGAAGCTAATTTGTAAAAAGTGCTCGATACCTAAGTAGAGCCAAGTAATAAAGATAATCTACTGAGTCAGACGAACCTACTATTAGTTTCGCAATAAAGCTCTTCAGGGCTAAAATCTGACTCAGATTTTAGCCCTGAAGAGCTTTATTGCGAAACTAATAGTAGGTTCGTCTGACTCAGTAGATTATCTTTATATATATATATATATATATATATATGTGTGTGTGTGTGTGTGTGTGTGTGTGTGTGTGTGTGTAAGTGTTTGGATCTGTGTAGGGTGTATTTGAGCAGCATTCTTTAATTTATACATGTAGAATTAATCAACAGACACGTCTCCTGTTTATCAATTTTATTAATAATATTTTCAAGTTTTCTAGCCAAATCTTTATTTTTAGATGGAATCTGTAGATTAGTCCACCAACGTTCATATACCAAGTACTTTCGGCACTTCGAAGTGCTATCACCAGGGGTTATGTGTTTATGTTCCAGTTTTTCAAGTTAATAGTAGTGAAAATAATTAGGAGGGGAACTCGTAGAAATTATATCAAAGGGGTGTGAACGCTGGAAGGAAGAGAATTGGTAGGAAAAGTGTTAAAGGCATTTTAAAATGTGTGTACTGCATTCAAAATTAATCTTATTTGTGGATGGTATGTATTGTTTGATGTATAAAACTTCTAGTATTTGGAGTTTTGTTTTGCTTTTTTCTTTGTGCAACATGTGCAAATATATATATATATATATATATATATATATATATATATATATATATTTGCACATGTTGCACAAAGAAAAAAGCAAACAAAAACTCCA
>CM042163.1:85955108-85962608 GCA_023376005.1 Doryteuthis pealeii | reverse complement strand
CCTCACTCTGTCTCTCTATCTACCCTAATATGTCCCTATCCATCTTTCATTCTATCTATCTATCCATGTCAGTCTGTTTATTATCTATGTTTCTATTTGTATCAGTCTATTCATATCTATCTATCTATCCATCTTTCCATCAATCTATCTCAGTCTGTTCATATTTATCTATCTATCTCAGTAAGTGTATATCTATCTATTTATCTATCTATCCTGATCTGTTCATATCTATCTATCTATGTATCTATCTATCCATCAATCTATCTATCTATCCCAGTCTGTTCATATCTATCTATCTATGTATCTATCAATCTATCTATCTATCAATCAATCTATCCATCAATCTATCTATCTATCTATCTCAGTCTGTTCATATCTATCTATCCATCTATCAATCTATATCAGTTTGTTTCTATCTATCTCTCAATCTATCCTAGTCTGTTCATATCTATCTATCTATCTATCTATCTATCAATATATCTATCTATCTCAGTCTGTTCATAATTATCTATCTATCTATCTATCTATCTATCTATATCAGTTTGTTTACATCTATCTTTTTATATCTATCTATCTATCAATCTATCTATCTATCTATCTATAAAGCACATGGAAAAACGAGGGCTGGTATCGAACCTTAAACCTTGCGATTCCAAGGCAAATGCACTACCGACTGAGCTAGACAGCCCTGTCCAACAATAATAAACAAAAAAGTGGGGAATCTAGTTCATCATTGTTAACAATGTGTGTTTGATTAGTGATTCCAAAGACTTACGTGGCCTCTCTCTCTCTCTCTCTCTCTTTTCTCTCTCTCTCTCTCGTTCTCTCTTTTTGTCTCTCACCCACACCCACACTCACACCCATTAGATGACCCCTTAATGGGTTGATATACCTTCTGACAAATAAACCAAGCCAAACCAAACCAGCTGTGACACCAACCCTTGCTATTTACATGAACTCTCACAAATAGCAAATACCATTATGATTTTGGAAAAGACCTTTCAATTCCAAAAGAACAAATAAAGGGCATGCCAGTTAAATGTTGGAATCGATATAATATATATATATATATATATCTATATATATATATCTATATATATATATAGATTGAAATCGATAGATATATAGATAGATTGATATAAAAAGCTGTTCTTAATAGTTGAGATTTTGATTGGAAAAATAAATGGAAAATGTGACGTAAATAACTAAAGGAAGTGTGACATCGATGCTGACGTACTTACGATTACATAATCTCCATTATAACTAGAGGAGAAGTGCATATTAATAGCCTCGGGCGGGATTCGAACCACGTTCACCGTTTTTCTGTATTGATAAATCGTTATGCCATTGACTTTTTATTGCATTCATAAGTTACGGTCAAGTCACGCCGAGAACTATAGATCTCGCGAGATCACTGAAGGTTAGTCTATTCATTATATTCAATGGTGATCTCTTAGTAACAGCAGGTAATCTCAGTAACCCGAGGCCTATGTACTCGATGGGGCAACGTTCAGTAAATTCCTATTGGAAGTAACTCGAGGCTTATGTATGCTAGGCTTTAGAAATAACAGCGTATTATTAAGGCCGATATCTGTTTAACCCTTGCCCTGACAACACATGCAAACAGCAATGCGATTATTTCAAGCGTAGAAGGTGTTATTAGAGGGTATATATTTTCGTGACCTCTCTCCAGGCCGGATTGACAGAAAGAGTTTTAACATGGACAGCCACGAACAAATCAAAGGTCATACAGTGACTAGTGCAAAAGGTGCGTGATACTTCGGCATTCCCATTTTGGGGCGCCTTAAGCAACGAGAAATAAACCCGGCCCTGTTCCTTTTTGCAGAAGAACTGTAGTGTTGCTGTTTTACCCATTTCCCCAGCTATGGGTTAAATATCACCACTATTGTTCTTGTGCAAAGGTGGCTTTGGCATAAAATAACCCAAAATGTTGGGATGTCATTAAATAAAAAAATACATAAAACCAAGAAATTAAACGGTTTAGAAGAAGGGGCTGGTGCTGGCTGGTGGACGGCCCCCTGGGATCACGTAACTATATTTACTATTACTTAAGGGCCGGGTTAGCTCAGTCGGTAGAGCATTCGGCCAGAAACCACAAGGTTCCTAGTTCGGTTCTCGCCGAATCAGCGTATGAGTAGCACAGGGAACTGTGCGGTAAACTGAGCTGATGGTAGGTGTGTCGCTCCACTTCAGACGCAAAAACAATCTCTTTGGTTCAGCGCTAGTGAAAAGGGGATAGACTCACTCGCTGATTGGCTGATGCCGATATTAGGCCGCCCCGTCGACTTACAGGCTAGAGACCGAAGCCCCCGGGAACAAGGCTAGTATTGGTATTAGTAGTAGGTAGGGTCAAAATTTAACGTGTTTTCCTCACCCACCCATGAATTAGAATTGAACTCGGATAAAATGAACGAAATTTAACTTATTTTTATGAAGAGGAAGGATTCTTTTTGTATTGTGAAATTTATTTGTTTTACTGTGTTTAAAACGAAAAATGTTATGATTTTGAATCTCTGTAGCTGTCAAAATTGCCGATTTTTGCTGTTTATATATATTATATATTATATATATAATATATATATATATATATATATATATTACTGTAGTGTGAGATGGTCACTATTTCAGCTTTTGCTGGAATGGTGTACCAAAGGCAGTATTAATTGGTAGAGTGCTCAATATAAAATAGAGCTGTTTATATATAATAAGATAAATATATAGGTTTTACATATCTATTTATTGGGTGGACAAAGGAACATTCACAACCATATTGGTTTCATGCGATGCATTCATCAGGTGAAGATGTTTCAAATGTCTATTTGAAACATATTCACCTGATGAATGCATCGCATGAAACCAATATGGTTGTGAATGTTCCTTTGTCACCCAATAAATAGTATATGTAAAACCTATATATTTATCTTATTATATATAATATATATATTTATATATATATATAATATAACAGCAAATATATATACATATATATTATAGCATTAATATATATTATATATATTAGTTTATATGCTTCAAAAAAAGTTTAAAAACTTTAAAAAAATTCCATTAAAGATTTCTCTTTAAAAAGTTTTTTTTTTTTTTTTTCCCTCGTGTGAAATATTTTTGATAAAATAAATTTTATTCGATTTTTTAATTCATATAATATATATATATATAATATATATATATATATATATATATATTATATATATAGAGAGAGAGAGAGAGAGAGAGAGAAAGAGAGAAAGAGAGAGGGTTGTACTACTTCATGACGATAAAATTTCCAACCCTTTTAAATCTTTTTTTAATATTTTCTAACACACACACATACATATATATATATACATTATATATATACATATATATATATATATATATATATATATATATATATATATATTACTCCAAAAATATTGATTAATATATCTCAATCCATCACCGGAGTGCAGAGGGGTTTTTTAATACGTATTTGTACACAGCGTTTTACCGAGAGTCTCTTCTTTAATATCATAGTGAAATCTTGTCAGCGTTTTTCGTGGACGCCATATTTTTTATTTCATTCGTCATTTAAGGGCATCCGATTCATAAGAATACCAGCTATCATTACACACGCACATTTGCACGCACAAAGGCATGCGCACACGCATGCGCACACGCATGTGCACACGAATATGAATAAGATAAAATTAATGAAATAAAAATATTTTCTTCTTCCTGAAAGACATTTCAGTTATCACGCAACTTTGTCTTGTCGATTGGGAAACTTTTGTATCGTCTGACAAGACATGATGCTAGCAATGGCTGCACATATAAAGAACCGGAATAAAAATTCCGACTCCAGGCATTAGAGAGCTCTAACATATTTTTTCTTCATCTTCAGAAAAAAAAAACTTTTCTTTTCTTTCTTTCTTTCGTTCTTTCTTATTTTTTTCCTTTTTCCAAGAGTGGCAAACGAAGTGACATATGTATATTGCTTATTTGTAATAACTACTTTTGCCATTTTTTTCTTCTTGAAGTATATCGTATATAATATATGCTTACTGTTGGTTTCTCTCTCAATCACCCTATATATATATATATATATATATATATATTATATTATATATATATATATATATTATATATATATTATGTGTGTGGTGGTGTGTATGTGTGTGTGTTGTGTGTGTATTACATTCTTTATACTTGTCTCTCTCCTTTTTAGTTATTTCGCCCATATTCATTTTTTTTTCAAAACCCCTTCTTTCTCTTTCTTCTTTTCTTTTCTTTCTTTCTTTTTCTTTCTTTTCTTTTTCTTTCTTTCTTCTTCTTGTTTCGATTTTTTCTTTCCTTCTTTCTTTCTTTCTCCCTTATGTGTCTATCTTATTCTTTCTTTCTTTCTTCCTTTCCTTCTTCATTTCTTTCTTCCTTTCTTACCTTTTTAATCCCATATCTCTTCGTGTCTTTTCTTTTTTTCTTCCACATTCATTTTTTCTCATAAACATTTCCTTCTTCTTTTCTTTCTTCTTTTCTTTCTTCTATATGTTTCGTTTTTTATCTTTCTTTCTCTCTCTCTTTCTACCTTATGTGTCTATCTTAATCTTTTTTTCTTTCTTTTTCTTTCTTTCTTTCTTTCTACCTTGTGTGTCTATCTTAATCTTTCTTTCTTTTTTTTTTTTTTTTTTTCTTTCTTTCTTTCTTTGTTACCTTTTTAATCCCATATCTCTCTATGTCTCTTTCTCACTTTTTCTTTTTTCTTCCACATTCATTTTTTCTCAAAGACATTTCCTTTTTTCTTTCTTTCTCTTTATATATCTATCTTATTTTTTTCCTTTTCTTTATTTCCTTTTATTGTTCTTTGTTTTTGTTGTTCCATTTCTTTTTCTTTCTTTCTTTCTTTCTTTTTCTTTCTTTCTTTCTTTCTTTCTTTCTTTCTTTCTTTCTATTTCTGATTGTGAATAGTTCTTTTTTTTTTCTTTTTGCATTGCATATCAAACCTGACAAAAATTTTCTTTTGAAACTGAATTCAGAAAAATGAATGAAAATATACATAGAAAACGGATCTTCCATTTTTGTAGAAAGAAATGGAAAAAAAAATACAACAAAAAAATAAAAAAAGAAAAAAAAAGAAACGAAAGGAAAAAAAACAAAAAAAAAAACAAAACCGAATGGATTTCATGACAGAACGGAATTCTCCTATTACAATAACATTTTTGTTCTCCCATTCATTTTATTTCTATTTTTGTTTTTATTTTCATTTTTTTTTTACCCTTCTCTCCTTCCGTACTTAATAAATAAGAGTTGGACAAAACCAATTTTAGCACAAGGCCACAGCGCTATAAGAAACGGCGATAAATGAATTCGCTAATAAATGCATTACCATTCTAAAGATCTCCATTTTTATTTATTCTTGCAACTTTCTCTCAGATTAGACCATAGGCATTTGACGCCCAAAAAGAATTGAAGTCACAACAGTCGTTAGGGCCAGCGAGATTAACCAGCTAAGAACAGATCCACAACAAAGCGAAACCCTTAACGTTATAATCTTCCTCAGTTAATTCGATTATTCTATTTTATTTCTATCTTTTAACCTAATATCTTCTTAGGAGTAGGATGTAACACAGGATCGGTTGTTTTATAAAGTAGAGTTTCTTCTCGTAGACTGGTTGCCATGTCATTAACGGTTATAACCACAAAAGACACGCGTACAATCGGTTGCAATTAATTAATATCTTGATTAATTCAGTGGATCTAACCCTGAATATCCTCATGGTGAAACTCGAATAGGTTATTCCTGTGTATACCATTATAATTTAATATAATATATATTATTTTTTATATAACAAATGAATGTAGGTATATATATAAATAGATAAATATATGTATATGTATATAGATAAATAAATAAATATTTATTTATATATATTAGTATGGTATGAGAGAGTGACAAATTGTATCATGTTTATTGCTTTCATGGGGTTGACTTTTAAGCTATTATGGCATAGGATGAAGACATCAAGGGACCGATATATATATTCTCAATGGCGAAATAATAATTACTTGATATCAGCACTTGTCGTTCACTTAAAAACTTCAACAAACAAATCTGATCTAGGCATTCCCTGATATTTGTTGTCTTATTTTCACGGTTCATTTTTTTCTCCATTTTGTTTTTCCTTAGTTGTGTTATATTTTTCTAATATTTTTCTAATTGCTCGTATTATAATAAGGCGATATAAACCCAAGAAAATAGTTAAATAGTGGAAAGTAACTAGGACACCTGTCAGTTTCTGATTGGTCAGGACAAGGCAAGAAAAAGGGTGAAAGAAAGAAAAGGGATGAAAGTTAAGTTTGGACGAAGCTGTTGAAGGGAACAGACGCAATATGCGTGACTGTTTACTGAGTCACACTTTAGTGAGGCATCACTCATTTTTTCTATCTTCTCACATCAACCTTTAACAAAAATTCCTATACACATTTAATATAATATCTTTCTATAGATCAGATTTGGTTAATTAATTCATTTGATAGTTCCCAAAAAGATAAGTTTGACGAAGCTCTTGAAGGGAACAGACGCAAGGTGCGGCGTGACTGTTTACCAAGGCATTTTTACTTGAAGTTAAAATATCTCACCTCATGAAAAAAAAAGAAAAAAAAAAGCAAGACCGTTTTTTGTTGTGATTAAAAACAATGAACGGTACAAGACAAGATATCCTCAAGCAAACCCCAAGTTGTTCCAGACTCAAACAGCAAGAATGCCATCAAGCCCAACAACCAAATCCCAGCCAAGAGAACAGGATAAGAAGAAGATAAGTATATTACGATTAATATTGACATGTCATTACTCCTTTAAACGCTACACGCTTTCCGATTTTTTTTTTAATATCTGTTTTTTTTGTGGAGGGGGGTTGTGAATAATTTTTGTGCTCATCTTTATTGTGGCCGTTATTAACATGACGTTTCGGTCGCTGCATCCTCTGGCCTTCTTCAGGTGTTTCCTGTGTATCCACGTCAGGCAGTGACCTGAGCTGGGTGGCCGGAGAGTACAGCGACCGAAATATTGTGTTGATAACCACCACAATAAAGATGAGAATCATAATCCAAAAATGAATATCAATGCGTTATCTAAAAATACAAACAAAAATACTATTTATATTTTGTTTTTAATCTTTTAAGTTATTTTCTTGTGTTGGTTTTCCTTGTCCATTTCTCGTTTGTTTTATATATTCACTGTGCTGACAGAACCTGTGCCAGATGATTGCGTGTGTGGCGTTCCATCGATTTTAATAAAACATGGAAGCCATAGGAAAAAGGGTGGAAATAAAATAAAAGAAAAGAAAGAAAGAAAGGAAAGAAAGAAAGAAAGAAAGAAGGAAGGAAGAGAAGAGAAAGAAAGAATGAAAGGAAGAAAGAAGAAAGAAAGGAAAGAAGGAGAGAAGAGAAAGAAAGAAAGATGAAAGGAATAAGAAGAAGGAAAAGAAAGAAAGGAGAGAAAGAAAAGAA
>CM042163.1:85942608-85945108 GCA_023376005.1 Doryteuthis pealeii | reverse complement strand
AATTATATGAAAGCAAATATAGATAAGATACAACAGAACCGCAAATGTCTGGTGTGTGAAGAAAGAGATGAGGCAATAAACCATGTATTAAGCGAATGCAGCAAACTAGCGCAACGAGACTACAAGGCTAGACTCGATTGGGTTGGAAAGGTGATCCACTTGGAATTGTGCAAAGGAGAATTGTGCAGATAGAGATAAGTCCAGTTAGTCGAATTTTCAAACCATTTATTTGATGTCTGTATAACAGGAGGAATTGAACGAAATGAAATAAAAACATGTGTGACTATCGCAGGTGTACGCGGGTTCCTTAACAAAACAGGAGAGCAGAACATGGCTGAGAAAAGGAAATATTAAGAGAGAAACTGAGTCTCTCATATTTGCAGCACAACACAATGGTAAAAGTTTTAAAAAATTCGGGGTAGCCTAAAATCGGCATTAGCCAAACAGTAAAGGAGTCTATCCCCTTTTCACTAGCGCTAGACAATGAGATTATTTTTTGCACGTGTGGGACGGAGCATCACAACTACCACCAGTTTCTTACTTTATCGCACAGATCCTTGTGCTACTCACAGGCTGAGTTGGCGAGAGCCAGCATCGAACCAGGAACCTCGAGTTGTATACTCTCTTTCTTTACTTCTATTATTCTTCTGCTCATCTTTTGTATCTTACGTTCTTCTTCTAGCGTCTGGAATTCATCTTGGGGACTTCATGTCTTGTTTTCCATTGGGGATTTCTCTTTATCAGAATCCCTGTGTCATTGGCAGTTTTTAGATTTTAACCCAAGTCTTCGATTTGCTTTAGATCATATTTTATTCCGAAATCCCCACCAGACTACCTGCGCAGATTGAGTCGGTCGTGCGCTTAACACGACTTACCACCTGCGTGGTTTGGCCTATACTGACTAGACTCTCTTTCTAATCTAAACCAGAAGAGGGTCTTCACCGATTCTCACGGTATCCCCTGGAAGGAGGGTCAGGATGAGGTCAAGACTTGTCATTCAATCCGTCAAGGCCGCCGACTGCAACTTATAACAGCCATTTTGGTTTCTACAATACTGTAAATAAGTGTTAGGCTACTAACAATTATGTAACACCGCGAGGTTCCTTGTCGGACACTCTACCGACTGAGCTAAGTCGGCCCTAAAACAAAATACAACCGAATAGCAAATATATGGTGTGTGGAAACAGAGATAAATCCTGTTAGTCGAGTGTGCAAAGCATTTATTTGCCGCCTCTAAAACAGGGGAATTGAACGAAATAAAATTGCAGCTATACAATCTTTAATTCCTTAACGAAACAGAAGAGCAGGGTCTTTAAATCTTTTCCCATTTGTGGCAAAGATGGCGACAAAGAGTCATTATGGCGCGAAAATTGAGAGATATCGAAGCCATGAAAGCTCAATGCGAGAGAATGAAGACCCTGTTAGCCCAATGCTGTCACCAATGAATTGTTTGCAAACATCAGAACAGGAAAAATTAATTTAGGCGCGCATCAGTGTGAAAACTAAATGACATCCAAGTAGGTATTTATTGACAAGGCGACCCCTCCCCAACCCCGTGCGCCGCCGGCTGTCGATTAACTGTGCAAATTTATTAGACATTTAAGCGAGTCGCAAACTGTATTGAGTGCTAGGCGACTGGATACAGAATATAGGGACGGTGGTGGTGAGGTTGGTGTGGGTGGGTGTGAGGGATCTGTTTGTTAGAGAATGGGAAGAGTGCGCCTCAATAGAGATCTGGTATGAAATGACGGGAAAAAAAGCGAGAAAAAACCCAACCCCCGAATGAAGACAAAATAGGATCTTTTTAGAGTAGATAAAGAAGAAAGGTGTGTTTAGGATGAGGGATCTCTGTCTCTCTCTGTCTCTCTGTCGCTCTCTCTGTCTCTCTGTCTCTCTCTGTCTCTGTCTCTCTGTCTCTCTGTCTGTCCACACACACACACACACACACACTCACTCTCGCTCTCTCTCTCCCTGTCTCTCTGTCAACACACACACACTCCCTCTTTCTCTCTCTCTCTCTCTGTCAACACACACACACTCCCTCTTTCTCTCTCTCTCTCTCTGTCAAACACACACACACACACTCTCTCTATCCCTGTCTCTCTGTCAACACACACACACACACACTCTCTCTATCCCTGTCTCTCTGTCAAACACACACACACACACACACACTCTCTCTCTCCCTGTCTCTCTGTCAACACACACACACACACTCTCTCACTCTCTCCCTCTCTGTCAACACACACACACACACACACACACACACACTTTCTCCCCCTCTCTCTCTGTCAACACACACACACACTCTCTCTTCCCCCTCTCTCACTCTCTGTCAACACACACACACACTCTCTCTCACACTCTCTCTCTCTCTGTCAAAACACACACACAGAGAACACACACTCTCTCTCTCTCTCTCTCTCTCTCTCTCTCTCTTCTCACACACACACACACACACATACATATATATATTTATGTATATAGCAGCTACATCCTT
>CM042163.1:85917608-85932608 GCA_023376005.1 Doryteuthis pealeii | reverse complement strand
CTGGAGTAAAGAAGATCAATGTATTGTGTGTGTGTGTGTGTGTGAAAATATAAATGGAAAGTATAGTTAAACCAACACAAACAATCATATACATATATTTAGATAGATATATGTACATATTCGTCGGCATATACATATGTATACATATATATATATATATATTTACCGAGCAGGATGCGACACAAGGTCAATTTCTTAAGCGGAGTTTAGCAGGTTTGAATTCAGAGTTTTCCTTCTCCTAGACCGGTTGCCCAACCAAGGTTAAAGAGTCCAGTCTGTCCTACTATTTGCCCATAGCTGGAGGGAGAGTAGGATTCATACCTTTCCCAAGGGTATTAGCGCTAAGTGAAATGCAATTACCACGTCCAGGATTTGAACTCGGAACGACGAGTCCATTTTCCATGACTTTAACCATTACACCACGCGCTTCCTAATATGCATATATATGTGTATATTCATATATTACACGCACTCGTGCACGCATACTTATAGATATCATAATAGATGTGCGGTTATTGTCCGAGAAAAAGTACATAGAGACACAGATTCAAATCCTGGACAAATCTATTTCTATTCTAATTAGTGTTAATGTCCTTGGAAAAGATATGAAACCAATTTTTTTTTATTCCAGCTGAGCAGAAAAATTTAGGTAAAATTAGGTCCTTTAGGCTTGGTGTGAGAGGCCTGTATTTGTTTTAAATACATGACACAATATTTAATATTTGAAGTTAAAACGGTAAAGATACAAAAAATTTAAAGTCTTCGAAAAAATATTATTTGAGAGACGCTCCACAGCTGGAGAAAACAATGATATTTGTGTGACGGTTACAAAATAATCTGTATTTTGACCGTTTTAATTTCAAATATAAAATATTTTACTCTGATGGAGGCCGTTATTCTTTGTATGCTTAAATATTTTATAATGTTTAATAATCATTATTTCCTTTTATATTCAAAATAATAATAAATAGAATACATTTGTACATGAACAAACCCCTGACCGAAACACGTGTTAGTAAACTCATATTAGATCAATTTTATCCATTCAACATTTTCTTTCCTTTAATTATTTATCCTTTCAAAATATCGTCGGATTCATTTCCATTTTCAACTTGCACACACACACGCGCGCGCGCACACACGCACACACACACACGCACACACACACACACACATATATATATATTTTGTGATATATATATATATATATATATATATATATATATATGTGTGTGTGTGTGTGTGTGTGTGTGTGTGTGTGTGAAGAGATGGAAGTGAATCCGGCGGTATGTAGTATAGCAATAAATTTGAAAAAACATTTGACGTCATATTTCAAACCGTCTACCTTTCCAGCGTTCCTTCTTCAAACTTCAAATTTTGAACAGATTGATAAGCAGTTTTTCTCGTTATTCTGTGATAAAATTTTTTGACTCTTCCTTATATCAACAAATGCCCTGAAGAAGATCTACTTAATAGATCGAAACACTGCAGCGTCGGCTAATAAACTTACCATTCATTTTATTTAAACCTGTGTTTTTTCAAATTTCTTACTATGCTATATATATATATATATATATATAGTCAAGATAAATAATTTTCATGTCTCTGAGTAAAAGCAATGATTTGGAAAAAAAAGTAGTCGGCCTTAAATATAAAGGAATAAATTTCTAGAAAGTTAACCTCAATCTATGGAAGTTTCGGAAGTTTCGGAAGAAAATCCAACAATGAAAAACCTAAATAAAGAAATGCGTTTCTATAATTGTATTAACTCCCTTTTTTTTTCCTTTTTTTTTCAACTTTTTTTTTAACTGATTGTGTCGCAAATACACGCAGACATCTTGTCTCGTACAAATTGCTGCCATTGCAAAACCGGGAAGGAGAGAGAGAGAGAGAGAGAGAGAGAGAGAGAGAGAGAGGGGGGGGCATAATGACAGTGATAGAGAGAGAGAGAGGAGATAAAGAGAGAGAGGGAGGAAGATAAAAGAGAAAGACGAAGAGAGAAAAAGAGAGAGGGAGAAATAAAGAAAGAGAGAGGAAGAGAAAGAGTGAAAGAAAGAGGTAGATAAAGAGAGAGAGAAAAGAGAGGGGATAAAGAGAGAGAGAGAGAGGAATAAGAGAGAGAGAGAGAGGAGAGGGGGGATAAAGAGAAAAAGACGAAGGGAGATAAAAAAAAGAGCGAGAGAAATAAACAAAGAGAGAGGAAGAGAAAGAGTGAAAGAAAGAGGTAGATAAAGAGAGAGAAAGAGAAAGAGAGGGGGGATAAAGAGAGAGAGAGAGAGAGAGGGAGATAAAAGAGAAGGGGAGAGAAAGAGAGAAAGACGAAGGGAGATAAAAAAGGAGAGGGGAAATAAAGAGAGCGGGAAGTTAAATAGTGAGAGGGAGATAAAGAAAGAGAGAGGGAGAGAAAGAGGAGATAGATAGATAGATAGAGAGAGAGAGAGAGAGAGGGGGGAGAAATAAAGAGAGAAATATTTACAGAACAAATATGGCTGGCAAAGGAGTTAGCGGGCAAAACACACCCCTCCCCCCCAAAAAAAACCATGAGTACTCTGTGGTTGGATTGAAGTGCAAGTATGACTCGGTCTTCGGGGTTGTCATATATTAAGTTTTCTAGAGACGACAATGGATGCCTCCCGGCGTCAACATTAATTCCTCCGTTACAGGAGAGCACACTATAAAGGGAGATAACTCGATAGGTCCGGTGAATTTGTCCATTATATTATGCATTTATATATATCGACAGAGACACGGCATATGTCCTTAATGATATCACTGACTGGCATACATGTGCCGTGACAGACACACACACTCATATATATATATATAATAATATATATGTGTGTATATATATATATATATATATATATATATATATATATATATAAATATTAATAATTTGAAGGCAAATACAATGCGTATGAAAATAAAAACATTATTTTTCATACGCATTCATACAATGCTTCATACGCATTCATACAATGCTTCAAGCAAATTACCAATTACTTTATATAATATATATATATATATATATTATATATATATATATAACAGTAATGAGTTGCACACTGATCTGTGTGGTAAAATAAGGAGCTGCTGGTTGCTGTGATGCTCCACCTCGGACTCAAAAAAACAATCTCCTTTGTCTAGCGCTAATGAAAAAGGGATAGACTCCCTTGCTGTCTGACTAATACCGACTTTAAGCCACCTCGACGACTTTATTTACTTACTTATTTTTGGGAGAATATGTGGTTAATTGAAGTCGTACCTAATATTACAAAATTAGGTACGACTTCAATTAAGCACATATTCTACCAAAAATTGTTGGCTAAAAAAGCCATATCAAAACACATCGTTTGTGTATTTACTTCTCATTACTTACTTATATATATATATATATGTAAATAAATGGAAATTAATCCGACAGAATGAATTTAACATTTTGAAAAAACAATTAGTAATTATTATCTGCTGACAGAATCTGTTTCGACCGCTTAGTAGAAGGGTCATCATCAACGAGCAAAAAATATATGAAAGGAAGAAGGGATAAAAAACCGTTGGAAGAGAATAGGGGGTACAAACACACGCTGGAATGCTTGAATTTTTTAAAATGCGCATACTGTTTCAAAAATAAAATAAATTTTATTTTTAAAAATCAGAAGCATTTTTAATCCAAAAATAAACTCAAAAAGATGATGACACTTCTACTAAGGCGTCGAAACAGATTCTGTCAGCAGATAATAATTACTAATTGTTTTTTCAAAATGTTAAATTATATATATATATATATATGTGTGTGTGTGTGTGTGTGTGTGTGTGTGTGTGTGTGTATGTATATGTATATTGTAAGTTGAATATCAGAGATAATAAAGAACTAATAGGAATAAACATAAGTATTAAGGATAGAAAAATATAAGGATAGGAAAAAAAGGTTTACTAAGCAAAGATACAAATCGGAGATGGAAAATACATAAAAAAGATCCCAGATATATATTTACCGACCCCTCCGCACGAGCAGGATGTGACACAAGGTCAATTTCTTAAGCGGAGTTGAACAGGTTTGAATATAGAGTTTTACTTCTCCTAGACTGGTTACCTAGCCATGGTTAAAGAGCCCAGTCTGCCCTGCTATTTTTCCCATAGCTGGAGGGAGTATTAGATTCATTAAAAAAAAATCAGTGTGGATATGACAATGCCCCAGAGTGATAACAATCCAACAAGGACCGGTGGTATCGTACTTCTAGGACTCTCTGGGTTAATGTTAATGATACTTCGGCCCCGAAACCATGTCTGAAGACACAATTATCACCTGATGAAAGTTTTGTTGAAAGCAATATGGCAGTCATTGGATGAGTTTATTATAGCAATTACAAGGTTGAAATATCATCTCGCGTGGAATCTCGTTGATTCACACTTGCGAGGTTTCGTCAGTCACTATATATTTTATAGGAAAAACAGACGAATCAATTTTCATTATTTAGGTTCTATATGACAAGATGTACTTGGCCAACCCGTTCATCACGAGGTTGCTAGTATGTTGCATCTAAGATGAAACAAAATCAGTATTATGAGGGACTAGCTTGCTAACTATTACACCATGAAGGGACACCCATATATATATATATATATATATATATATATATATAATATATTTGATAATTTTGAATCATATTACCACGACCAGACAACTCGGCAAACACCCATTTGCGACATCCGGAGCACTGGACAGCTGTTTTCGACCTCCTTTGGTCTCATCAGCAGTGCATACCACAATCTCCGCCACTAGAGATGAACTCGTGGACCACAGCGTGAAGAGCGAGGACTTAACACACTGGGCCACCAGCCCATGCCACAAACGGAGAATGCCAAATCATCTAGTCAATGGTAATAATTCAAATGCGCAGTCACCTAACCTATATATATATATATATATATATATAAAGATACATCTAATGAGTCAGACGAACCTACTATTAGTTTCGCATAAAGCTCTTCAGGGCTAAAGTCCGACTTTTTTTTAGAGTCAGACTTTAGCACTGAAGAGCTTTATGCGAAACTAATAGTAGGTTCGTCTGACTCATTAGATTTATCTTTATTATTGGTTCTACTTAGGTATCGAGCACTTTTTACTTATTAGCTTTCTCCTAGCGGTTATATGAATATATATATATCTTATATACATATATATACATATAAATTGTTTTTCATTTGGACAAATACTGTACCAATAGATTATTTTTTCTTGGTACAACTATCTTGGTCTTTTCTTTTTTTCAAAATTTTTTTCTTTCTTCCTGGTTGATGTTTGGTAGTATATTTTTACAATCAAACTATTTGCTGTTTTTTTCTCACCGCAAGGATTTACCAACACTCTTGGTATATTAAATATATATATATATATATATATATATATATATATATATAGAGAGAGAGAGAGAGAGAGGTTCTTCATAGAACAAATGAACATGCTACTGTCAAACACACTCGCCTACCCGGATTTTAACAGCATGTTAAACCCACTATAACACTTGAACATTTATAACTCTTCTATAATGCTCCCTTTCTAATAATGTATCAACAATTTCTTCAAATAATAAATTTTCTCCTGAAGATGACCGAAGGTCGAAACTAGTTGAGATTAAACAACAAACAAGAAATATTCCTGATTGTCTTAATAATAATTTTTTGTTCGCACTATATATATATATATATATATATATATATATATATATATATATATATATATATATAATATATTATATATATATATATATATATATATATATAAGCGGAACTAAATCACAGATGAGAATATTTCGGTTGAAATAAATTTGTAACCGTTAACATCACCTATATCTAAACCCTTTTTTATGAATCATATATATATATATATATATATATATATATATATATATATATATATATATGGGGTCTTGAAAAGGATTTTTACAGTGCGAAATACGTGTCGCACCTGATAATATACAGTTTTTTAAAATAAATTCAAACCATTTGCGGATCTTCTTCCTTGTAAAATATTTACTTTTCTCTCTTGGATCAACAACGAATATATATATTATATATATATATATATATATATATATATATATATAAGTATTTATTTATAATATTCCGTACATGTAGGAAATGTATACGCAAAGCTATGTAAGTACGTTTAAGTTCTCAATTTTGTTGAATCCTTTCAAGGAGACACTTCATATCATTCACCTTTATATATATATATATATATATATATATATATATATATATGTGTATATATATATATAACTGTTTGTAAGTGGGTGTCACTATGTGGGTTGATGGATACGCAAGTGAAATAAAAACCGAGAGAGAGAGACAGAGACAGAGACAGAGAAAGAGAGAGCTTAAGAGATGGAGAGACAGGCAGCGGAATGTAAAGGAGTCTGGAGGTGAGAAGAGGCGCGGGAAACCCAGTTGGTATAACATCGATTGATAACTAAATCAAAGATACAAAGATGAAAGGCAAATTTGTTTTGCTCAATACAAAAATAGATAAATAAATGACTAAATAAATAAAGTTAGCCGCCAGCCCAAACCCTGTGTTAATTCGCCCAAGTCAAATTGAGTTACATTTTATGTCTCCTCATTTGCTAAATTTGTAGAGCAAATAATGCCATAGCCTGCTCACTATCATCTGATACGCGCAGAGGTAGGCGGATAAGTACGCCGGAGACAGTGAGATATCTATACTATTTCAGATACAAGCAAGGTATCAAACCTGGTATATAGTTATTTACTAAGCGTAGCTTAGATGCGACGTAGGGCCGGCAGTTATTGTTAGCGTATCTAATGAGAACTCTATATTAATATATATATATATATATAATATTATACCAAACTTTTTTGGTAATCTCGTGGGAGGAAAAACAACAAGTAGTTTATTGTAAAAATATACTACCAAACATCACCGAGGGAGAAACACTTTGGAAAAAGAAAAGACCAGAATATGCTACCACCAAAAATAGTTATATTGGTACAATATTTGGCCAAAAAAAAAATTTATATGCATTATATATATATATATATATATTTATATTATATATAAGATATATATATTCCATACAAAACCGCCAGCCGAAACTAAAGGCTAATTAAGTAAAAAGTGCTCATACCTATAGCTAGGCAATACTAAGATAAATGAGTCAGATAAACTACTAAAGTTTTCGCATAGCTGCTTCAGGCTAAGATCGACTATATATATAATATAATATTATATATATATATATATATTGTGTGTGCGTGTGTGTGGTGGGGTGTGTGTGGTGTGATTTATATTTATATTTAGTATATATATATACCATTGTGTATCTTAGTACGTCAATTACGCACTCTTCGTTGGCGGTTTTAAATCTACAACGAACTCTATCAGAAACGATAATAACATCGACACGCCTGAATTGGCCACGGAATTAAAGCCTCACCTCTACCATTCTTAGAATTGACGACATTCTCGGTGGATCTAGATCTACGCCACCAATCTACAGAACGCCACGAGAATTGTACTGTTTTTAAGACAACGAAGTAGTTTTTATGCCGTCAAATCGCCCAATTTTTTGAATTGACCAGTTTCTTCGTCGCGTTGCAATCTACGTAATTATCCTCTCTCTCTCTCTCTCTCTCTCTCTCTCTCTCTCTCTCTCTCTTCTCTGCATAATATATATATATATATATATATATATTAATATCAGGCCCGCCCTCGATGAAGTGTAGAGTACACCCAAACCCGCGTCGGGAAATAACTTCTTCTACGACTATAATATAATATATATTATATAATATATATAATATATATATTATATATATATGCTCCCGGTATAATGTACATTATTTTAAAGTCAGGATTTTTTTATGTCTCCCAAAGCTCCCGCCACTTTTCAAATTGACATGTTTTCGTCGCATATGCAATCAACGTAATGTGTATATCTATCTATGATTCTATCATCTATTCATATCTCAGTCAATCTATCATATCTACGTATCCATGAATCTATGCTATGTATGTCTTATCTAAAGGCAAATATATCAACTTAAGCCAGCCTATTCTAACAATATACTAGTCTATTATCTATCTTGTATCTTTTAAAGGCCTATATATCAAATTTAGACAGCCTATCTCAATCTATCAGTTATCTATCTATCTATCTATCTATCTATCTATGGTATCTATCTAAGGCCTATATATCAATTAACAGCCCTATCTAACAATCTATCAGTCTACTTACTATGATCTATCTATCTTATGTATCATATCTAAAGGCCTATATATAATTTAGACAAGCCTATCTAACAATATATCAGTCTATCTATCTATCTATGTATCTACTAAGGCCTATATATCAATTTAGACAGTCTATCCAACAATCTATTATCTATCTATCTATGCTTATCTATGCTTAAAGGCTATATCAAATTTAGCAGCTATCAACAATCTATCGGTCTATCTATCTATCTATCATATGCTATCTATCTAAAGCTATATACTCAATTTAGACAGCCTATCTCACGAATCTATCAAGTCTATCTATCTATCTATCTGTCTAATCCTCGCGTGTATAATAGTAGAGTATGTTCTTGAAGGATTGTATTTCTAATGCATCTCTTGAGAATAAGGCAGGCAGAGACATAAGTAGGCTATCAGAAATATCCGTTATTAAAATCTTTTCGCGTCTTGCCACTGCCAATTTAGCGCGGCAACAGACCCCATCTGAGTACATCTATACCGATAAATGGTTATTACTCAACAGGTGTTGAAATACAGGCCTTAAGATGTCACTCACATAATTCACGGCATCGTGCAGCCACACTTAAAAGATATTATAGTAGTGAGTTTTTAGTATAACGGTTATTGTCTTAGGAAATGGACATGTGACATAGGTTTCAAATCTGACGAGGCTGTTTGCATTTAATTAGTGTTAATGTTCTTGAAAAGACATTACACTTTTTTCTCCTTCCAGCTGAGTAGAAGAAAATAGGTCAATGGGAGCTCTTTAGCCTTGGAGTTAAGAAAATCAATGTATTTGTGTGGTGTGTGTGTGTGTGTGTGTGTGGAAAATATAAATGGAAAGTATAGTATAACGGCAACACAATCATATACCATATATTTAGATAGATATATGTACATTCGTAGGCATATACATATGTATATATATATATAGTATTTACACCCCTCCGCACAAGCAAGGATGCGGACCAGGTCCAATTTTATAAGCGGAGTTTAGCAGGTTTGAATTCAGTTTTCCTTCCTCCTAGACTCGTTGCCCAACCAAGGTAAGAGGTCCAGTTCTGCCTACTATTTGCCCATAGCTGGAGGGAAGTAGGATTCAACCTTTCCCAAGGGATTAGCGTAAGTGAAATTGCAAAAATTTTTTATTATATTATATTTTATTTTTTTTTTTTAAAATTATTTTTATTTTTTAATTATTTTATTTATATATGATATATTTTAATATAAATTATTTTTTAAAATTTTTTAATAAAATATATATTTATTTAATTATTATTTTATTTTATTTTATTTTTTTAAATTATTATTTTAATTTTTGAAATTTTATATTTTTTTATTTTATTTAAATGTTTATTTTTTTATTTTTTTATTTTTTTTATTTTTTATTTTTTTTTAATTTTATTTTAAATTTTTTTATTCTTATTTTATTTTTATTTATATTTATATTTATTTTTAATTTTATTTAATTTTTATTTTAATAAAATTTTTTAATTTAAATTTAATAATTATATTTTTTTGATTTTTATATATTATTATTTTTATTTTATATTTATTATTTTATTTTTATTTATTATTTTAAAATGTTTTATTTTGATAAATTTTTTTTTAATTTTTTTAGTTGACTAAATTTTTTTTTATAATTATATTTTATTTTCTTTTTATAGTTTTTTTATTTTTTAAAAATTTTTTTAATTATTTTTATTAATTTTTAAATAATATTATTTATTTTAAAATAATTTATATTATTATATTTAATTATTTTATTTTAAATTTAAATTTTTTTTATTTTAAAATATATTTTTTTTTTTTTAAATTAATTTATTTATATTTTTTATTTTTTTATTTATTAGTTTTTATTTTTATTTTATTTTATTTTTTTTTAATTTTTATTTTAATTTATTTATTTTTTAATTTTAATTTAATAATATTTTTAATTTTCATATTTTTTTGATAAAAAATATTATTTTTTAATTTTTTTGATTTTTTATTTTAATTATATTTATAATTAATTATTTAAATTTTTTATATTTTTTTTATTTTTTTTTTTAATTTTATTCATTTTTTTTTTTATTTTTATTTTTTTATATTATTTTTTTTAATTTATTTTTTTATTTTTTTTGTTTTTTTTTTATTTTATAATTTTTCATTATTAAATATTTATTTTTAAATTTTTTTATTTACCACGCAGCGATTGAACTCGGAGCGACGAGTCCATTTTCCATGACTTTAACCATTACACCACGCGCCTGCCTAATATGCATTATAATGTGTATATTCAATATTACACGCACTCGTGAACGCCTACTTATAATATCGATAATAAGATGCGCTTAGAAAGTACATGGAGACACAGGTTCAATCCTGGACAATCTATTCTATTCTAAATTAGTGTAATTTCCTTGGAAAAAGATATGAAACCAATTTTTTTATTCAAGCTGACAGAAAAATTAGTACAAATTAGGTCCTTTAGGCTTGGTGTGAGAGGCGAAATTTGTTTTAAATACAGGACACAATATTTAATATTGAAGTTAAAACGGTAAAGATACAAACAAATTTAAAGCTTCAAAAATATTATTGAGAGACGTCCCACAGCTGGAGAAAACAATATGTTTGTGTGACGTACAAAATAAATCTGTATTTTGGACCGTTCAATTGCAAATATAAAATATTTTACTCTGATGGAGTCGTTATTCTTTGTTATGCTTAAAATATTTTATAATGTTTATTATCCTATTTCCTTTATTTGTCAAATAAAAATAATAGAATACATTCGTACATGACAAACCCCTGACCGAACACGTGTTAGTAAAACTCGTTATTAGATCAATTTTATCCATCACATTTTCAACATAATTATTATCCTTCAAATATCGCGATTTCATTCCCATTTCAACTTACACACACGCACACACACAGCACTCGCGCGCGGACACAACATATATATATAGTATATGTTGTTGGTGTGTGTGTGAAAGAGATGGAAGTGAATCCGATGGTATGTTGTATTAGCAATTCTAATTTGAAAAAACATTGAACGTCATATCAAACCGTCTACCTTCCAGCGTTCCTTTCTCAAACTTCAAATTTGAACAATTGATAAGCAGTTTTTCCGTTTTCTGTGATAAAATTTTTTGACTTCCTTATTCAACAAATGCCCTGAGAAGATCTACTTAATAAAATCGAACTCCTGTAGCGGTCGCTAATAAACTTACCATTCATTTTATTTAAACTTGTTTTTTCAAAATTTCTTACTATGCTATAGATAATATATATAAATATAATAATATATAATATATATATATATATATACTAGCAAATATATGCACCCCTCCGGGTGCAAGTATTAAGTTTTAATGTAATAAAATATGTATTAAATTAGAAAGGCTAATAAAACTAAATAAGAATGAGATAAAAAGATTTGAAACAGGGGGTATATCGAAAATAGAACACTGAACTTACACTTCCATCACTCTCAGTCTTTCTTGTTATTTTTCTAATTTAAGTATTAGTTAAAGAAGAAGTAAAGATAAGAATTACAGTTATCTTTTATTAATAAGATTTCATTTAAGATTCATTGAAGAGATTGTTGCTTATATTCATTAAATAAAAACAAACAATTAGAATCAATAGTACTAAACACATATTAGTAAAATTCACATTTTAATATCAATATGCAAATTAGCCTTCTCGTTCACATGTAAACCGTTATTTTGTTGTATATATAATATAATTGCATGTTATAATATGTGATATGGTCAACAGTATTAATAATGTAAAAACAATTTATAATAATTGAGAGTAAAAAAAATAAAATCATTGAGATTGTGATTCAATACAAAGGAATTGTGACTTGAGTAGTAATATAGTGGTCGGTTACAGACAGAAAAACACACAATTTCTCATTTATAATAAAATATATATTATATAATATATATATGAGTCAAGATAAGAATTTTGCATGTCTACTGAGTAAAAGCAATATTTGCGAAAAAAAGAGATCGGCCTTAAAATAAAAGGAATACATTCTAGAAAGTTACCTCAATCCGTGGAATTTCGAAGTTTCGGAAGAAAATCCAACAATGAAAACCTAAATAAAGAAAGCCTTTTCTATAAGTGTATTAACTCCCTCTTTTTTTTCCAACTTTTTTTAACTGATTGGTCGCAATACACGCAGACATCTGTCTCGTAAAAATGCCTGCCATTGCAAACCGGGAAGAGAGAGAAGAGAGAGAGAGATGAAGAGAGAGAGAGAGAGAGAGGAGAGAGAGAGAAGGGCATATGACAGTGATAGAGAGAGAGATAGAGGGATAAGGAGAGAGAGGGGAGAAAGATAAAAAGAAGAAAGACGAAGGGAGAAAAAGAGAGAGGAGAATAAGAAAGAGAGAGAGAGAAAGAGTGAAAGAAAGAGGTGATAAAGAGAGAGAGAGAGAAAAAGAGGGGGAGATAAAGAGAGAGAGGAGATAAAGAGAGAGCGATGAGGGGGGATAAAGAGAAAAAAGACGAAAGAGGAGATAAAAAAAAAGACGAGAAATAAACAAAGAGAGAGGAAGCAGAAAGAGTAAAGAAAGAAAAAAAGGAAGATAAAGGAGAAGAAAGAGAAAGAGAGGGGGATAAAGAGAGAGAGAGAGAGGGAGATAAAAAAGGGGGAGATAAAGAGAGAAAGACGAAGGAGATAAAAGAAGAGGAAAAAAAAAAAAATAAAGAGAGCGGCCTGGAGGCGGGGTGCGGCCAGGGTGTGAAGGGGGGGTGGGAGGGGGCGGGGGGGCGGCGTGCGGAGGGGGGCGGGGGGTGGGGCTGGCGGGGGGGTCGTAGTGTGGGGGCGGGCGACGGGCGGGGCTGGGTGGGGCGGGGGGGGCGGGTTGATCATGGGCTGGGGGCGGGGCTGGAAGGGCGGGGGACCAGGGGGGGAGAGTGGGCGAGGGCGGTGAGGATGTATGGGGGATCCGGAGCGGTCACGCTGGGGGGTGGGTTGGGTGCGGGGGCGGCTGGCGAGCGGGGGGGGCGAGGGGTGTGGGATCGGCGGCGAGGGGGGGCAGGTGGTCGGGGCGTGGTGCGAGGAGGGGGCCGTGTGCGCGGGGGGGCGGATCGCGGGCGGTTGGGCGCGTCCTTGGTCGCGGGGCGGGTGGGTGGGGGGGGAGGCGTACGGCGCCGGAGGGGGCTCTGGGCGGCGGGGGGGCGGCGCTTACTGGGGAGTTGGTAGGGGAGGGCGGATAGCGCCCGGGGTGAGCGGAGGGGGCGCGGGGTGTGGGGGACATGGGGGCGGGGGCGAGGGGCCGGGGGGGAGGTGGCGGGGGGAGTGGGAGGGGGGAGGATGAGAGGAAAAGAAAGAAGAGAGGAAAATTAAATTTATTTAAAAAATAAAAATATTAAAAAAATATATTAAAAAAATAATTTTAGTTGTTTTTTTTTTAAAACAATTAAAAAATATTTTTTTAAAAGAATTTTTTTTATTTTTTTTTGATTATATATTTTTTTTATATCATTTTATTAAATTTTTTAAAGAGTGAGAGGAGATAAAGAAGAGAGAGGGAGAGAAAGAGGGAGAAGATAGATAGATAGATAGATAGAATAGAGAAGAGAAGAGAGAGAGAGAGAGAGAGAGAAAGAGAGAGGGGAGAATTAAAGAGAGAAATATTACAGAACAAATATGGCGCAAAGAGTAGCGGGCAAAAACACACCCCTCCCCCCAAAAAAAAACATGATACTCTGTGTTGGATGAAGTGGCAAGTATGAACTCGGTCTTCGGTTTGTATATAATAAGTTTTCTAGAGACGACAATGGATGCCTCCCGCGTCAACATTATTCCTCCGTTACAGGAGAGCACACTATTAAAGGGAGATAAACTCGGATAGGTCCGGTGAATTTTCCATTATATTATGCATTATATATATCGGACAAGACACCGGCATGTGTCCTAATGATAACACTGACGGCATACATGTGCCGTGACAGACACACACACTGCATATATATATATTATATATATATATATATATATATGTAGTATATATATAATATATATATATATATATATATATATTATATATATATATTATGTTAATAATATAGTATATATATATATATATATATATATATATAATATATTAATAATTTGAAGCAAATACAACTGCGTATGAAAAATAAAACATATTTTTCATACGCATTCATACAATCTTCATACGCATTCAGTTACAATGCTTCAAGCAAATTACATACTTTATATATATATATATAATATAATATATAAATAATATATAATATATATATATATATAAAAAGTAATGATAGCACATGATCTTGTGTGGTAAAATAAGGAGGCTGCTGGTTGCTTGTGATGCTTCCCACTCGGACTCAAAAAAAATCTCCTTGTCTAGCGCTAATGAAAAAGGATAGGACTCCCTTGCTGTTGATGATTATCCGACTGTAAGCCACCTCGACGACTTTACTTACTTACTTACTTATTTTGGAAATATGTGGTTAATTGAAGTGACCTAATATTACAAAAATTAGGTACACTTCAATTAAGCACATATTCTAACCAAAAATTGTGGCTAAAAAAGCCATATCAAAACACATCGTTTTGTGTATTTACTGCTCATTACTTACTTATATATAATAATGTAAATAAGGAAATTAACCGACAGAATAATAAACATTTTTGAAAAAAACAATTAGTAAATATCTGCTGACAGAATCTGTTTCGACGCTTAGTAGAAGGTCATCATCAACGAGCAAAAAAT
>CM042163.1:85900108-85912608 GCA_023376005.1 Doryteuthis pealeii | reverse complement strand
TATCAGTCTATCTATCTATGTATCTATCTATCTATGTATCTATCTAAAGGCCTATATATCAATTTAGACAGCCTATCTAACAATATATCAGTCTATCTATCTATCTATGTATCTATCTAAAGGCCTATATATCAATTTAGACAGTCTATCCAACAATCTATCTATCTATCTATCTATCTATCTATCTAAAGGCCTATATATCAATTTAGACAGCCTATCTAACAATCTATCGGTCTATCTATCTATCTATCTATGTATCTATCTAAAGGCCTATATATCAATTTAGACAGCCTATCTAACAATCTATCAGTCTATCTATCTATCTATCTGTCTAATGCTTCCGTGTATAATGTAGAGTATGTTGCTTGAAGGATTGTATTTCACTAATGCATCTCTTGAGAATAATGCAGGCAGAGACATAAGTAGGCTATCAGAATATCGTTATTAAAAATCTTTGCGTCTTGCACTGCACTTTAGCGCGGCAACAGACCCCATTGAAGTACATCTGTACCATAAAATGGTTATTACTCAACAGGGTGTTGAAATACAGGCCTTAAGATGCACTCACATAATTCACGCACTCGTGCACGCACACTTAAAGATATTATGATAGATGAGTTTTTAGTATAACGGTTATTGTCTTAGGAAATGGACATTGTGACATAGGTTCAAATCCTGGACGAGGCTGTTTGCATTTTAATTAGTGTTAATGTTCTTGGAAAAGACATTACACTTTTTTCTCCTTCCAGCTGAGTAGAGAAAATAGGTCAAATGGGGCTCTTTAGCCTTGGAGTAAAGAAAATCAATGTATTGTGTGTGTGTGTGTGTGTGTGTGTGTGTGAAAATATAAATGGAAAGTATTTAAACCAACACAATCATATACATATATTTAGATAGATATATGTACATATTCGTAGGCATATACATATGTATATATATATATATATTTACCAACCCCTCCGCACAAGCAGGATGCGACACAAGGTCAATTTCTTAAGCGGAGTTTAGCAGGTTTGAATTCAGAGTTTTCCTTCTCCTAGACCGGTTGCCCAACCAAGGTAAAGAGTCCAGTCTGCCCTACTATTTGCCCATAGCTGGAGGAGAGTAGGATTCATACCTTTCCAAGGGTATTAGCGCTAAGTGAAATGCAATTACACGTCAGGATTTGAACTCGGAGCGACGAGTCCATTTTCCATGACTTTAACCATTACACCACGCGCTTCCTAATATGCATATATATGTGTATATTCATATATTACACGCACTCGTGAACGCCTACTTATAGATATCATAATAGATGCGTCTTAGAAAAGTACATGGAGACACAGGTTCAAATCCTGGACAAATCTATTTCTATTCTAATTAGTGTTAATGTCCTTGGAAAAGATATGAAACCAATTTTTTTTTTATTCAAGCTGAGCAGAAAAATTTAGGTAAAATTAGGTCCTTTAGGCTTGGTGTGAGAGGCGAATATTTGTTTTAAATACATGACACAATATTTAATATTTGAAGTTAAAACGGTAAAGATACAAACAAATTTAAAGTCTTCGAAAAAATATTATTTGAGAGACGCTCCACAGCTGGAGAAAACAATGATGTTTGTGTGACGGTTACAAAATAATCTGTATTTTGACCGTTTTAATTTCAAATATAAAATATTTTACTCTGATGGAGGTCGTTATTCTTTGTATGCTTAAATATTTTATAATGTTTAATTATCCTTATTTCCTTTTATTTTCAAAATAATAAATAATAGAATACATTTGTACATGAACAAACCCCTGACCGAAACACGTGTTAGTAAACTCGTATTAGATCAATTTTATCCATTCAACATTTTCTTACATTTAATTATTTATCCTTTCAAGATATCGTCGGATTCATTCCCATTTTCAACTTACACACACGCACACACACACACTCGCGCGCGGACACACACATATATATATATATATGTGTGTGTGTGTGTGTGTGTGAAGAGATGGAAGTGAATCCGATGGTATGTTGTATAGCAATAAATTTGAAAAAACATTTGACGTCATATTTCAAACCGTCTACCTTTCCAGCGTTCCTTCTTCAAACTTCAAATTTTGAACAGATTGATAAGCAGTTTTTCTCGTTATTCTGTGATAAAATTTTTTGACTTTTCCTTATATCAACAAATGCCCTGAAGAAGATCTACTTAATAAAATCGAAACTGTAGCGTCGGCTATAAACTTACCATTCATTTTATTTAAACTGTGTTTTTTCAAATTTCTTACTATGCTATATATATATATATATATATATATATATATATATATATATATATATATATACTAGCAAATATATGCACCCTCCGGGTGCAAGTATTTAAGTTTTAATGTAATAAATATTGTATTAAATTAGAAAGGCTAATAAACTAAATAAGAATGCAGATAAAAAGATTTGAAACAGGGGGGATAATCGAAAAATAGAACAACTGAAACTTACACTTCCATCACTCTCGTTTCATTGTTATTTTTCTAATTTAAGTATTTAGTTAAAGAAGAAGTAAGAATAGAATTACAGTTATTTCTTCTGTTAATAGATTTCATTTAGATTCATTGAAGAGATTTTTGCTTATATTCATTAAATAAAACCAAACAATTAGAATCAATAGTACTAAACACATATTTAGTAAAATCACATTTTAAATATCAATATGCAAATTAGCCTCTCGTTCACACTGTAAACCGTTATTTTGTTGTATATATAAAATATAATTGCATGTTATTAATATGTGGATATGGTCAACAGTATTAATAATGTAAAACAATTTTATTAATAATTGAGATTTAAATAAAAATAAAATCATTGAGATTGTGATGTCAATAACAAAGGGAATTGTGACTTGAGTAGTAATATAGTTTCGGTTACAGACAGAAAAACACACAATCTCCATTATAATAATAATATATATATATATATATATATATAGTCAAGATAAAGAATTTTCATGTCTCTGAGTAAAAGCAATGATTTGGAAAAAAAAGTAGATCGGCCTTAAATATAAAAGGAATACATTTCTAGAAAGTTAACCTCAATCCGTGGAAGTTTCGGAAGTTTCGGAAGAAAATCCAACAATGAAAAACCTAAATAAAGAAATGCTTTTCTATAATTGTATTAACTCCCTTTTTTTTCCAACTTTTTTTAACTGATTGTGTCGCAAATACACGCAGACATCTTGTCTCGTACAAATTGCTGCCATTGCAAAACCGAGGAAGGAGAGAGAGAGAGAGAGAGAGAGAGAGAGAGAGAGAGAGGAGAGAGAGAGAGAGAGGGCATAATGACAGTGATAGAGAGAGAGAGAGGGAGATAAGGAGAAGAGAGGGGAGGGAAGATAAAAGAGAAAGACGAAGGGAGAAAAAGAGAGGGGAGAAATAAAGAAAGAGAGAGGAAGAGAAAGAGTGAAAGAAAAGGGTAGATAAAGAGAGAGAGAGAGAAAAAGAGGGGAGATAAAGAGAGAGAGGAGATAAAGAGAGAGCGAGAGGGGGGATAAAGAGAAAAGACGAAGGGAGATAAAAAAAGAGAGCGAGAAATAAACAAAGAGAGAGGAAGAGAAAGAGTGAAAGAAAGAGGTAGATAAAGGGAGAGGAAAGAGAGAGAGGGGGATAAGAGAGAGAGAGAGAGGGGGGAGATAAAGAGAGAGAGGGGGAGATAAGAGAGAGACGAAGGGAGATAAAAAGAGAGAGGGGAAATAAAGAGAGGCGGGAAGATAAAGAGTGAGAGGGAGATAAAGAAAGAGAGAGGGAGAGAAAGAGGGAGATAGATAGATAGATAGATAGATAGATAGAGAGAGAGAGAGAGAGAGAGAGAGAGAGAGAAAGAGAGAGGGGAGAAATAAAGAGAGAAATATTTACAGAACAAATATGGCTGGCAAAGGAGTTAGCGGGCAAAACACACCCCTCCCCCCCAAAAAAAAACATGAGTACTCTGTGGTTGGATTGAAGTGCAAGTATGACTCGGTCTTCGGGGTTGTCATATATTAAGTTTTCTAGAGACGACAATGGATGCCTCCCGGCGTCAACATTAATTCCTCCGTTACAGGAGAGCACACTATAAAGGGAGATAACTCGATAGGTCCGGTGAATTTGTCCATTATATTATGCATTTATATATATCGACAGAGACACGGCATGTGTCCTTAATGATAACACTGACTGGCATACATGTGCGTGACAGACACACACATATATATATATATATATATATATATATATATATATGTATGTATATATATATAATATATATATATATATATATATATATGTATGTATATATATATATATATATATATATATATATAATATATATAATATATTAATAATTTGAAGCAAATACAATGCGTATGAAAAATAAAAACATTATTTTTCATACGCATTCATACAATGCTTCATACGCATTCATACAATGCTTCAAGCAAATTACCAATTTTTTATATATATATATATATATATATATATATATATATATATATATATATATAATATATATATAAAGTAATGAGTAGCACACTGATCTGTGTGGTAAAATAAGGAGCTGCTGGTTGCTGTGATGCCACCTCGGACTCAAAAAAAAATCTCCTTTGTCTAGCGCTAATGAAAAAGGGATAGACTCCCTTGCTGTCTGACTGATACCGACTTTAAGCCACCTCGACGACTTTACTTACTTACTTACTTATTTTTGGGAGAATATGTGGTTAATTGAAGTCGTACCTAATATTACAAAATTAGGTACGACTTCAATTAAGCACATATTCTACCAAAAATTGTTGGCTAAAAAAGCCATATCAAAACACATCGTTTGTGTATTTACTTCTCATTACTTACTTATATATATATATATGTAAATAAATGGAAATTAATCCGACAGAATGAATTTAACATTTTGAAAAAACAATTAGTAATTATTATCTGCTGACAGAATCTGTTTCGACGCCTTAGTAGAAGGGTCATCATCAACGAGCAAAAAATATATGAAAGGAAGAAGGGATAAAAAACCGTTGGAAGAGAATAGGGGGTACAAACACACGCTGGAAGGCTTGAATTTTTTAAAATGCGCATACTGTTTCAAAAATAAAATAAATTTTATTTTTAAAAATCAGAAGCATTTTTAATCCAAAAATAAACTCAAAAAGATGATGACCCTTCTACTAAGGCGTCGAAACAGATTCTGTCAGCAGATAATAATTACTAATTGTTTTTTCAAAATGTTAAATTATATATATATATATATATATATATATATATATATATATGTGTGTGTGTGTGTTTGTGTGTGTGTGTGTATGTATATGTATATTGTAAGTTGAATATCAGAGATAATAAAGAACTAATAGGAATAAACATAAGTATTAAGGATAGAAAAATATAAGGATAGGAAAAAAAGGTTTACTAAGCAAAGATACAAATCGGAGATGGAAAATACATAAAAAAGATCCCAGATATATATTTACCAACCCCTCCGCACGAGCAGGATGTGACACAAGGTCAATTCCTTAAGCGGAGTTGAACAGGTTTGAATATAGAGTTTTACTTCTCCTAGACTGGTTACCTAGCCATGGTTAAAGAGCCCAGTCTGCCCTGCTATTTTTCCCATAGCTGGAGGGAGTATTAGATTCATTAAAAAAAATCAGTGTGGATATGACAATGCCACAGAGTGATAACAATCCAACAAGGACCGGTGGTATCGTACTTCTAGGACTCTCTGGGTTAATGTTAATGATACTTCGGCCCCGAAACCATGTCTGAAGACACAATCATCACCTGATGAAGGATTTATTGAAAGCAATACGGCAGTCATTGGATGAGTTTATTATAGCAATTACAAGGTTGAAATATCATCTCGCGTGGAATCTCGTTGATTCACACTTGCGAGGTTTCGTCAGTCACTATATATTTTATAGGAAAAACAGACGAATCAATTGTCATTATTTAGGTCCTATAGGACAAGATGTACTTGGCCAACCCGTTCATCACGAGGTCACTAGTATGTTTCATCTAGGATGAAACAAAATCAGTATTATGAGGGACTAGTTTGCTAACTATTACACCATGATGGGACACCCATATATATATATATATATATATATATATATATATATATAAAGATAAATCTAATGAGTCAGACGAACCTACTATTAGTTTCGCATAAAGCTCATCAGGGCTAAAGTCCGACTTTTTTTTGTTTTAGAGTCAGACTTTAGCACTGAAGAGCTTTATGCGAAACTAATAGTAGGTTCGTCTGACTCATTAGATTTATCTTTATTATTGGCTCTACTTAGGTATCGAGCAGTTTTTACTTATTAGCTTTCTCCTAGCAGTTATATGAATATATATATATCTTATATACATATATATACATATAAATTGTTTTTTCTTTTGGCCAAATACTGTACCAATAGATTATTTTTTGTTGGTACGACTATCTTGGTCTTTTCTTTTTTTCAAAATTTTTTTCTTTCTTCCTGGTTGATGTTTGGTAGTATATTTTTACAATCAAACTATTTGCTGGTTTTTTCTCACCGCAAGGATTTACCACACGCTTGGTATATTAAATATATATATATATATATATATATATATATATATATATAATATATATATATATAGAGAGAGAGAGAGAGAGAGAGAGAGAGGTTCTTCACAGTACGAATGAACATGCTACTATCAAACACACTCGCCTACCCGGATTTTAACAGCATGTTAAACCCACTATAACACTTGAACATTTATAACTCTTCTATAATGCTCCCTTTCTAATAATGTATCAACAATTTCTTCAAATAATACATTTTCTCCTGAAGATGACCGAAGGTCGAAACTAGTTGAGATTAAACAAAATACAAGAAATATTCCTGATTGTCTTAATAATAATTTTTGTTCGCATATATATATATATATATATATATATATATATATATATATATATATATATATATATAAGCGAACTAAATCACAGATGAGAATATTTCGGTTGAAATAAATTTGTAACCGTTAACATCACCTATATCTTAACCATTTTTTATGAATCATATATATATATATATATATATATATATATATATATATATATATATATATGGGGGTCTTGAAAAGGATTTTTACAGTGCGAAATACGTGTCGCACCTGATAATATACATTTTTTAGAAATAAATTCAAACCATTTTTGCGGATCTTCTTCCTAGTAAAATATTTACTTTTCTCTCGTTGGATCAACAACGATATATATATATATATATTATATATATATATATATATATATATATATAAGCATTTATTTATAATATTCCGTACATGTAGGAAATGTATACGCAAAGCTATGTAAGTACGTTTAAGTTCTCAATTTTGTTGAATCCTTTCAAGGAGACACTTCATATCATTCACCTTTATATATATATAATATATATATATATATATATATATATATATATATATATAACTGTTTGTAAGTGGGTGTCACTATGTGGGTTGATGGATACGCAAGTGAAATAAAAACTGAGAGAGAGAGAGAGAGAGAGAGAGAGAGAGCTTAAGAGATGGAGATGCATACAGTGGAATGTAAAGGAGTCTGGAGGTGAGATGAGGCGCGGGAAACCCAGTTGGTATAACATCGATTGATAACTAAATCAAAGATACAAAGATGAAAGGCAAATTTGTTTTGCTCAATACAAAAATAGATAAATAAATGACTAAATAAACAAAGTTAGCCGCCAGGCCAAAACCCTGTGTTAATTCGCCCAAGTCAAATTGAGTTACATTTTTATGTCTCCTCATTTGCTAAATTTGTAGAGCAAATAATGCCATAGCCTGCTCACTATCATCTGATACGAGCAGAGGTAGGCGGATAAGTACGCCGGGAGACAGTGAGATCAATTACTATGTTCAGATACAAGCAAGGTATCAAACCTGGTATATAGTTATTTACTAAGCGTAGCTTAGATGCGACGTAGGGCCGGCAGTTATGGTGCATCTAATGAGAATCGAACTCACTAACAATGGTCGGCTAATATAGCCTGCTAACCATTCCACTATGACAGGTGCTGGTATATATCTCTATATAATTACTAACACCTTCACAGGAGCAGAGTGAGACACAAGGTCAATTTATTGAGTGGAGTTTAACAGGTTTGAATTCAGAGTTTTCCTTCTAGACTGGTTGTAAAACCAAGGTTAAACAGCCCAGGCCGACCGTCTATTTAGCCATATCCTACGAGAACGTGGTACAATATATATATTATATATATTTATATATATTTATATATATATATAATATATACATATATATATATATATAATATATATATATATATAATATTAAATTTTGTGTATTTTGGCAGCAAATTATTCGTAAGACATGTGTTATTGAATACCAGGAGTATTCTTTTTTCATTTTTTGTATGGATATTTTTTCCAGTCTTCTGGCTATCCTTTTATCCATACAAAAAATGAAAAAAATACTCCGTGGTATTCAATAACACATGTCTTACGAATATATATATATATATATATATATATATTATATATATATATATATATATATATATATTATTTATTTACAAATACATAACTGCAAAATATTTTTTGCAGACACACCAGAGGGATTAATGGGATCCTGATGAAGGCTAGGAGCATGAAACCTTAGTAGATGCCTGCTAAAACCTTTGTAAAACAGTTATATTTAAAATAAGCTTTCTCATTTGTAATTGAGCACTTTATTTTCCTTATTTCATCTCGGAAAAATTACATATATATATATATATATATATATATATATATATATATATATATATATATATATATATATCAACCCCTGTGCATGAACAGGATGTGACACAAGGTCAATTTCTTAACAAGTTTGAATCCGGAGATTTATTTCTTCTAGACTGGTTATCTTACTAGGGTTAAAGAGTCCAGTCTGCCCTACTATTTACCCATAGAGAGAGGAAGAGTAGTTCGATGCATACCTTTCCTAAAATATGATATAATAGAATGTAATGAATTATGTGCTCTAATATGTTTCAATGTTTATTCCTTAAAAATAATAATTTTCTTTGTAGTAATCAATTTGAAACCTTAAATATTTCTAGTGATCTTATTTCTACTTCAAGACCGGATCAACTCTGATACAACTTCAACTTTGACGACAGATTAACAGACAAGGATTAAAACTGATACTACATCTTTCTACTTCAAGAAAAGGGTAAAACTTTATGCCACAAAGAATCTCCATTGTAAAACTGCCTTCAACTACAGACCTAAAATGGCCACACGAATCGTAATCCTAACGTTGGCCGTGATGCTTCAGTACGAAATCCTGGTATCTGAGCAGACATGCAACACTCGACATGGGTCCTTTCTTAGGCTAAACGGACGGCCCGAGAAGATCCTCTCCGATTAATCGGCTAGTCTTGCCAAACCCTAGCACCTATATGATTGTCCCAACCTCTTTGCACTTATGATAAACCCCAACTATTTTTATCATATATATATATATATTTAGCAACCCCTGCGCATGAGCAGAATGTGACACAAGGTCAACTTCTTAATACGGAGTTTAACAGATTTAAATTCATCGTTTTCCTTTTTTTAGACTTGTTACCTAGCCATGGTTAAAGAGCCCAGTCTGCCCTGCTATTTACCCATAGTTTGAGGTAGAATTGTATTCATACCTTTCCCAATGGTATTGGCACTATGTGAAATGTAAACAACTTCGTCCAGGAATTGAACTCGGATCGATGAGTCCATATTCTACAACTCTAACCATTAGACCACGCGCCTCCATTTTTATCATGTATGTGCTAGAAGACAGTGACTGAGGGTCTTGGTCTCCTGGGTATGACGTTAAACTGAATGTAGTGGCGCCTTTGTTTAAGTGATCACTCAATGAAGTATTAAAACAGGCTTATCACTGCTTAACTTTAGTGATTTAGCGGGGGCCGGTGCTTTCATTGTGACTTGACCATAATAGGAAGGAAAGGTAAAACAAAGGAAAGAAGATAATAAAAACAAAGAATTATCATGAGAGAGGGGAGAAAGAAAAAAGAAAGAGAAAACTTAAAAAAAAAAGCGAAGAGAAAAAGAAAAAGAAACAAATAAAAACACGCAACTATTTTCCTCCCCCCACCACCCCCACCATTTAAAAAAATTTTTTTGAATCCCTATCACTGCAAAGCGAATTTTTAAAAGAAGTATTACTTGGCTTCTTCGCTCTTCTGGCTTCTCAAACGAATGTCACCGACCACGTGACTCGTCTGCTACTATTTTTTTTCTTCTCTCAAAATGGCGTCATGCTGGTAGGCGTAAACTGTTGTTGAGTCGACATAGCCGATCGTTTCAGGAATGACAGCTGGTCTCTTATGAAATAGCAAAAGCTGTGAGAGAATCTCAATGGATTTGTCACCGTTGTCTTCTCATTTATCTAACACTTTGGGCCGCCGCTTATACAGGTTCACTTCTCGAAAACTATTCATAGTTTTTTTTGTAAACCCAACATATACTTATAACTTCCGTTTTGTTATCTATCTATCTCTCTCTATCTTCTCTCTCTCTCTCTTTCTCTCACTCTCTCTCTCTCTCTCTCTCTCTCTCTCTATATATATTATATATATATATATATATATATATATATATATATATATATATATATATTTAAGTTTTTTTTATGTTGAAGTTGGGCGTTATTATGAAGCATCTAAAAATAAATGAAGGAACTCGATGTTATGGAGTACTTGATTCTCTTATTTTTTATCATTTTTAATCATAAATTTTCGGGATCATTAGATTCCTTTTTCAAATGAATGTCACTTCTGTTCAACGAATCCTTTGATATATATATATATATATATATATATATATATATATATATATATATATATATATATATATATATTATATCATATCATATCTATCTATCTATCTATCTATCTATCCATCTATCTATCTCAGTCTATCATTTATTTATCTATTTCAATATGTTCATATATCAATCAATCTATCTATCTCCTTCTGTTCATATCTATCTATTTATCTAATTTATCTATCTATCTCAATTGTCCATATATCTCTCTATGTATATATCTATTTTGCGCCTCTGTGTGTGTTGTGCGTGTGTGTGTGTGTGTGTGTGTGTGTGTGTTGTGTGTGTGGTGTGCGTGTGAGTGTGCATTATCAATTATTCCATGAACCAATCATCTTTTAATTGATTTGAAAAAAAAAAAACTAACATAAAAACTGATTCACATTGAGTTAAAGAAAATTATTTCTACCATTTTCTAAAAACCAAACCAACCAAAAATATTTACCTGCAAATAATTCGCTTATTTTTTATTTAATGAGAAATGAGTACAAGGGAACTTCTTCCGAATATCTAACGTTACTAATATTTTCTTTCTCACAGAATTTTTTGAGATGAGTCTTCATGATTAATATTATTAGTATTATTCGGACTAGATGGCCTAGTGATAAAGGAATTAGGTTAAGACAGTTCTAAGTGACAGTTATCTCTAGACTGCAGGTTCAATCCTGGTCAGGGTCAGCAGTAACATAAAAATAATTAACACAGTCTAACACCTCTACCCTAGCTATGGCTAACGGAATGAGAACAGGATACCCCCGTGGACTGAATAATGGGTTAGGTTCAAAGTTCTGTGATGGCTCCCGATTACGAAAAGAAGGTTCCCGATTCCGACAAGGAGGTTCCTGATTATACAAGGGTTCCCGGTCCGAGATGGTTCCCGAGTCCGAGATGGTTCCCGAGTCCGAGAAGGTTCCAGAGTCCGAAAAGAAATACCCGAAGAAGGCTGGAGGGCACATCGGCCGAAACGTTGTACATATAACAATGAAGATGAGGACAATAGTCCCAATAATACAAATAATACTAATTATCAAGCCTCATCTCAAAATTCAGAGAAATGAGTATAACAATAAAGATGAGGACAATAGACCGAATATCCAAAAATGCTAATTATCAAGCCTCATCTAAAAATACAGAGCATAGAAGATAACAATAAAGATGAGACAATAGACCGAATAATCCAAATAATGCTAATTATCAAGCCTCATCTCAAAAATTCAGAGAAATAGAGTAGATAACAATAAAGATGAGGACAATAGACCGAATAATCCAAATAATGCTAATTATCAAGCCTCATCTAAAAAAATACAGAGAAATAGTGTGGATAACAATAAAGATGAGGACAATAGTCCGAATAATACAAATAATATAATCATCAAGCCTCATCTCAAAAATTCAGAGAAATGAAATTGTGAGAACATGTATAATAATGAGTCTCTGAAGCCAAGGACATATCTCACGTCGTATCGAAGCTTTCCGAGCTGTGATCTCCCATCTCCAATGTTGCCTTTCCGTTGTTCTCTCCGAGGACATCTTTGATAATAATGACAACACCCACCCCCAGTCACCGAGGGAAAGGCCGTCGTCAACCGACCCACACCACTCAACGCCCACCACCACCACCA
>CM042163.1:85885108-85897608 GCA_023376005.1 Doryteuthis pealeii | reverse complement strand
TCTGTTTCCCTCTGTCTGTCTGTCTCTCTCTCTGTTTCCCTCTGTCTCTCCCTTTCTCTGTCTCCCTCTCCCTCTGTCTACCCCTATCTCCCTCTCTGTTTACCTTAGTTTCTCCCTTCCTCCCTCTCTCTTTCCCCGTCTCTCTGTTTCCCTATCTCTCTCCCTCTCTCTCTCTCCCTCCCCTCTCTCTCTATCTCCCCCTCTCTTTCTCTCTCTTTCTGTTTCTCAAGTCGTTCGATGTCACTGATAATAAAGCAATTTCCATTTGTAATTGACTTCATTTCAATAGAACCAAAAAAGGAAACAAGAAAAAAAGAAAGAAGAAGAAAAAAGAAAAGAAAAAAAAAGAAGAAAGAACGAAATTGTATAAACGAGAAGACGTAACTTCTATTGTTATTGATTCAACAAACAAAAAAACAAAACCCAACACAAACGGAAACCACTAATGTGCAGATGAACTGCATATCAATAAATGCCTTTTGTACGATTCGGTGGCTTTTTCGGAACGAACAACTCAATTCAGAAAAGCAAATTATTTGAAAGAAATAAAGAAAAAAACCTCAAGAACAAAAGACATATTCACTGGGCAAATAGAGACGGGAAAAGTCACTAGCAATGCCTTTTCGATTTACCGTATGACGTTTCAATGGTCAACAAAACTTTATTTATCTATCTCTTTGTTTGTCTAATCCTTATGCCTCCTAGGGTATCTCTCCGGAATTTTCTATCTTCTCACCTTAAAAAAGAGAAAAAAAGAAATAATAATCTATATGCATAATATGTAGTAAGCGCGTGGTGTAATGGTTAAAGTCATGGGAAATGGACTCGTCGCCCCGAGTTCAAATCCTGGACTTGGTAATTGCATTTCACTTAGCGCTAATACCCTTGGGAAAGGTATGAATTCTACTCTCCCTCCAGCTATGGTAAATAGTAGGACAGACTGGGCTCTTTAACCTTAGTTAGGCAACCGGTCTAGGAGAAGGAAAACTGAATTCAAAACCTGTTCACTCCGCTTAAGAAATTGACCTTGTGTCATATCCTGTTCGTGCGGAGGGGTTGGTAAATATATATATATATGCATAAGATATCTATATTCATATCTATGAGTATAGGAGGATTGGGGTAAATTCGACAGAATGTAGTAAAAATTAGAGGGAGAAATGAGGACAAAGGAACAAAACTCAGACAAGCATATGTAGGAGATATATTTCACCGTGCATTGAGCTCGGCCTCATCAGTCCTTTATTTTTTAAATTTATTATCATTAAAATAAACCGAGCTCAATGCACGGCGAGATATATCTCCTACATATACTTGTCTGAGTTTTGTTCCTTTGTCCTCATTTCTCCCTCTAATCTTTACTAATTCCTATCTATCTATATTCCCTGTGTAGCTAAAGACGAGAAATGTCACTAACAATGGCTTTCGGGTTTTCCGTAAGAACTTTCAGCGGACAACGAAACTATATTTATTTATTTATTTATATTTGTTATACGTAATAGGACATCTACCCTATTCTTATGCCAGCCTTTAAAAAGAAGAAAAAAAGAAAAACCTTCGTACGTAATATATACAATATTGATACAATATCTTTATACAGATCAAATTCTGTTAATAATTTATCCGATAATTCCCCAAAATATATTCTTAGATTCTTCTCACCATTCTTTTCTGATATTATCAAAATTAATCTTAAAATATTTCTCTGAATGTTTGAGATGAAGCTTGATGATTAGTATAACGCAGATAATATTAATCTTAAAATGTTGTACACTATTAGTTTTAGTATTATTTGTATTATTCGGACTATTGTCCTCATCTTCATTGTTATCTGGACATACAGATTCACACACTTTCCTTTATATATGAATAAATTTAACTTAGAAGGTGAATATAATGGTTCCTGTCATTGGAAATTGACACGGCGAGAGGAGTTCAAATCCTGGACGATACTGGTTGCATTTTTCAAACCGCTAAGACCATTGAGAAAGGCATGGATCCAATTATCATCCCTCCAGCTATAGACAACTAGTAGGGTAGACTGAGATTTTTAAAATTGGTTAGACAACCAGTCTATGAGAAGGAAAAAATCGAATTAAAACATGTTAAAATTCGCTTAAGAAATTGACCATGTGTCACATCCTACTCGTAGATGTATATAAACTAAAGACACTCCTTTTCTCCATATATGATAAGCGAATGCAGGAAACTGCTACAAAAAAGAATATAAGAGCAAGCATGACTGAGCAGGAATGTCGATCAGCTGAGAACTGTGAAATTTATTTTGATGCTTAATAAATTAAGTATCTTCATGTTTTTAGTTCATACCTATTAAACTTTGATTAAGAAATTGTCTGTGTGTCAAATGCTACTCGGGAAATGTGTTGGTAAATATGTAGTATTTTTTTACCTCACACAAGGCCGGATTGATACAAAGACATTTTAACGTGGGGAGGGGTTAGGTCATGGTAGGTGATCCCTTTTGAGGCACCTCAGTCACCGGCCAATAAAACTGGACCTGGTTCATCCTAGGGGTGGTGGTGTTCTTCTGCACTCACACGATATATTTGATCTCTTACCGGTCCAGAGGGCTAAGCTACTAAACACAGGGCACGAATACCAAGGCTGGTATATATATAATATATATATATATATATATATATATATATCATTATTCTATTTAGCCGACTTGAAGAGTGGTGATCGAGATCGAACTTGAGTCGCGTTATTTTGGACAAATTAAAAGAAACTATATCAAGTTTATGAACAGCAGTGGTTGGCTGGTTGGTTGTTTGGATTCTATGCACGTCAACCCTTGTTGGGTTATTTCTATGCCGAAAACGATTTTTTGTTCATTCTTGATGATACTCAATGTTTTAAACACACATTTTTCACTCATTATTCTATTTACCACATAGATCTAACAGATACTACTACTCCGTGTCAGAGTGGACCTGGGGTAATGGCAATGAAAGACTATTCGATACTCCTCAGAGCTCCAGAATTGAAACTTCAGCATCAGTGACCATCTTAATACATAACTTATTACACGTAAGTAATAATAATAATAATAATATAATAATAATAATATAATAATAATAATAATAATAACTAGCATGACAAGTGTGATAACTTAATTATTACAATGTTTGATATGTTTACTAAAGAGCACTTGAAAACAGTTCGATATGTATAAAATATTATGATCTTGATTTAACTCACCCTCTCCCTCCCTCTCCCCTCTTTCTCTCTCTCTCTCTCTCTCTCTCTCTCTTTCTTTCTTTCTTTTCCTACTTTTCATCTTTTTCATTATGTTCGATTAAAATAGATTTGCGTTATCACTTCCACGCGCTCAGTCCCTCTCTCTATCTTTAACCTACTCTCTTTCTTTCTTTCTTTCTTTCTTATTATATTTTTCTGCGTGGCAAGTACTTTTCCTTCAGTTTCTTTCTTTCTAATAAAAACGGAATGGTCCATTATTTAGCTGAGGGGATGACACTCATATGAAACAAGAATTCGGCGGTAAAGCAATACCAGATAATCAGGATTTACATTTTTGAATTCATCTTGAACGATTTGGGATGGCACATTTTTAACTAGAGGGTGTTGGAAGATTATAAAGTTCGTAAGATTAAGGAACAAGAGTATTAATAGATATAATAGATTTTTTTCTTTTTAAAAATATATTTATAGTTTTATTTAATTTTGATAAATGAGTAAAATAATTTTGATTTGCCATAACAATCTACCATTACTTCATCTTCTAAATTGCTTTTCTCTCCGATGTTTATTGACACTTCAAAAGGATCATAAAAAAGACACATTTTACTTATATACATAAGACACGTTAGTAATCTCTGGCTGTCAGCATATATATATATATATATATATATATATATATATATATATATATATATATATATATACACACATGTATATATATATAATACATCTACATATATATAAATATATATATATAAAACACACACATGTATATATATGTATATATATGTGTGTATATATATAACGAATACATGCATATATATATATATATATATATATATATATATATATATATATATTATATTATAATGCTAAATCTCTAAGTCTTTTGTTATTTCTTTACTCATATATATATATATATATATATATATATATATATATATATATATATATATTTCTCATGTACCGAGACTATTCATCGAGTTATTATCTATTCTGTTGTTATGGTAACAAGTTATTTTGTTATTTCAAAATTTCAAATAAAAAGGTGATTATTTACGAGTAATATTTTTCTCTGTGTCTCTGCCTCTGTCTGTTTCTCCTCTCCCTCTATCTATCTATTTTCTTTCTTTCTTTTTTATTCTCTCATCTTTTTCCCTCTCTCATCATTCTTACTATCTGTTATATCTCACTCTCTCACTATCTACCTCTCTCTCTCTCTCTCTCTCTCTCTCTCTCTCTCTCTCTCTCCTCTCTCTGTGTAAATATAACACACAACACACACACACACACACACACACACACGTGTGTTGTGTATTTATAAAATATATAAATGGAAAAGGTAGACCAACACAGAATTCTTTGATTCTTGATTTTTGATGAAATAAAGACGAAATATCAAGTCTTTCCCATAAATTGGCATGGCTATTTGTTTTAATTTATTTTCTTTTATATTTTTAGTATTTTTCCAAATGTGTTTGTCAAAAGAGTATCAATAGTTTTGTATTATTTGACACACCTTGAAGTCTGAAAAAAAAAACACAATGTTTCATTCATTCTTCATTTCTACTTGGTAAATACAGCTTTAAAGTTGGTAGTTTTTGACACACCTTGTATTGTGAAAAAAGGAACTTTTTTTTCAGAATTCAGGTGTATCGAAAAATACAAAAATCTTGATACTTTTTACATCAATATATATACATATATATATATATATATATATATATATATATATTATATATATATAAGTGTGTGTGTGTGTGTGTGTGTGTGTGTGGGTGTGTGTGTGGTGTGTGTGTTTTGCGCGCGTGTGTGTGTGCATTTAGAATCACGAAAAGATATGAATTCTGATCTTATTTTTCACGCTTCTAGAACGACCAACAATTATTTTCCTATAACATTATATATATATATATATATATATATATATATATATATATATATATATATATAAGAGACACATGTATAAATTCATAATATAATATATATATATATATATATATATATATATATATATATATATTAAGGTAAAATTATCCAATTGATTGTTATGTTGTGGATAATACTATTTGGGATTATCAATATCTCCTGTACATCCACAATGCAAGCTCATATTGATGCATACATATAGATTTAAACAAGGATATTTACAAATCCCTAAGAGAGCTCAATGTATAATAACTAATACATTAATTATATACAGAACAATATTTACACTTTCAATGAAAAAGTAAAACATAACAAACCATCATTTGTCTATTATAAATTTATTTCGACCAGAACTCAATAAATACCCCACACACAGATATATATATATATATATATATATATATATATATATATATATATATATATATATATATATATATATATATATATGTATATATATATATATATATATATATATATATAAGTAAAAAATAATAAAAGACTTAGAGATTTAGCATATAGTCTATTTCAGGGAGCTTAGACAAAGTGTATAACTCTCCCGACTCGAAATTGACTATAATGCTAAATCTCTAAGTCTTTTGTGATTTATATACTTATTACTTATATATTTGCTCTGTGACTCTAACATTAAGAGCACACATTGAGCTCTCAAACTGCGACAGGTTTTTTTAAAAATAAAACTCTTGTGTCGTAAGGAAGATTTCTTCTCTGGACTTTTGGATTATTATAATATATATATATATATATATATATATATTATATATATATATTATATATATTATATTATCATATATATATATATATATATATATATATATATATATATATATATATATATATTGGAATTGAGTCGAGAAGTAGTAACTGCACAGTATCAATTCTAGTAGTCACTGCAATAACGTTTTTAATCGAAGAGACAGTGTTTACACAGTTTCGACAAATCATTTTAACACCTACGATCTAATGGGTTTATTTAGTCTATCGGATCTACTGATTAAAAAAATAAAAAGATTTGTAAAAATAAAGAAAGGAAAAAATGTCTTTACTGATCAAGTTAACAAAATAATAAAAGAAACAGTTTGTCATATATCGAAAAACCCGTAGAAGAAGAAGAAGAAGAAGAAGAAGAAGAAGAAGAAGAAGAAGAAGAAGAAGAAGAAGAAGAAGAAGAAATAGCACTAGTCGTAGAAGTATTAGTAATAGTAGGTAAACTGGGCGTGTGAATTAGTAGTTGTAGTAGTAGTAATAGTATTTGAAGTAGTTGTCGAAGTGGTGGAGATGGGGTTGGGTGGTGGGTAGGCGTTTTTGTCGGAGTGGCGGTAATTGTAACAGTAGTAATAATCGGATTGTGATAGAAGAGGCAGTGGTGGTTGCGGTTGGAAGCTGGAGAAGAAAGAAAGAAACAACAAAAGCAATGGTGGTAGAAGGAGGAGTAGTGAAGAGAGAGGTGGTTGCAGTAATGGTGTGTACGGTGTTGTGACGTCAACTACACCAGTGCGCATGCCCGTCATGATAGAAGGCAAGAAGGAAGAAAGAGAGTGTGTGCCTGTGTGATAGCGTATGTATGCGCATGTGCGTGTGTGTGTGTGTGTGTGTGTGTGTGTGTGTGTGTGTGTGAGAGAGAGAGAGAGAGAGAGAGAGAGAGAGAGAGAGAGGAGTACCAATCGGTCGAGAATAATAGGCTTGAGAGAAGAAAAAAACAGCATAGTAGGTTGAGATAGTTGCCTATTATATTCCCACTGCAGGGTAAGTGAATTGTTTTATAAGAGTTGGGAAAAGAGAAGATTTTTGAAGGCTGATTTTCACGGCAAGCAGTAAAAAAAACTGACGCAACACAATCTTTTTAATTCCTGTTTGAGCTAGTATCGCCGTTAACTAATCCAAAATATTATAGTACCCTTAAAAATAAAATCTTAAAACCCTTAGATTTTGATTATTTTATTTTACGGCATTTCAAACCTTTTCAGGTTATTTAATGGCGAATCAAGTAATTTCGATATTCAGTGTACTTACAGTACCTGCTGTTGCTTATATAGTCACCCATCTAAACATTGAACACGCACATCGCTGATTAACTTCATAGATCTAATATTAAACAGGGCTTTCAAGGTGAATTCTCATCTTTGGTGGTTGTTTTGTTTTACGGCATATCAACCCTTTTCGGCTTATTCAATGCCGAATCAAGTCATTTTGATAAACAAAGGACTCAGGTTGGATGGTTGTTTTGTTGATTTGTTTTACGGCATATCAATCCTTTTGGGCTAATTTAATGCTGATTCAAGTCATTTTGATATTCTATTTATTACAGTACCTGCTATTGCTTAAATGGTTATTCATCTACGTATTGAACAGGCTCATTGCTGCTTAACTTCGGTGATTTAGCGGGAACCGGTGCTTTCAGTGTGACTTGACCGTAATGTAACCCTTAGGACTCGAGTGGCCAGTATTTCGGCCGATACCTATATATATATATATATATATATATATATATATATATATTATTATTATTATTATGTAGATTATGTAACTGTCTGTCTGTAACCAAAACTATGCCACTACCAATGTCACAATTTCTTTAGTTATTTAAGTTATATTCACAATGATTATGAAATAGTCATTATCTAATCTTAATTAGCATTTTATTTATTAAAGATGTCTCTATTAAAGTCTAGCTGAGTTATATCTTCCTCAAAACTGCCCATATTATTAATGCATTTAAAATCCTGAAATATGTCTTATATATCTCTAAGAAATAAAGATTTACGTGGTATATGGTGGGAATAATTTGCATAATTATTTTAACTAAACTGGGTTTAATAAATAATTATTTGCTGTTACTGATTTCTAATACTATCATGTTATCGTCAAATGTATTAAACGTAATCCTATATAGAATTTCATATAGAAATCAGTTGAAATAACATTAAAATAAGTGTAATATTTTTATATTCATTTTTCTTTTCCTTATTAATTTTTGTTAGTCTCTAAAATTTAATATAATATTTCATTACATTAAAACTTGCATACTTTTGCTAGTATATATATATATATATATATATATATATATATATATATATATATATATATATATATATTTGCTCTGTGACTGTAACAATAAGAGGACAAAATGAGCTCTGTAAATTACGACTACTAAAAAAACACTGCGTCGTAAGCAAGATTTCTTCACTCAATCTTTGGAATATATATATATATATATATATATATATATATATATATATATCTCCAGCTTCCAACCGCAACCACCATATATATATATATATATATATATATATTTATATATATATATATTCGTACTATTCATGTCTGTATTAAATGTAGATTTTAATCATTGATTAAATAAATTTGGGACAAGGCAAGAGATATGGGACGCCCAGTGAGAATCAAATTCACTAACCACAGTCTGCTATCAATATCGCGAATATTTAAACAGCACGAGGTTCAATTTTCGCTTAGTGAGAATCGTATTCACTTGTAAATAGAATTAGATCTTCGAGTTTAGCTTGATATTAATTGTACGATGTGGAATTGTCATATTTACCTGTCTACCTATAACGAGTTCGATCCTCACTGGTTGCCCCATTCATGCGACCTTGTTTCCTATCCTAACCGTGGCGAACAGTTTGGGTTAATACACACCCACCTACTAACATACATACATATATACGTAGCATATAGCAACAGTCTTTTTATATAAATCAGGGATGTTATGCATGCGACCTGCGGGCCACATGCGGCTCTCAGCAAGCACAGGTGCGGAAAGCACACAAACTGCGCCCTCGTACGGCATTTTTACAGTACCCCAGTTTTTAAAAAAATATTTCCAAACATTTCTGGGTGAAGACGGTCGTTTATTTTCATCAGGGCAATGTGTTCAGTAACAGAGACTATTATGAACGCATTGTTTTTCACCTCTTCCTTTGGGTTGCGGACGGAGGAAGCTAACTCAGTCAATGAAATGGAGTGAGTATTTCCCCTTACCTTCTCCTGGTTTCAATAAACACATGGATATAATTGAAAGTGACAATGACAGAGACACTTGCACGTTTTATTATTTGAACTCGGTCAGTAATATTCTTTTTTTCCTTTCTTTTAACAAAAAGATTTTTTTAGATATGTATTCATGAGCTTTTAGTTGATAAGAAAAAAATTAAGGATAGGAATCATCACTTTGTTCTGTTAAAATAGAAGGTTTTAAAGACTTAGTTGTCATGTGCGGTCCTCATAACATACATATGTAATCCGTGCGGCCCTAATGTAATCTATGGGGCCCTAGGGAGCTACTCAGTTTGACATGTCTGATAGAAATGGCCAGGCAGAATGATTTCCTGGATTTGAGATAGCCACCGTGCAGGTGCTAGTAGCGCTGAGTGGAGGGTAGTCCTTCCGACACGACCAATGAGCACCTCTTTCTAGGTATGAGATGAGGTCGACTGCAAAGTCAAATATTTTCACACTAGGTTTTTGATCATACTTAATAAGTTCACACAATGACTGCTGTTTGCACAGGAACAGTGCTTCCAACAAGGTCTTAGGCATATAATGATTCCGGGTACAGGCATGGTTTCGGGACCGAAACATCATTACCAGTTGCCCAGAGCACCTCCGCAGTATCTCACGATTAGTTGGAATGTTTTAACTCTGTGGGATTGCTATATCCACATAGATACAGTTAGAGCCTTGATGTTCTTTTTAAAAATGTATTTCCTTTTTGTCTGATGGACAATGTCCAAGATTAATCAAGAATTCTGAGATTGAGTTGGTAATGAAAGCTCGGCCTCTAACCTCGATGGGAAATAGATTTGTAATCCAGCCATTTCGGATTCATTGTTCTTGTAGATCTTTATATTTTTCCAACTTACGCTGATACACATAAGTTGGGGGAATATGAAGATCTACAATTTTTATCATTTTGAAAAAAAAAACAAACAGTTATTTATATCTGTATTTGGTCATTATATTTGTAAGTGCTGAAAATATGTTGTTGCAAAAGCTAGCAGCATCTTGACTGCCATTTGAGACATCTGTGGATGTTCAGAAGCCACACTAAGCCAACATTTTAGGAGTTGTTGTGGTTTAAACTGAATGTTTAACTATAAATGCAAAATTTTATTGCTATTGCTAATATCAGATAATGTAAATGTTTAAGATACCCTTGCAGCATCTACAGTTTCCTCCTTTTGAAATTGTGGACCCCGGACAGCAGTTTGAAAACCACTTGTCTAGACACGACTTTATTATTATAAAAGTTGCTTAGCTGTTTTCATGTTCATTTAAATCTTAAATCTTGAAAAAAATCTAAAGATTCAGACTTTTTTGATCTCACCTTGTAAATGATTTTTCTAGTTTATCAGTGAAGCAGAAGTGTATAAAATTTGACTATTACCATCTCCCAACCAAACGATTTATTATGTTGTATATTCTGAGTGAAATTGATTTTGATTTAAAAAAAAACTTCAATTTTATTATTTCTAAATATGCTCTTTTGATCATGGGACTATGTTAGGCTTATCATAAGATGTTTTGAATAGCGAAACCAAAGTTTAATAGACTAGAGGTATTGATTAGGGAGGGGAGGGGGCAAACTTGACCCCACTTACACTTCAAGGGATAACATTTGGGACCAGGGATCAATAACGTTAGGATTGAACCTATTGATTTTATGTTGTTATTGGTGACATCTTTCCGTCTACTAATGTTTTATATAATTACAAATACTAGCAAATATATGCACCCTCCGGGTGCAAGTATATAAGTTTTAATGTAATGAAATATCGTATTAAATTAGAAACGCTAATGAAACTAAATAAGAATGCAGATAAAAAGATTTGAAACAGAGGAGGGTATAATCGAAAAATAGAACAACTGAAACTTACTCTTCCATCACTCTCGTGTTTCATTGTTCTTTTTTCTAATTTAAGTATTTAGTTAAAATATGAAGTAAAGAATAAAATGACACTTATCTTTTCTTGTTAATGGATTTCATTTAAGATTAATTGAAGAGATTTTTGCTTATATTCATTCAAATAAAATCAAACAGTTAGAAACCAATAATACTAAGCATATATTTATTAAAATCACATTTTTAATATCAATATGCAAATTAGCCTTCCCGTTCACACTGTAAACTGCTATTTTGTTGTATATATAAATACAAGTGCATGTTATTAGTATGTAGATATGTTTAACAGTATAAATAATGTAAAACAATTTTATTAATAATTGAAGTTAAAATAAGGATAAATTCATGGTGAATGTGACGTCAATTACTAAGGGAATTGTGACTTGAGTAGTGATTTAGTTTCGGTTACAGACAGAAAAACACACAATCTCCATTATAATAAGATATATTACAAATAAGTTATATATAAAACGTATATGAATGATTAATGAAAATACTGTTACAATTTATGTGATAGCATAAAATGTTGACAGGCCCTGTAGCGAGAATTGAAAGTGACCAGTGGAAAATAACCAAGACAGTTGGTGACCTTGTCCCTTAAAGGCGCGAATCTCGCGCGTCACGTGATTAGTTAGTTTCGATTTCAGATACAGCCTGAAATTGAAGCAGAGAGCACGTGCATCTCCTTGCTGGGGTTATCTCCCCGAGCGGAAGAACATGGGCTAGAAAAATAAAATCTTGATCAAGAAATAAAGGTCTTGTGATTTAATTAATTGCAGGAAAACGACAGCAAGACAAAAAGTTAGCATATATATATATATATATATATACCAACCCCTCTGCATGAGTAGGATGTGATACAAGCTTAATTTCTTAAGCAATCTTTAGCGTTTTAATTCTGAGTTTTCCTTCTCCTAGAGTGGTTACTTAGCCACGGTTAAAGTGTTAAACTGTACTAATTAATATTCTATATTACTGCTGTCTGGTCAAGTTAGCATTTGGCGATTATCCTGTTCAGACCAAGTCAAAAAACTTCAGCACTTCGACCCAAAAAATGACATAAAACCATCTAAACCCTTTCTCTAACCCTGTTAATTTCATTATTTGTAAAAGATACAATACATGATTATGAGTATCGCCGGTTAAATAATGGACTATTCCATTTTTATTATAAAGATAGAAAGGGTGGAAGGACACGCTACACAGAAGAAATATAATAAGAAAGAAAGAAATAGAGTCAGGGAAAGAAGGGGAGAGGTGGTGTGCACGCAGAAATGATAACGCTAATCTGTTTCAATCGAACATAATAAATTGAAAAGAAAGAAAGAAAGAAAAATGTGTATGTGTGTGGGGGTGAGAGGAGCGAGCGAGAGAGAGAGAGAGAGAGAGAGAGAGAGAGAGAGAGAGA
>CM042163.1:85847608-85877608 GCA_023376005.1 Doryteuthis pealeii | reverse complement strand
AGATCCTTGCGGAGAGAAAAAAACTGACAGAGAGTTTGATTGTAAAAATATACTACCAAACATCAACCAGGAAGTAAAAAATTTTTGAAAAAAAGAAAAGACCAAGATATTCGTACAAACAAAAAATAATCTATTGGTATAGTATTTGGCCAGAGAAAGAGTCAGATTTTAGCCCTGAAGAGCTTTATTGCGAAACTAATAGTAGGTTCGTCTGACTCAGTAGATTATTTATATATATATATATATATATATATATATGTGTGTGTGTGTGTGTGGTGTGTGTGTGTGTTGGCTGTCAACTCATGCTCGAGTTAGACCATTTCCTGCTCTTTTGTTTTTTCATAGTTGAGTGCCGGTAGCATTTGACACTGTATCCTTGTGTTTTCTCAGATGACTCATCAATTACTACCTAGGTATGTGAACTGGTCTATTTGTTACAGTGCTTTGCCATTTAATATGATCGGAAATCTATAGTTTTCCTATAGAAGCCCATAGCTTTCTGTAGCAATCCATAGCTTTCCTATGCTTATATTGACATCTGTTTCTGTAGATAAGATATTACTACCAAGGTATGTGAACTGGTCTATTTATTTAAGAGCTTTGCCATTTAATATGGTGATGGTTTCATCTCGTTTAAAACATCAACTTTGTTCTATCTGAGTTCACAAAGAGGCCAATTCTTCTTATTACCATTATCATTTGCATATATATGAAGATATTAATATTGCGAGAAGATGACATTAGATATACATGAATAATAGACCATTAATTGATTAAGAATGACCATTCCAATAAATCCTTTACAACACATTCTATTAAATCTCTTTATCTAATGGGATTACGTGCTGTCTCTGACCCTAAAAGTTACCACGATATTTTATCTACATCAATATCTATAATAAATTTTAACATAAATTTTGAGGTCTCCGCAGAAACAATTTTATGAACTAGTAGGACTTGTGGATATACTACAGTATGATAATATAATCTCATTATAATGGAGATTGTGTGTTTTTCTGTCTGTAACCGAAACTATATTCCTACTCAAGTCACAATTCTATTAGTTATTGACATCATATTCTCCATGATTTTATTTTTTATCTAAACCTCAATTATTAATAAAATTGTCTTACATTATTAATACTGTTAACTATGTCTACATACTAACAACATGCAATTATATTTATATATACAACAAAATAGCGGTTTACAGTGTGAACGGGAAGGCTAATTTGCATATTAATATTAAAAAATCGAATTTAATAAATATGTGCTTTATTATTGATTTCTAACTGTTTGGTTTTATTTTAATGAATATAAGCAAAAATCTCTTCAATGAATCTTAAATGAAATCCATTAACAAGAAAATAACTGTCATTTTATTCTTTACTTCCTCTTATAACTAAATACTTTAAATTAGAAAAAAATAACAATGAAAGACGAGAGTGATGGAAGAGTAAGTTTTCAGTTGTTCCATTTTTTTATTATACCCCTCTGTTTCAAATCTTTTATTATACTCCCTCTGTTTCAACTATTTTTATCTGTATTCTTATTTAGTTTCATTAGCCTTTCTAATTTAATACAATATTTTATTACATTAAAACTTAAATACTTGCACCCGGAGGGTGCATATATTTGCTAGTTATTATAATGTTTGATATATTAAGAGCTATTGTAAAATTGTTCAATATTTTAAAAAAATTAATAATCGTGATTTAACTTTCTCACTCATTTTTTTCTTTTCTTGTTTTCTTCTAATCATTTCAGTTCGATGGAAATACACAAGATAAATCTTATTTATTTATTAATGATTTCTCGATGAAAATCTGAATTAGATTTGCCTCAAAAGAGCCAATGTCATTGTCATTTATTAAGCATCCCACTTATGCAGGTCAGACACAAGGTCCAATTAATGCGCGTCCGGGTGCAAAAAAGGCGTTGTCGCCTCGGCATTCCTCCTCAAGGGGGCGTTTCAGGCACTGTGCAATAGATCCAGCCCTTCCCCTTTATATCAAAGTGGCAGGTATTGTCTGGGAGGATGAAATTATATATATATATATATATATATATATATATATATATATATATATGGATTTAATATCTCGTTGCTAAAGTTTCATGCTTACTGCAATCATCAGACGAGACGGTCAAAATGTTGAGATTTTATGATTTAACAAAAACGTGTGGTTTGTTTAGAGTTTAATATAATATTTGATTGTAAAGCTGCTCAGCTATTTTAGCATTGAGCACTTTTATATGCCAATACTTTCTCATTCATTCTCTATTCATTCTATACTGTATAGATATATGCATATGTGTGTGTGTGAGGGGGGTGTATGTTGTATGTATATGTGTGCTTGAGTTTAATTAGAAAGTGCTTGGTGTGCATTTTCAGTTATCCTACCTCAAAGTCACTGATTGTTTTCATTCTCTCGCCAAATTCTTCGCAAACAATAGAACGGAATGAAGCCACAAGAGAAACAAGCCAATGATATTCATTACAGCATATCATAATTTGTATAAAGCTTCGTTTTTTGTAAGCTTTCTTTTTAAAGTTGTACGTATGAATGAACATAGAAATGAAACATTGACAACAGAAAAAGAACGGGAAAAAAAGATGCTAGATATAGGAAGAAAGATAAGAGAAAGAGAAATAGAAAAAATTATTTTTCCTTTTTCTTTATATATATATATATATATATATAATATATATATATATATGAAATATATATAGTATGAATAGACGATGTTACAACTGAAATAGGCTCATCAGAAGAGAAAGACGGTTTGCACATGATGAGCATATATATATATATTATATATATATATATATTATATATAATATTATAGAGAGAGAGAGAGAGAGAGAAAGAGAAGAGGAGAGAGAGGAAAGAAAAGAGATAGATAGATAGATTAACGGAAAGAAATATGAATAATATATATATATATATATATATATTTTATATATATTACATGTTGTTGTTTAAGGGATCCACGTATGCTTCCCGCTTATATGTAAGTTATATATATATATATATATATAATATATATATATATATATATATAATATACTATATATATACGTCTATTTGTGCTATATATGTTTTGTTTTGGCTTTATTATTAAAAATAGCATACCCAGTTTCTAAATTTTTAATGCTTCACACTAAAGTCCAAATAAAACAATATGTAGCACAAATAGACGGATATATGTACATATGTACATATATATATCCCCTCACACACACACACACACACACACACACACACACACACATATATATATATATATATATATATATATATATATATATATTGTTGTATCAGTCGGTTAGCGAGGGATTCTATTCCCTTTTCACTAGCGGAGATTGTTTTCTTTTGTTTTGCGTCTGAGCTGAAGCACCACACCTACCATCAAACGCGAGGGAAAAGAAAAATAAGGAATGAGAAAATAAAGAAAGAAATATGAAAGACGCAATGAGCTAGAAACTCGAGTAAAAAAGTGAAAAAAAATTATACGAAAGGACGCAATTGAAAAGATACTTCTTACGGAGAGTTGATATGAAAAAGTAAACGAAAGAGAAAGAAAGAGTCCAAGGAAGGAAGAAGAAAGAGTCCAAAGAGTCCAAAAAAAAAAAAAGAAGAAGAAAATACGTGTGTGTGGGGGGGGGATCGTTCTCATTTTCTTTTTGTTTTTTGTTGTTTTTTTTTCTTTCTTGATTATATAAAATGTATTCTTCCCTACAAAAAAGCAGTTCCACTCTTAGAAAGAAATCTCTTCCCAGCTTGGTCCGACGTAAACAATGGAACAAGTCACCAGGGATATTTTCCTTCTTGTACCTTTTTTTTTTATTTGTTCTTGATTTTTTTTTTTGTTTGTTTTTGTTTGTTGTTTTGATTTGATTTTTTTTTTTTTTTGCCAGAATTTTGCCATTTTCTTTTTTCGCGCTCTTTTCGCAACTAAGCACCGTTTTATTTCCCGCCTTTTTTTTAATTATTTAACGATTGGATTTCGTTATTTAGTTTTGATTCTATTTTTAGATTTTTTTTTCTATGTCGGAAATGGCATGTTGGAAGAATTCGGAAATATTCAGTTATGATATTTTTTTTTGTAACTTTCTATTTGTGTCACAAAATGTTGCACTAGCGTAAATCATATTCAATGTGAGTTTACTTATTTGAGAATCATTACTCTTTCTTTATCTAACTCAGCCCTCTCTCTCTCTCCTCTCTCTCTCTCTCTCTCTCTCTCTCTCTCTCTCTCTCTCTCTCTCTCTCTCTCTCTCTCTTACTCATCTCTCTCCCTGTCACGCACACACCTCTCTCTCCCTCACAAACACACACACACAATCTCTCTCTCTTTCTCTCTCTCTCTTTCTCTCTCTCTTTCTCTCTCTCTCTCTCTCTTCCTCATATCTCTCTCCTCCCTACCTCCTCTATCTCTCTCTCTCTCTCTTACTCATCCCTCTCTGTGTCTCTGGCATGGCACACACTCTCTCTCGCCCACGAACACAAACACACCACACTCTCTCTCTCTCTTTGTAACATACACACACACATACACACACACACACACACACACTCTCTCTCTTCCTCATCTCCCTCCTCCCTCCCTCTCTATCTGCACAAACAGACACCACACACATATATATATCATTATTCAATATGAGTTCACTTACTTGACATTCATTACTCTTTCTTTCTTTAACTCAGCCTATCCATCTCTCGTCCGCCCGTAATTTTAAAAATATTATTCGCTTTGCTAACTCCTTTTCCCTAATCTCAATTATCTACCCAGAGCTGAATGGGTGACCCAACGGGTCACGTTTTGTCTAGTATATATTATATATATATATATATATATATATATATATATATATATATATATATATATAAAAGAAGTTTTTGCAAAAAGGATTATGTTTAAAAAAAATATATTATATTAACTTACATATGCGACACGTGTTTCAGATCTGTTATCTTCTTCATTGAATAACTATATTTTGGCAGAATATGTATAATGCGATTTCTGATATTTGATAGGTTGTGTGTGTTTTTGTAACTTACTTTTTGTTTATAATGGTTGTGTAATAACGGTTGAACGCTACGTTATTTTTCTCAATCCTTGCGTGCGACTTGCGCGCGACTTGCGCGCGACTTGCGCGTGAAAATTGAGAGAAAAAACCATGTAACGTTCCACACTCATTCCTCAATTCTATCTTCAGTAATGCTATCAATTTAATCATAGTTATAAATTATATATATATATATATATAATATATATATATATATATATATATATATATATAATATATATTGATTAGCCTTTGCTTGAATTGATGTATAGCCGCTAAGCAGCAGAGGTTTTATTATAGACTTTTCCTTGTCTAAATGGATTGCCGTCCAAGGCTAAGGAGTACCATTTGAGTATTTTTGTGAGTAGAAGGTACCCCAACCCTACTTCTATAGTGTGGATTGCTGTTGGCTTCCCTGGTGATTAAAATAGAGATTACTTATATCTAATATGTTGTTTTTTTTCGTTTTTTTAAGTTTATTTATTTATTAATTTTTATTTATTCATTTATTTATTTGCAATACCAAGTTGTAAAATGACTTACCTTTGTGTATGATCCGACAGGAAAGAAAAGGACAGAAACATATAAGATGAAAATAATGGGAAACAAATAACCTGAATTATTCTTTTGCACTCAACACATTTCGCCGATAGGCGCTTCTGCCTTCTTTCAACATATAACCACAACCAGATTTATTTCTCTGAATGTTTGAGATGAGGCTTGAGGATTATTATTTTCTGTGTTATTCGGACTATTGTCCTCATCTTTATTGTTATCTGTACAACGTTTCAGCCGATATGCCCCCGGCCTTCTTTGTGAGTGGCGGCAGTAACATAGAAAAATAATTAATACAACTCCTATCCCAGCTATGGTTAGCGGAATGAGAACAGGATACCCCCATAGACTGAATAAAGCGTTAGGTTCAAAGTTCCGTGATGGCTCCCGATTATGACAAGAAATTCCCGACTACGACAAGAAGGTTCCCGAGTTCGAAAAGAAGAAATAACCACTAGAAGCTATATACAAGGTGTGTCATAAAAGTATCGAGATTGAAGCTGTATTTACCAAGATAGAAGGAACAATGAATGGAATTTTTTTTCAGAATACAAGGTGTGTCATAAAAGTACCGAGTTTGAAGCTGTATTTACTAAGATACAAATGAACAATGAATGGAACATGAATTTTTTCAGAATACAAGGTGTGTCAAAACAGGACAAAAAATCTCGATACTTTTTTGACACACCTTATATATCAGTGGAAGCCGAAGAGCGTATTGGTCAGATCGTAGTACTAAAGACAAATATAAATAGTCTGAAAACATGAAGAGTTGCAAAAGAATTTCAGGAATTCACAAATCATTTACAAAAATAAAAAACTAAAACATTTGGGAATACACAAAATGGCGGATTCAAAACCAATCTTTAGAATTAAAGGTAAATGCAAAAGATGGATAATACCAAAGATACACATATAGTGCATGTATATATATATATATATATATATATATATATATATATATATATATATATATATATATTCCAATAATTACTATAATTACTATATTACTAATAAATGATTATATTTGAGTTCTCAATTTTGGTTGAATCCTATCAAGGAAGCACTTGATATCATCAATCTGTTGAGTTTAATAATAATTCCTTTTTTCAAATATGTAACGTTATTCTATTGTAATTCACTCTACAATAATAATTATTATTATTTGTTTTTTTTTTCATTCATAGCAAAGATATTTGTAGCTTGAAGATAAAGTGACAGCAAATCCATTCAAATCTTTAACACTCCTTAGAAACTGTCGAAGCCGCAAAACTGCTGCAATTTAAATGCCCCCCCCCCTCAAGAATCTCCATTCCTCTAAACTTCGATTGCCGAGAAAATAAAGTAATAGTCTTAGCTTCGGGGATCCTCCGTTCCTCCAGAAGCAACAACCTGTCCCACAGTACTAAAAGGAAGTAGTGCGAACTTCAATATGCTAACGACTAGGCTATTTTTGGCACCGACCTAGTATGCAAAAGGGGGTTCTCGAATTAAACTCAACATTATGTTAAAACCCGATTTCTACAGCTGGAGTAGCGTGAAGGCTGGGTTTTTTCCACACCGGTAGAGTTTAGAAGTTAAAAAATGAAATATATATATACCGCCACTCAGTTTACCGTAAAAAGTCGGCGGGGCTTGTGGTTCCTAGACAGACGTCGTATCTCCTGAGCTAAACGGCCCATTATTGCAAAAATGCGCTAAACACACATATATATGTGTTTATGTAAACATAATATATATGTAAATATGATATATATATATATATATATATATATATATATATATATATATATAAGCACTCATACTTTACATATGTATATATATATATTATATATATATATATATATATATATATATATATATATATATATATATATATATATATATATATATATATATATATATATATATATATATATATATATATATATATATAGAAATGTATGTAGGTGTGGCTTAACTGTCACTTGATCTTTTTTGCATGAACTGGAAAATCAATACAATATTTGCAATTGATTAATGAATAGCTCCCTGGGGTCTATGTATAGTATATATATATATATATATATATATATATATATATATATATATATATATTATAAGTGTGTTTATATACATATGTATATATATATATATATATATATATATTTGTAGGTATTGGTGTACTGTCACTTGATCCTCAGCTATTGTTTGCATGAACTGGAAAATCATAATAGTATATACAATAAAATAATGAACGTCTTTAGAGATATGGTCACACAAATAAAATTACACAAGGGAATGTAGACATGATAACATTTCTAAGGCTTCTTGTTCAAGTAACTACCTGTTCATCATTTCATTCGTCATTTTTTCTTTGTTTTTTTTTGTTGTTTTTTTTCTTTGTTTTTTTTTTTTTATTTTGTTTTATTCAAATCAAACTTTAGAAAGCATAAAAACAAGTAAATAAGTTAAAAAAAACAAACAATAAATATGAAAATATGGACCATATGACTTTTAGGCACCCCTTTTGCGATCTCGTTTAATAAGGATTTTTTTCATTTACACCGTCAAAATCTGGTTGTTTGTTAGGGGTTAGGGTTAGAGATTAGGGTTAGGGCTTAGTTTTATAATTAAACAAAAAAAAACCTCTAAAAATCATCTGTCAACAAATAACCGGATTTTGGCGGTGTAAATGAAAAAAAAGTCCTTATGAAATGAGATTGCAAAATGGGTGCCTAAAGGTCATATGGTCTGAAAATATTTTAGACAAGGCAAAAGAAAAAAAAATCATGCCAAAAAAAGAGCTATCACCGGTGGTTGTTGAAGCTGTTGGTGGGGTTTGTTATCCGATGACGATGCGAGAAAAACATCTCCTATTTCACACGTTATAAGTAACAGGAGTCTTTATATACGAGGGAGAGTGAAAGCGTGTCGTAGGAAATAGACACGACGATACGAGTTCAAATCCGGAGCGTGGCTGTTTGAATTTCAAATTCAATGCTAATACCTTTCCGATAGGTAGAAGTAAGTAAAGTCATCGGGGTGGCCTAAGTCGGTATCAGCCAATCAGCAAGGGAGTCTATCCCCTTTTCACTAGCGCTAGACACAGGAAATTGTTTTAGCGTCTAATCTGGAGCGCCACAACTACCATCAGCTCCTTACTTTATCGCACAGATCCCTGTGCTACTCATACGCTGAGTTGGCGAGGGCCGGTATTGAACTAGGCACCTTGCGGTTTCTAGCCGAACGCTCTACCGACTGAGCTAACCCGGCCCTTTGAAAGGAATAAATCCAGCTTTTCTCCCTCCAGCTATGGGTAATATTGGGACAGACTGTGCTCTTTAACCATGACAACCGGTCTAGTAGAAAGAAAATTCTGAATTTAGGCCTATTAAAATCCGTTCAAGAAATTGACCTTGTGTCACATCCTGCTTGTGCAAAAAGTTGGTAAATATATGCATACGTGCGAGAGTCAAAAATTATTCGCACTTCCGCCATAACATATCTTTAATATTATCACACTCCGTTCTGTGTCTGCGTGCTTATAGTTGATACTGTTGTGCTCAAGTGATCGATGTTTGAGCCTGATCAGGCCATTTTGCTTGCTGTCATTACAGTGCAAAAATGGCCGCTCCAGTAGCAGTATGCACCATAGAAGTTATTGAAGTTAGTCAGTATACTGTTTGGTTTGCACAACAGCAACTGGCTAAGCACAACTGCCAGTGCCCCAAGATAGCTAGTATTTATGGAAGTCAAGAATAGTCCATTCATGTATTTGGGGATTCCATTCCTTGAGTCCTGATTGGCTGCTTGGTTTCTATGATGTTATGAGGCTTCATGAATACCCTGTAATTTTGCATTAGTATTGCGGCAAGATTAGATTCGTATTCAGTTACAACTACTTGTTGCCTTGCCTTACCAATTCGACGGTAATTGGAACTTAGTGTGATTATTCTACAGAAGTGAGCTGATTTTTCAGTCCGGAAAGAGTGTCAATGGCTAAAATTCATCTGAAGCTTTTAGCAGAATACGTAGACAGAGCACTACGACGTAGAAGTGTGTATGAGTAGATAGAGAAGCCTAAGACGCACGAAGAGGGAGCAGGACATCCTTCAACCTACACCACTGATGAGAAGATTCAGCTAGCTTGAGAGATGATGGTGCTGAACCGGCGAGTTATCATCGATGGGGTAGCTTATTCTCTGCAGATTAGTCATGGTTCTGCCTATCAAATCTTCCACGATGAGCTCGCCTTCCATAAAACAAGAGTGCGGATAATCTTTAAATCTACCTCGTATATAATTATGCAATTGTATATATTCATACAATTGTATTTTTTGTTACCATCTCAAGCGTAGTTTCGGAGCTAAATAGCACGTTTGTACTTAAGGTTATCATACGATGATGACTTATTTTAAGATGATTAAAAAACACGTAAACAAGTCCAAAGGTTACAGTGGCCTGAACATTGTGTTTTATTACATACCACAAAAAAGATGAGGACAACAGTCCGAAATGTCAAAATTATCCATATCAAGCTTCACCTCATGACGGGAATATCACTTTTCTGTGATTGGATAGTTTGATATTTGTCTATTAGTTTTATTCTCCAGCGTATTAAAATCGATCCTACTATTGATTGTTTGGCTTTGTTTGGTTTTGTTTTGTTTTATGGCATATCAACCTTAGTGGGTCATTTAATGCCGATAAAGTTTTGAAATAAATCAATTCTTTATGGATAATAGCATTTTTTTATAAATATATTTTTATATTTAACCCATAGATGGGACCCTAACAGGTACTACCACAACGGGTCTGAGTGGACCAGGAAGTAATGGTGATGAAGGGGTGCTCCACATTCCCCAAACCTCCAAAACTGGAACCTCACCATCAGATAGAGTTTAATGTCATCCCCAGGACATGTAGACTCTCAGCCACCGCCTTCTAGCACCCATATGATAAAGAGGGGTTGGGGCTTGCCATAAGTGCAACAGGGTTGGGAAAATTATATAGGTGCTAGGGCTTGACGTGACCAGCCGATTGATCGGAGGGGGCCTCTCCGACCACCCGTCTAGCCCAAGATAGGGCAAAAGTGGAGTATTGCATGGCATGAATTGCTCATCAACCTGGGCTCTATCCTTAAGGATCATGGGTCGCCACCCACGGTCAATAGGTGGCCTCGTTAGTTGAGTCTTACCCCTCTGCAGAGGTGCAGTCGGTGCATTCTAACGCCCCAGCCGACATATATATCTATATAATTCATAACATTAAAATTTAAATACTTAAGCCCAGCGGAGAGGGAATATTCTTGCTAGTATGTATAATACGTAAATCGAATGGAAATATGTCTAGTTGGAGATGATTAGGAAATGAGATTATTAGAAAAAGCCAAGAAAGAAATGTTAAAAGAATCAAAACACGTTCATGAATATTAGTCCTGTTGTTGAGCATCAATCATGAAAAGACGACACAAAACAAGCTCAAATGTGAAAAAAAAAAAAGAAAAAAGAAAAAAACATTTGCAAAAATAAAAATAAAACATTTTAAAGATAATATTTTCTTAAATAACAGGCAGTTACTTGAAAGCCAGGTGAATTTCAAAAACGGGAGAAAAATTAAAAAAAAAAAATCAAATAAAAACCAATACAAATGCGGTGGCGAATTTTGAATCTTTGGTCAAACGTGATATTTTTCTTTTTTTGGAAGTATCTCTCTCTCTCTCTCTCTCTCTCTCTCTATATATATATATATATATATATATATATATATATATATATATATATATATCTGTTTATCTGGGTAGCCGTCAATCTATCAATTTATCTATTTAGGTGGCTATCTATCTATCTATCTATATATCTCAGTTTGTTTATCAGGATGTATCTATCTATCTATCTATCCATTTATTTATATATCTACTCATATATATATATATATATATATATATATATATATATATATATATATATAAGGTGTTATTTTGGGTCCAACCGGAGAAAATTACATATTTTATAAAAGAAAGAAGGTCCGCAAAATGGATTATATTTTTAGAAAATTATTTTTTATTTTTATCTTACATATGCGACATGTGTTTCAGATCTATCTTCTTCAGGCATTGATTAATCATATTATTAATCAATGCCTGAAGAAGATATCAGAAGATCTGAAACACGTGTCTCAAATGTAAGATAAAAATTGTCAAAAAATTTCTATATATATATATAGATCATGTATATCAGTATTTATATCAGTGAGGTTGTCTTTATATATTTCCATCTATCTATCTCTGTTTATCTATCTATCAATCTAAGCATACCCAAATAAGTGTATAGCTTTGTTTGTGTATATATTATATATATAGACTGTTTATATCTATCAATCTATCTCAGTCTGAATAAGTCTATGATCTATCTATTTAAATTTTTTTAAAATCTTGCTTCATATATATATATATATATATATATATATATATATATATATATACAGAGAGAGAGAGAGAGAGAGAGAGAAGAGAGAGAGAGAGAGAGAGAGTAATTTGTTATAGAGTACAATACATTTAAGGTACGATAGGCACCATTGGTTTCAAATTAGCGTGTTAGCAACTTATCATCAAAATAATGTGAAAATTTTCTTATTTGAAAGCTTGGCGCTGCATGATCTCTCTACAAGAAATTATCTTGGAAAAGGTGTCGTCGTGCCAAAAACATTCAAAATTCGCACTGCCAGCAACCACGTAAGTTGTTTAAAACACTTATATACGTACATATGTAAATAGAGGTTTGCGTTATTTAAAAGGTTTCGCTAAGAAAATCTAGAATACATAAGGCATATATGTACGTAAATAAGTGTGTAATTCTTCTTCAGCCGAGTTGTAGATTCACACACAAACACACACACACGTATATATATATATATAATATATATATATATATATATATATATATATGTAATTAGCTTGAAGTATAGTATGGTACGTATATTTGGTTTGTAAGTTGGTTTTTGAAGGTTATCGCAATGGGGTTTAAATGAAGAGAAGGCAACGAGGATGTATATATATATATATATATATATATATATATATATATATATATATCTGTCACAGTCTGTTTTTATAGATAAGTTTAAGTATTTAGGAATTCAGTTTAACGGGTCGGAATTCAGAATATTCCTTTCCTTATACTGGTTGCCATACCAAGGGTAGAGCCCAGTATGACTTACTATAGACCTATAGCTGGAGGGATAACTGGATTCATACCTTTCCCAATGATATTAGTGCCATTTTTTTTATAGATACCTAAATTGACAATTTCACATATTGAATGAGTTCTTCTTAAGACCAGTCATGTTTAAATATCACGAATATCCAACGAGGAAAATTTGAATTTAATGCTTTTACGAAAATTATTGTTTTGTAACTTAATGTTATTTGATATTAGATATTAAATTAGTCAGATAAATGAACAACATACTCGTTGCCTTCTCTTTGTTTACATCCGTGGTTTAATACACTTCAAAACTAACCTCCATATATATATATATATATATATATATATATATATATATATATATATATATGAAAAACAAACTGTTCCAAAAAAGATGAATATTTATTATGTTACGTCGACGTTTAAACATTTTGGTTTAAATAGAACGTTCTTCAGAACAATATGATATAAAGAAGCGAAAAAGACATTTGTTGTTCAAAAGGGGATTAATGTTTTTGAATAACAGAAAATCTTTTTCACTTCTTTTTATCCTATTGTCCCGAAGAAGATTTGATTTAAACCGAAATGATTAAACATCGACATAAGCATAATAAATTCATCTTCTTTTAAACATTTTGTTTATCATATTTCTGTATATATATGTAAATATATATATATTTACATCCATATATATATATATATATATATATATATATATATATATATATATATATATATAGTGTGTGGGATTGGCACTGTTTCAGCTTTTACTGGAACGGTATGCCAAAGTGTGGTATTATTGGAAGAGTGCTCAATATAATATAGAGCTATATAATATAATAATAAATATATAAAGGTTTTATATCTAATGACATAGGAACAGTCACGACCATTGGTTTCATGCATGCATAACCGCAAACATTCGTCAGGTGACGTTGTTTTTTTTTCGGTCACGCATGCATGAAACCAATGGTCGTGACTGTTCCTATGTCATTAAATATATAAACCTTTATATATTTATTATTTATTATATATATATATATATATATATATATATATATAATCTGTGTGTGTGTTGTGTGTGTGTGTGTGTGTATGCGCGCGTGTGTGTGTGTGTCTGTTTGAAAACGTGCTTAAAAAACTACACATTATATAGGACGTTTTGAATATAACATAAGTATGCTGTAAGAATTATATTCGGCGGTTCCTTTTTTCTGGAGGTTGATGAGAATATTCTTGTAAAATCTGACGTTGTTTCCTACGACATTTCTGGTCAAAATATCGCGTTGCTTGCTCTCATGCACTTGTTGGCGTTGAAGTGAAAAACTTGGGGTGGGGGTTGGGGTTTTTGGCGGGAATGGATGTTAGAAAAGAGACGTATCAACCGTGGAACATGTAACATGCTGGCGTAGCTCAATTTCTTTTTCTTTTTTTCTCTCTCTCTTTTTTTTTTTTTTTTTTTTTTTTTTTTAGCTGAACGCTACGCATGAAATTACTTACCTAACTGGAGCTTCGCCGGGGATTCTGGAGGGACCCAGAAGATCACCAGGGTCAGTAAGGATAACAGGGCGCACGGTAAGATTAGAATAAAACTGTAAAAAGCGACCTTCCTTCTCAGACGTAGTCTGAAAGTCAGGTCGGGGTAGGGTTCCGGACAACACGCGTATTTGCGTACATTCCTCACTGCGACATTTTCCATGATGTCCCACTCATTACTTAACATATAATCGTTCAGGTCCATTTTCGGAACAGTGCGGAACACCACGTCCACCTTGAATCCGTCGTATGTCCACGACCCAAACTTGAGCTTACACTCCTGGTCGTCGAACGGAAAAAAGGTGATGTCGAAGAAACACGAACTTTTGAGAATTGCTTGTGGCATCCAAAGAATACCGCCAGTGTAGTTAACTACGACCAAAGCCTCTCGCTGTTCTTTTAAACGAGTGTCAGCACTGCAAAGGGAAAAAGAAGAACATACGTTAGCAAAATGAATATGTTTACAAAAAAACAAAAAACAAAAAGCAATTAAGAACTTTCTTTTAAACAAGTGTCAACACTGCAAAGGGAAAGAGGAGCACGTCTTTGTTGTGTTTGGAAACAACAACAAAAAACAAAACAATAAAGAACTTTTTTAAATGAGTGTCAACATTGCAAAGGGAAAGAGTGGCACATGGAAACATAATTACCAACTTTTCATAGTTTAAAAAAATATAATGCTATTTAAAAAAAAATGAATAAATCTTTGCTGTGTTTGGAAGCTAAAGAAAAAAAAAAATGAAAAAAAAATTCTTTTCAACAAGTGTCAACACAGCAAAGGTATAGTGGGTCCCATCTAAGCAAAATTACCCACTTTTTTTTATAGTCTTTAAATATATGATAACTGAAGCTTTTTAAAAATGAATAAATCTTTGCCGTGTTTAGAAGCCAAAAAAAAAAAAAAAGAAAGAAAAGAAAATTATTTTCAACAAGTGTCAACACTGCAAAGGTAAAGTGGAGCACATCTAATTAAAATGACACACTTTTTATAGTCTTTAAATATATAATAACTGAAGCTTTTTTTTTTGAATGAATACATCTTGTGTTTAGAAAAAAAATTAAAAATTAAAAAAACTTATTTTAAACGACTGTCAACACTACGAAGGGAAAGTGGAGCACATGTAAACAAAATGAACTAGTTTTCATAGTCTTTAAAAAAAAAAAAAAAAAATAAATGAATCTTTTTTTAAAAAAAAAGTGTGTCAACACTGCAGTTGGTAAGAAGAGCACATGTAAACAAACTTTAGTAACTTTTAGATAAAATAGCATAAAAAGAAACGACTTTTAAACGAATGTCAACACTGAAAAGGGACAGAACAGTACATGTAAACAAAATGGCTAAAATTTCATTGTTTTTTTATAGAATAAAAAATTCAGTTAAAACTGTGAAAATTGTTTCTCTCAATTATACATCTTTTCTTTCTTTATTATTTCTTTTTCTTTCTTTTCATTTTACATCTTTTATTTTCTTTTCTTCTTTCTTGCTTTTTCTGGCCTTATCCTTTTTCTTTCTTTCCTTTCCTTTCTTTTTTTTCTTGGTTTATCTTTTTCTTTCTTTCCTTTCCTTTCCTTTTTTCTGGTCTCATCTTTTTCTTTTTTTTTTTCTTCCTCTTTTGTTTTATCGTTTTTCTTTCTTTCTCTCTTTCTTTCTTTCTTTATTTATTTATTTACTAGAAGTGGCTACCCAGCATCGCCTGGATAGAGTTTTTTTTAGAGATCCATTATTACTAAATTGTGAGTTGGATCCCTGCAGAGTGCCCCATTAAAATCCTGACGTAAAAAAAGACCTTATGCTGATCCAGTTACTTTGAAAAGAAAAATTACTGTCTACTATTTACAGTATCAAATACAACAAAAAAACTTCCATGTTGTTATCATTTAAATTTTTTTTTTTAAATTATCTACACGAATATAAACCAAATCTTCATTATTTTTGCTCAAAAATCACGCCCTGGTGATATTTAATGTGTATATATATATTTACTTTTTCGTTAATTGTTTTATTTTCGAAGTTTCCTCCGGAAATACATATACACACAACTGACCTTTATATATCTACTAGAAGTGGCTACCTGGCGTCGCCTGGGTAGAGGGGGGTGTTTTAAAAGTTAGTATCGCAGATCCGTTATTACTTATCACAAGTTAGATCCTCACTGGATACCCCATAAAATCCCCACGTAAATATATAACAATATGGTAAGACATTTTGATTCAATAATTTACAATTAAAGAAATACAATATAAATGAGGCGATTAATTCAATCAATCAACATCCTATTTCAATTATCTTCTCTTACTATACAAATTCTAATTTTTAAATATCTTCCCAAATGTAAATAAAATCTTCATTATTTTGCTCAAAAACCAAACACTGGTAATAGTGATATATATATATATATATATATATATATATATATATATATGTGTGTGTGTGTGTGTGTGTGTGTGTGTGTGTGTCTATATATATATAAACAAACAAATGTGTTTATTTTTTATATGGCTTTAAGCCGACAATTTTTGGAGGATATGTGCTTAATTGAAGTCATACCTAATTTTGAAAGTTAATTAGTTAATAATTAATGAATTTAGGCGGGCATATATGTTCAAATATAACGCTAAACAAATCGAGAAAATGTCAATCCCTGAATACTTAGACTTCTAGTCTTATATTTTTCTTTCACCGCTTCTTTCTTTCATTCTTGCTTTCTTTCTATTTTTATTTATTCATTTCTGGTCCAATCTTTTTCTTTCTTTCATTCATTCTTTACTTATTCATTTCTTTCTCATATATTTCTCGGGCTCTTTTCAAATCATTGCTTTATTTCCACTTTCCTTTCTTTATTTTGTTTTCAACCTTTCTATTTTCTTCTCCCTTTTTCTTTTTAATATTACTTTTTCTTTTTCCTTCTTACAATATCCCCCCTCTCTCTCTCTCTCTCTCTCTCTCCTCTCTCTCTCTCTCTCTCTCTCTCACTCACACACACACACATGTGCGCGCCCATTCATACACACTTTTTCACCCTAGCAAAAAACACTTTAACCCCTTTTCGCTCGACCCTCAACAATTCCTCGTACTTAACACTGATTTTATTGTATGTTAACAACGTCATTCAATAATGACTTCCGCCCTTTTATATGTTTTATGTTGATTTGATATCACCTTTTTCGCTTGTTTATTTGTATGCATTTAGCGTTAGGGGGGCAAACCAGAGGAGACACACACGAGAGCAGCCAGCCAAGGATCCGGGGGAGGGGGGGGCGTAGAGGGCTCCGACATCAAGATGAGTGGGGGGTCAGGCATGGAATCGAGTGAAAAGGGAAATTGCACGGTCCCATGGTGCTGATCAGGGAGTGGGGGATTTTTTTTTCTTCTTTCATTTCTAACGATCCAGTTCTTTTTATTCGGTTGTATTTTTCAGCTATTAAAAAAAATAGTTCAGGGATCTCCGTAGACTCCGGCTAAAGAAAAAAGGGGGTGTTGGGCGGGATAGGAAATCTGACACCTCATTCTTTTCTGCTCCTTATTTTCAGAATTCACCCCTAGGGATTTTTATTCATTCATTTATTTTATCGAATTACACCCACATACATACAGGCGCGTGCGCACACACACAGGTCGTTGGGGCAGCCTAATGTCAGTATCAGCCATACAGCGAGAAAGTCTATCCTCTTTTCACTAACGCTAGACCAAGGAGATTATTCTAACATTTGAGATGGAGCGCCACACCTACCATCATCTCCTCATTGTACCGCACAGATTCCTATGCTGCTCATACGCTGAGTTGGCGAGGCCAAGTATCGAACCAGAAACCTTGCGATTCCTAGCCGAACGCTCTGCCGACTGAGCTAACCCGAAATTAAAAACTAAATGATTATTGCTAGTTAAATTCTCCAATCTGGTGTAACAATTGTTTTGGTTTGTTTACTTTCTTTAATTGCACATCAACCCTCATGGGTTATTTAATGCAAAGCCATCATTATAGAAGAACTAGTTGTACTATTTAATACATAACTCAATTATGAGGATATTTATACCCTTCCCAATGGTATTAGTCAGAATGTGAACCTAATAGCGCGACTGGAGTTCGAACTCGCCTACTATGGTGTCCCAGTTCGGTACGTTAGTCACTACGCCTCGGGAACTCTCCCGGTGTTACGACTACTTTGATGGAAAACTTTTGTACCGTGCGTAGTTTGAGATTTTCTCTTTAACTAGTTAAAGTGAAATTAGTAATCTGCACGAAATTGTGGGCGCCCTAGGCTTGTGGTGTGTCCGGAAGGTCGACGTAATAGTGTATTTAGCGAATTATTTCGCTTTTGCCCCCCCTCCCACTCCACACACACCAAATTTCCTCACATATGTACGGAATTCAATTAGAGACACGCGTCTGATTCTCTTCCCTGGCGAGAATCTCGTGTGTAATCACGCGTTTCATTACGAGAACACATTCAAATTGGGAACGATGTCCGCTCCGTAATCAGAGGTTTGTGATCACCCATTGGCCTGTATACTCAGCTGGGGTAATATCGGAAGGGTGAGATTTTGGATAGAAAGGTGAGGGGTCAGGAAGATGAAGAAAGGTGATAGGAGGGTAAAGAGGACCGTATGGGGGGGGGTAAGAGAACACGAGGAAGGAAGGAGGAGTACAGTAATTGTCGGAGGAAGTTAATATCGGCATCATAAAAAAGAAAAGGGTTGGAAATCGATAAATGTTCGAACAAAAATGGCAAACTTTATATTCGCAAGTTCTAACTTCACGCCAAGGTTTCTCAAAACTTTTTTTTTATTTATTCACTACCCCTCCCTACGAACTGGATGTGACACGAGGTTAATTTCTTAAGACGTGGTTTGAATTCAGAGTGTTCCTTCTCGTAGACTGGTTACCTAGCAATGGTTAAATAACCTAGTTTATCCTACTGGATGTGATACGCGGTCAATTTCTTAAGCCGAGGTTTGAATTCAGAGTTTTCCTTCTCCTAGACTGGTTACCTAGCAATAGTTAAAGATCCTAGTTTATCTTACTGGATGTGACACGCGGTCAATTTCTTAAGCCGAGGTTTGAATTCAGAGTTTTACTTCTCGTAGACACAAGGTCACATGTATGCGGCATTCAACGTGGATCGAACTCGCTATTCAGTAGTAATGTTTCTGCGAGACTAGCTTGTTAACCATAACAAAGAGATGGGACGATGTATTCTATACTCAACCTGTTCGCCGAGAGTAGGAAATAACGTACGTATCTTTAAAAAAAGAAAGAAAATATGTATAATGGAAAGAAAGAGAGAAAGAAAGTTAAGTAAAAGATAAGGAAAGAAGGAAAGAAAGAAGATATTTAATGTAAAGAAAGAAAGAAAGAAAGAAAGAGAGAAAGAAAGGAAATAAGGAAAAATGGAGAGGTTGTTTGAAAGCTGGAAGACAAAGACGAAGAAAATTATAACTGAAAGAGAGAAAGAGAGAGTGAGAGAGAGAGAGAGAGAGAGAGAGAGAGAGAGAGAGAGGAGAGAGAGGGGGGGTATTTCGTAGTGAGGAGAGATAATCTTTTAAAAAAGCAGGGAGTGGTTGTTTGAAAGTTGAGAGCAGAAAAGGAATAATGGAATTGAGAGAGTGAATAAGAGAGTGAGTGAATGTGTGTGAGAGAGGGGGAGAGAGAGTCAGTCAGTGAGAGAGAGAGGGGAGGGAGAGAGAAAGAGTGAGGGAGTAAGTGAGTGAGTGAGGGATAGAGAGAGGAGAGAAAGTGAGTGAGTGAGTGAGACGGGGAGAGAGAGAGAGAGAGAGAGAGAGAGAGAGAGAGGTGTGTGTGAGAGATGAGAGAGAGGGAGAGGGGGGATATAATGAGTGAGTGATTAAGAGAGAGAGGGTGATCTGTAGGAGGAGAAAGAAAAGGATATGGACTTAATAAGTAAGCGAGAGTTTGTTTTAAAATTGGAAGACGAAGAAAAATAGAATTGAAAGAGTGTGTGTGTGTGTGTATGAGAGAGAGAGAGACAGAGACAGAGACAGACAGGGGCAGAGAGAGAGAGAGAGAGAGAGAAAGAGAGAGAATAAGAAAGTGTGTGATATCGATTGCAAGAGAAAGATATATATAATGTGTGAGAGAGATAAAGAGAGAATGAAATAGCGATAGCTAGTGAATAAGAGAGAGAGAGAGAGAGAGAGAGAGAGAGAGAGAGAGAGAGAGAGAGAGAGAGAGAGAGAGAGAGAGAGAGAGAGAAAGGGATAGATAGAGAAAAAGATAAAAAGAGAATCTAAAGAAAGAAGCTTGAACTCTTGATCAATGGTTATTGCTCAAAATTTCCCCTTAAGAGGCCAATAATTAAATAAACTACGCTAATCTAATGCACCAAAGATCGGACAAAACCAACATAAAAAAAGAACTAAAATATTTCGCGCCCTTTTCGATTACCCTAGGCGCCATTTTGAAAATTTCAAAGCTGAATTCCTCGCAGTTTTTTTCTTCCTATTAAACTGTTTATGTAACCCTTGATATGAAATATAGTATTTATTAAAAGCAAAACGTCAAAACTTCAATTTCTAACATGATCGGATACAAAGAGATGTTTCAGAGGATGTCGGTAGGGAATAAGGAAAAATATTGAAAATTTGAACTCTGTATAGAAGAGTTTTCAGCTTTTTCGATTAGCTCTGTCGGTAGAGCGCTCAGCTAGAAACTACAAGGTTCCTAGTTCGATACCGGCCCTCGCCAACTCAGCGTATGAGTAACACAGGGATCGTATGCGGTAAAGTAAGGAGCTGATTGTAGGTGTGGCGCTCCACCTCAGACGCAAAAACAATCTCCTTCGTCTAGCGCCCGTGAAAAAGGGGATAGACTCCCTCGCTGATTGGCTGATACCGACTTTAGGCCACCCCGATTACTTTGCTTACTTTTTACTTTACTAAAATAAAAAAACATTAGTTTTAGAGGCGCGTGGTGTAATGGGTACCGTCGTAGAAAATAGAGATGGTGAGACGAGTTCAAATCCTGCATGCAGCAGCAGATAGCACTAATACCCTTGCCGATATGCCCTCCGGCCTCTCTTCAATTGTTTCTATCCCCTTTTTACTAGCACTAGACCAAGGATATTGTTTTGGCGTCTGGAGTGGAGTGCCACACCAAAAACTATCTCCCTGTACTACACATACGCCGAATTGCTGAGGGTCGGTATGAAAACGAAACATCTTGTAGTTCCCAGGTGGACGCTCTATCGACTGAGCTAAGCAGAAAGATGAGGACAATAGTCCGAATAATCCAAAGTTTGGTGTTTCGTTTTGTTGTTGTTTTTTCTATCACGACTACCATATTTTTTATATACATATTTACCAACCCCTCAACACGAGTAGGATGTGACACAAGGATAATTTCTTAAGCGGAGTTTAAGATGTTTGAATTAAGAGTTTTCCTTCTACCAGACCGGTTACTTGACCAAGGTTAAAAAGCCCAGTTGCCCTACTATTTACCCATAGCTGGAGGGAGAGTAGTTAGATGCATACCTTTTTCAAATGTATTAGAGTAATATGAAATGCAAATAGTCTTGTCCAGGATTTGAACTCGGGCCGGCGAGTCCATTTCCTATGACTCTAACCATTTCGCCACCCATTCCAAATTCCTTTATAAGTAACCCCCCACCAAAAAAGAAACAAAGAAAATAAATAGAAATGAAGAATTGTTTTCATGCCTAAGTTTACAACCAATAAGTCTTCTACTTATTGCAAATGTCTAAAAAAGAATTCTTTTCGTGGTAAATAACAAATATGGTCACAGACAAATAAAAGTATTTTTATTGGAATAGGGGGAATGACGGGGGTGTTTGGGGAGGGGGAGTGTTTGGGGTTGGGGGGAGAGCTGGCTCATGAATTCATAAAACGAGAAGGAAATAAAAATGAGAAAAGTGCAAAAGCAATAATTGGACAAGTTGGGAAATACAATTGAATTTGCTTGGTCAGAATATTATATATATATATATATATATATATATGTGTGTGTGTGTGTGTGTGTGTGTGTGTGTGTGTGAGCGAGAAAGAGAGAGAGAGAGAGAGAGAGAGAGAGTGTGTGTGTGTGTGTGTGTGTGTGAGTGGATGTGTGCGTCTGTGTGTGTATGTATGTATGTATGTATGTGTGACTGTATTTGTATTCTATTTCTCTCAGACCTGTCTTACTGTATATAACTTCCCACTTTTCTCACCACAGACACACACACACACACACACACACAACACACAACACACATATATATATATATTTTATATATTTATATAAAGATATATATAGATAGATAGGTAAATAAATAGATAGATAGATTGAGAAAGAGAGAGAGAGAAAGAGAGAGAGAAAGAGAGAAAGAAATGACTATACATTATTATACATACATTCTGATTGAGATAGATAATTAGATAGATGTGTATAGATTATTATAAATATATACATAAAAAGAATATTACACATTTATGTGTTTGCTTAGATAAATGAATAGATAGAAATGAATTGACTCCGATAATATATATATATATATATATATATATATATATATATATATATATATATATTATATATATATTGGTAAGAAAACATATATGGTTATGCTCAGACAGATAGAAAGACATATACAAACATCCTTGAATATATACAAATATATGAATAAGTTACACACCTTTCTGGGTATACTTATATAGATAGATAGAGAGAGAGAGAGAGGGAGAGGGGGGAGAGAGAGAGACCGATAGATAGATATGAACAGATGGAGATAGATAGATAGACAGACAGATAGATAGATACGAACAGACTAATTGATAGACCCTGATAAATATACACAAATATGTATTCAATATATATATATATATATATAATATATATATATATATATAATATATAATATATATATATATATATATATATATTCACTTATATGGGTATGCTTAGATTGATAGATAGATAGATAGATAGACAGTGATAGATAAATGGAGTTAGATAGAGACAGCCACACTGATAAAAAGAATGATATGTCTATATATATATATATATATATATATATATATATATATATAGAATATCATTCTATATATATATATATATATATATATATATATATATATATATATATATATATATATATATATATATACATACAGAGAGAGAGGGTGGGGGGAGATGGAGGGAGAGGGAGAGATAGAAAGATAGATAAATAGATAGATACATCCTGATAAACAGACTGAGATATATATATTATATATATATATATAATATATATATATATATATATATATATATATATATAGATAACCACATAGATAGATAGATTGATAGATTGCCACCCAGATAAACAGATGGATATTTAAATAGATAATTTGATGGATAGGTAGACAGATTTATGGTTAGAGACACACCTGTATAGATAGATAGATAGATAGATAGATCAATGGCCATGCAGATATATATAGAGATAGATAGATAGGAATGGAGACAGAAATCTAGGTAGATAGATACGATTACAGTCAGCTGGATATGAAACGATTAGATATTAGCTCTCTATTGAATGAGACTGAAAAGGACGTAACTGTTTGCATCTGCAAACATAAATATATGCATTCAATACGTGTACGGTCCTATGAGAAGCCGATCCTGAATATGAAGAGACGAAAACCAACAGAAAAGGAGAACGAATGAGATACTCAAATTTCCAAACTGGACAGAAAAACGGTGACCCGTCTCCCAATTTCATGTCTGACGGAGAGAGGCTAGTGCCATATTAGCCAGTGACCGCAGGGTCAGTTCATTGGAAGGGCAAGCAGAAGATAATCGTTCTACAACCAGTGGGCTCCAATTATAGACCGGTTGGGACTAAAGCTAATAGGCACGTCTCCATTCAGAGAGATTCAATTTTGACAATGGCCAAGAAGCCGGAATTGACGGACATTGCACTGGCCATTCGGACAATGGTAATTTGGAACGTAGCAATCAGTCTGCATTGTGTTGGGCCGTCACTGATTCCGTCCAGTTTATTCCCAGGCCGATGGTCAAGCCGGGTAGACCTAATAAGTAGCAAACGAAAGAAAGAAAGAAAAGAAGAAAAAAAGAAAAAAGAAAGAAAGAAAAAAAAAGAAAGGAAGAATGAGTGAATGAAAGAAAGAAAGAAAAAAAGAAAGAAAGAGAGTGAACTGACCTCTGTCTCGTAAGAAAACTATACAGTTTACTTCATTCATCATTATTCTTCTTTTTCATTCATTCTTCAATCTCTTTTTTCTTTCTTTTATTAATTTCTTCTTTCTTTTTTTTTTTCTTTTTCTTTCTCATTTTCTTTCTTTCTTTCTTTCTTTCTTTTTCTTTCTAATATTCATCTCATTCCCTTTCTTTCTTCTTTCTTCTTTCTTTCTTTCTTTCTATCTATTTACTTATACACATCTCATTACCTTCCTTTCTTTTTTCAACCTTTCCTTTCCTTTTTTTTTTTTTCTTTCTTTCTTTTTATTTTTCACACAAATCACATTACCTTTCATTGTTTCTTTCTTCTTTCTTTTCTTTCTAAAACACATCTCATTCCCTTTCTTCTTTGCTATCTTTTACTAATACAAATCTCATTACCCTTCTTTTTTTTTCTTTCCTTTCTTTCTTCCTTTCTTTCTTTCTTTCTTTCTTTCTTTCTTTCTTTCATTCTGATACACATGTAATTACCTCATACATCTGATTCTGATACACATCTAATTATCTCATACAAATCTCAATACCTTTCATTGTTTCTTTCTTTCTTTCTTTCTTTCTTTCTTACTACTTTCCCTCTTTTTTTATCTTTCTTTCTTTCTCAGAAATCTCATTACCTTTCATTGTTTCTTTCTTTCCTTCTTTCTTTCGTTCTTCCTACCTTTCCCTCTTTCTTTTTATCTTTCTTTCTTTCTCATACAAATCTCATTACCTTTCAGTGTTTCTTTCTTTCTTTCTTTCTTCCTACCTTTCTTTCTTTCTTTTTATCTTTCATTCTTTCTTTCCTTCTTTCTTTCTTTCTTTCTTTCTTCCTACCTTTCTTTTTATCTTTCATTCTTTCTATCTATCTATTATTTTCTAGCACCCAATACACAATACACATAATGAGTGAATACGTACCCATTGCCTCTATCCGTATTTAGTGCAGTTTTCCTTAAGTTGATTTTCAAAAAACGACGCTCAAAACCAACAAATAGAATCAGCGAGGGAACGCGCGCGTAAAAAAAAAGCCAAGAATATTGTTTAAAGCGGGAGAACGTGATATTAACCGAAAAGCTAATGTTCAGTTTCTATTGTGACGGCATCGACCTCGACCTCCAACAGTTCCATTCTGCAAATTGTCCGAAAATAGCTCATTTTTATGAAATTGCCTGCGCTTACTCCTCCTGACACCACCGACCAACAATGCAACTCCCAAAGGTTTAACCTTATATATATATATATATATATATATATATATATATATATATATATATATATATATATGAGAGTACACAAACAGATTGTTTGAGATGGCGATAGCCGACAATTTTTGGGAGAATATGTACTTTAATTGAAGTCATACCTAATTTGAAAATTAATTAGTTGATAATTAATGAAATAGGCGAATATATCTGTTGAAATGTAAGGCGTAAAAATAGAGAAAAAGTCGATCTCTGTATGTACATTTCGGCATATCATGTCTCATCAGCAGAGTTATAGACAGGAACTGCTTTGTGTGTGATTCGAACCCTAACTTCCAGGCTGACAGGCGGGGATTCTAACCATTACACTAGTTGGTTTTTTTCCCAGATTTCTAGTTTGTTTTTAAACTTATATTTACTACATTTTTTGGGAGACTTTCTGCACCACAGTATGAATATATATATATATATATATATATATATATATATATATATATATATATATATAGGTGGATAATATCAAGTGTTTCCTTGACAGGATTCAACTCAAACGTACATACAAGGTGTGTCATAAAAGTATCGAAATTGAAGCAGTATTTACCAAGATAGAAATGAATGGTACGTTAGTTTTTTTAGAATACAAGATGTCTCAAAAGTACAAAAATGTCGATATTTTTGACACACTTTGTATAAAGATATGCGTATATTTTTTTACATATACGGAGTATTATAAATAAATAAATTGATATATAACTTGTTTCCGATATAAATTTATTGGAAATAAATTTATACCCAAAACAAGGTATATATTCATTCATATATATATATATATATATATACACATATATATATAATTGTGTGTGTGTGTGTGTGTGGTGTGTGTGTGTTGTATACGTATTTGAGTATAGTGTATATATACCAATTTGTATATATACATGTGTGTGTATATATACGTGTGTATGTGTTTGTGTGTTCCTGTATAAAACTTGAAGAAAGAAAAAAACGCCCGTAGAAATTCCTCTATGTGTATTTGTATGAAATGAATATTATTTATTAATATCCGAAGAAAAAACATTTCAAATTCATTTCAGATGGAAGGACGTGGCACGCCATTGAAAACAATTTATAACCGATATGTCAATAATCGTTTCTACACTCGACAACTTCGTCAAATATCATATTTGACAGTTCGATTGTATACGAGTCATCAAATTACGAACGGACGATAATTCCGGGGGGGGGGGGTCAGGAAGCGGGGGTTTTGTCGGTTGTCAGTCTAGGGGAAGGGACCCGGAAAATATGATATAGGAAGGGGACAGGGTGTGGCTGAAAAAAAAACACAAAAAAACAAACAAACAATAAAACAAAAACAAAGAAAGGGAAGAAAAGAAAAGTGAGTGAACGGGAAAGTAACAATGAATATATGGCCATGAAAAAACAAACAACAAACCAAAATAGAGCAAGGAAACTGAATAGCTTTGTTTGCCTGCCTTAGCCCCATTCTTAACAAATTCATCTCACACAGTAACCTTAACTCTTTACCTACCAAATAACCCCTACTATTGTAACAATTTTGCTTGGTATTTTTTTTTTTTTACTTATATGACAATATATTTAAAAGTTCACTATCTATTCAACTCAGAACTCATTCTATTCAAATAAAGTCCTATTATTATTGTAACTTGAGTCCTTTTGTAAGAGCTACTGCCAGCAGCTTACGGTAGGATTGCAGTAGTGGGATATTTCAAAGTTCACCATCTATTCAACTCAGAACTCATTCTATTCAAATAAAGTCCTATTATTATTGTAACCTGAGTCCTTTTGCAAGAGCTACTGCCAGCAGCTTACGGTAGGATTGCAGTAGTGGGATATTTCAAAGTTCACTATCTATTCACCCCAGAACTCATTCTATTCGAATAAAGTCCTATTATTATTGTAATCTGAGTGCTTCTGCTCAATTATAATGAACTAACCATCAGTTTTTGTACTTTGCTTGGGTGTGGTATGCATTGGTAGGTGAACCACTGTGACCGGCTTAACTCTCTACCTACTAAATTCCTACTACAGCTGTACCAAAGAAAAATATTGGAGAAAGATAGAAGGAAGGGATGAGCGCGCGGAAGAGATAACGCTAATTCTTTTCAATTGAATATAATAAAAAGATTAAAAGAAAGAAAGAATAAGAAAAAGTGTGAGAGAGTTAAATCAAGATTATTAGAATCTTTACATATTGAACTATTTAGCAATAGCTCTTAAATAAATATAAAAAAAACGTTGTAGTAATTGCATTATTATACTGTGGTATATCCAAAGGTCCCGCTAGTACAAGAGGCCACATACGATCAATCAGCTGGTCACGTCAAGCCCTAACACCTGCATGACGACCCCAAAACCTTTTTTTTTTATCATGTATGGGCCTGAAGGCGTTGGCTAATTTTCCTAGGTATGACGGTAAACTAGCTGATGGTGAAGTTCCAGTTCTGGAGCTCAGGGATTCTGGAGTAGCCCTTCATCACTATTACTCCCAGGTCCACTCTGACTCGGAGTGGTAGTACCTGTGTTTAAAACAGTTGTGTATCCATCAAGAAGGAATAAAACAAAAGGTTTTCGGCATAAAATAACCCAACAAGGGTTGACATGCCGTAAAATCCAACCAACCAACCAACCAATTCTGTTGATCTAGTTTGTCCTTTCTGTTTCTCACAGTATAATATAAAATAACTAAACACGGGTTGACATGCCATAAAATCCAACCAACCAACCAACCAATTCTGTTGATCTAGTTTGTCCTTTCTGTTTCTTACAGTATAATATAAAATAACCCAACAAGGGTTGACATGCCATAAAATCCAACCAACCAACCAACCAATTCTGTTGATCTACACAGTATAATATAAAATAACTAAACACGGGTTGACATGCCGAAAATCCAACCAACCAACCAACCAACCAACTAATTCTGTTGATCTCGTTTTTCCTTTCTGTTTCTTATAGTATAATATAAAATAACCCAACAAGGGTTTACATGCCATAAAATCCAACCAACCAACCATCCAACCAATTCTGTTGATTTCGTTTGTCCATTCTGTTCTTAGAGTACAATAAAATAACCCAACAAGGGTTGACATGCCAATCCAACCAACTAACCAACCAATTCTGTTGATTTCGTTTGTCCTTTCTGTTTCTTACAGTAAATATAAAATAACCCAACAAGGGTTGACATGCCATAAAATCCAACCAACCAACCAACCAACCAACCAGTTTGTACAGAGTTTATGACTTACAAATACAACTGACTGATCTTATCTTAGATAACTGGACTGGAAGCAATTTTTAAGAAAGTGATCGAAACTGAGACTTCAGTTGCCAACTTCTCCTTATACCAATGTTCCGAAGGGTGGGGAATTTAAAAATTACCCCCCCCCCAAAAAAAAAAACCCTAAATATTTCAATTAAAATATTGCCATTTTTCGCCACATGCGAGACGTTAACAGTTCTAAAATCGACCTACCCTAACCAACCAGTGAGTACAAAAGATAATGACTTACTAAATATTTCAATTTGAATCTTCCCATTAAAATAAAAAAAAAAGAAGATATTAATGACAAACTCTATCCACATGTTTCGCTAGTATAAAAAAAAGATTATTTAACTTTCTACTAAACACGCAAGGGACTCAATGACCAACCGTCGAGTTTAACTGCACTGCAATTTTGAAGTAATTATTTCAACTGGAAATGTCAGCGTTGCTAGCCAAAGAATTCGACGCTTCGAAATTTTGTGTTTCAAATACAAAGGACAATTTAAGTAATTAAGTAAATGTTGCAGGGAATTGAATTCTCCTTGCATACACGTTTTTTTTTCTTTCTTTTCTTTTTTCTTTTTTCTTCTTTTTTTCTTTCTTTTCTTTTTTCTTCTTTTTTTTTCTTTCTTTTCTTTTTTACCTAATTTAAATAATAGCAGTGTAAGGCAGGTTAAAACAAGCCTGGCAGCGTGGAACACATTACATTAACCAGATTATTCCTTTTAAATAGAAAGCTTATATATATATATATATATATATATATATATATATATATATATATATATATTATATATATATATATATGTATGTATAAGTAAAGTCGTCGGTGTGGCCTAAAGTCGGTATCAGCCAATCAGCGAGGGAGTCTAAACCTTGCAGGTTGTTTCTGCGTCTGAGGTGGAGCGCCACACTTACCATCAGCTCCTTACTTTACCTCACAGATCCCTGTGCTACTCATACGCTGAGTTGG
>CM042163.1:85817608-85837608 GCA_023376005.1 Doryteuthis pealeii | reverse complement strand
TGGAAATGCCATGCACTGAGTTATTCAGGGTAGAACAGAGGACAACAGGCCGTGAGGGTTGAGGTCATTATTGAGTTTATTATTTAGTTTAATTTCAATCAGGTATAAAAAGAGAGCATTTTTACTCTTTTGCTGATAATACAGTTGGGGAAACTGTACCTTGGTGATTTTGTGGGATCTGGTAACTTTGATTTGTGGGATCTTGTGGGATCTGGTGAAACTTGTGATTTTATGGGTACCTGTTGATTTTTGTGGATCTGGTAACTTGGTGATCTTGTGGGATCTGGTACCTTGGGTGGGACTTGGTGATTGGGATCTGGTACTGTGATCTTGTGGGATCTGGTAACTTGGTGATCTTGTGGTGGTACCTTGCTGAGTTTGTGAGATCTGATAACTTGGTGATCTTTTGGGGTCTGGTACCTTGTGATTTTATGGATCTGGTACCTTGTTGATTTGTGGGATCTGGTACCTTGGTGACCCTGTGGATCTGGTACCTTGGGGATCTTGTGGGATCTGGTACCTTGTTGTCTTGTGGGATCTGGTACCTTGTTCATTTGTGGGATCTGGTACCTTTGGAATCTCTGGTACCTTGGTGATCGTGTGAGAACTGGTAAATGCGCAAGTAAATGTGCGTGTTTTCTAATGGGTTAAAGAGAGTTAATTTAATATAAATTCCTAATCCATATTTACCCTCTTTTATTCATAACCAGTGTGTCGTACCTTCGGCACTCTCAGAAATTTCTACTGATTGTAAGAAATGAAAGATTTCATGTTTCCTAAAACATAAATGGTTACAATAGAAATGAATAAAAACAAGACACGAATTCCATACTATTACCATCATACCCAAATTTATCTGGTGGTAAGGCTACAGTTGATGTGATTCGAACTCGCTACCCGAGAAACAGAATATTCCCAACATCCAACTTTTCCCGATGAGCGCTCATACACCTGTGCTATCGACATCGAGTTACTCATTTAGTTAAACTTTTAATGTTAAAACCTCGTGCATTCGTGGCTATAAGCAAATGAAAACTGCCCACGACAGTATTCGATCTCAAACAGGAAAAATAGCTTGACCTCTCTTTGACGTCACACCATTAACCTATGGCTCCTCGCTGTGTCTTAGGCCGAAATACGCATTTACGTGGAATTTTCATTTCTTAAACTTTTTATATATATATATATATATATATATATATATATATATATATGAGGTTAAGTAAACAAACAAATGTGTTTATTTTTATATGGCTTTAAGCCGGCAATTTTTGGAGGATATGTGCTTCCCTAATTTTGAAAATTAATTAGTTAATAATTAAAGAATTTAGGCGGGCATATATGTTCAAATGTAAGGCTAAATAACGTTCACATTTTCTCGATTTGTTTAGCCTTACATTTGAACATATATGCCCGCCTAAATTCATTAATTATTGTCTAATTAATTTTCAAAATTAGGTATGAATAGTGAACCGTTGATTCTGATTAAAATAATCGATGGAAATTTAACAGACTTAAAAAATAAAGTCAGACATCAACGACAACAATGAATGACAACGACAATGTTGACACTTTTAGTAGCATTATCACTTTTAGCATCGAAGGAGAGGCGACAAAAGAACAGTGGACCATAACAACACCAAGCTGGGGGATTTTTTTGTTCGTTTTTTTTTTTTTTTTTTTTTTTTCACTTACCGTCGACCTGTCACCAATGACGATGACTTACCTTAACAGATAGCGCGTCTTTTAATAGCGACGACCATGTTTATGGGAACTATTGTCAAATGATTAAAATGTTCATTGTGAAGAACCTGTTAATAGGGACTACTATCCTACTTACCTTGCCGTCTTTATAATAATAATAATAATAATAATAATAATAATAATAATAATAATAATAATAATAATAATGACAATGACAATGACAATGACAAGATGAATGTCATGACAAAATAATAACTGTCGGAGGAATAAAAAAATAATATTAATGAAAATGAAATAAAATTAAAATGACAATAACAAAAAGATATGATAAAAAGATAATGATGATAACCAGATATCATTCGGATTTATATCAAAGGGAATCAGTAAAAAAAAATAGCGAGAGAAAGAAAAAACAATATATAAATGGAAAATAATTAGGAAATCACACAGACACACACATACACAGACATACACAAACTCACACACACACAAACTCACACACACACACACACACACACACACACACACATATATATATTTATATATATATATATATATATATTATGGAGGAGGAGGAGAACGTCTCCTGTAGAAGCCAACACATGGACATGCTAGTGTGGGCCGCCCATCAAGGACCTACATTGACCAACTAAGCAAAGAAGCAGTATGCTGCGCAGAGGACCTCCCTGGGACAATGAATGATAAAGAAGGTTGGCGTGAGATTGTCATGGATATCCGAGCTAATTGCGCGACATGATTATTATTATTATTATTATTATTATTATTATTATGGACTCTCTCGTCGATTTTCGATGCATGAGGGTTCATACAATGAACCACCCAGACAGTGATTTGTTTATAGTGGTGAAGTCTTGTGTTGGACCATCCACACTTTTTGGCACAGTCGATAGGAAAGAATTGGTGCATCAAGTGTTGCCACAAATCCAATCACGGACCGACCTCAGGAATTTTGAATTCAGAGTTTTCCATCTCCTAGACTGGTTACCTACCCAAGGTTAAAGAGCCCAGTCTGCCCTACTATATATATACATATATATATATGCACGCGTGTGTGTGTTTGTGTTTGTGTGTGTGTGTGTGTGTGTGTGTGTGTGTGTGTGTGTGTTGAGAACAAAAAGAAACAAAGAATTCCAAATATATCAATTAATTTATTGTTTTAACGTTGATGTGAAGTCAACGTTAAAACGTTTCGGATTTTGTAAAACCTTATCTTCTTGATACTGTTAGATTCATTTCCACATTTTAATAATAATAATAATAATGATAATAATCATAATAATAATAATAATAATAATAGATATAGCAATGATGGTAAGGATGACGTAAATGATATTTGAGAATATTTTCTGAACAATCTGATGATGATGATGATGATTATGATAATGATGATGATGATGATAAAAGTGGAAATAGAGGAAGAGGAAAAGAAATATGATGATGTTGATGATGATGATGATGACGATGCCGATGAGGATAAGGGGAAAGGTGAAAAACGAGAAAGATGATGATGATGATGATGATGATGATGATGAGAAAGGTGGTAAAATAGAAAGAGGAAGAGAAACGTGATGATGATGATGATGATGATGAATTTTCCCGCGTTTTTTTTGTCAGGCGCGGGAATTGAGGTTAGACTTCATCGATCTTATGACGGAAGTAAAATTGCTTTGAGATTAACGATTTTTTTTCAATTAAAAATCGTTTGATTTTATCATCGATTTTTCTTGGTTATTATTTCTTTCTTTCTTTCTTTCTTTCTTTTTTTTTTTCATTTATGTTGGCATTCAACTTTTTAAAAAAATTCAAAGAAAAATAAATACCGGTAAGGAGAGACAGAGATAAAAAAAAAAAGAGAGAGAGAAAGAAAGAAAGGTAAGGGCGAGAGAGGTAGAAAAAGAATGAGAGAAAGAGAAAGAGAAAGAGAAAGAGAGAAATATAGAAAAAGAGAGAGGTTATTTATTCAGTTTTTGCCTAGTATTGGCACAAGGCCGGATACTTAAACTTACTAAAATGGTTTGCTAGTCTATCTTGCTAACCATTACACCACATTAGGCGTCCAAGATAGATATATAGATAGATAGTGTGAGAGAGAGCGAGGGAGTTAAATCAAGATTATATATACTTTTCACATATTGAACTATTTAGCAATAGCTCTCAAGTAAACATATCCAACATTGTAATAATTAAATTATCATACTGTGGTAAATACACAGGTTCTTTTAGTATTGAAGTATTTTGCAATAGCTCTTAAGTAAACATATCAAACGTTGTAATAATTAAATTATCATACTGTGGTATATCCACAGTCCCTGGTAGTTCTATAGGTTTCATAAATGAATGATTGCCTAACCACAAATGTCGACTTATACATAAGTATGCACGGTAAATTGGCACTCTGACAGAATAGAAAGGTGAGGGTCCGGTTGAGACAAGGTGTGGGGGTGACACCTGCGGATCATGATGGCGTGTCGGATGGAAAGAAAGGCCAGCCAACGTCTCAGTTTTTTCTTTTTTCAGGGAAGTTCGAAGAGTGTTGCCAATACGGATAGAAGAAGAAACAAAAATAAAATGAGCCGTTAAGGGAAGATCGGGTGATAGGGCAACTGAATCTTGGCCGCACGCCCCATGATAAAATTTAAAAAACAAATTCTCTCTGGCTTTTAAAACTTTCAAAGGAAATACGTAGTGTCCATGTTAACCGCGGTTTTGCTATTGCTAGTTAAGTTTCCCGCGATGAGGCCTAGTCATTCATATATATATATATATATATATATATATATATATATATATGTATACTTCGGCAGCATTTTTTCTTTTAGACAAGTTTGGTTAAACGCCACAGACAATTCAAGTCTGAGGAGTTTTTTCATGGTCCTTTCAATTTTTCTTGCGATCTTTTTTGTGTTTGGGTGGAGAAGTTGTAATAGTCCACCAAATCCTTTTATTCGAGCGCTTTCGGCTGGTTTATCAGCCATCATCAGGTGGGGAAACGATGTTAAGTTTTTTTTTAAATATATATATATATATATGTGTGTGTGTGTGTATGTGTATGTAGTATATTAAGAAAAATGAAAAAACACAGGTTTAAATGGGTTAAGTGGTGGGTTTATTGGCCGACGTTGCAGTGTTTCGATCTATTAATTAGATAATCTTCAGGGCATTTGTTGGTATATGGAAGGTGATAAGAAATTATTTATCACAGAATAACGAGAAAACCGAGTGGTAGTCATTGTTATACATTCTGTTTTTCTCAAATATTCGAACACTAACCATTCATTCATTCTTAACAAATACAGTATTTTATTTTTATAACCAAAATAAGAAAAATTTGAAGCATACGCAAACCCCAGCCACTCATATATATATATATATATATATATATATATATATACGAGTATATTTTGGCATCATTTTTCTTTTAAACATGTTTTGTTAAACTCTACTGACGATTCTTGTCGGACGAGTTTTTAATGCCTATAATTTCCCGCCAATCCTTCTACCACCATTCCCCTTACTTTCTTACAAACTTTTGAGACCCCCCCCAAAAAAAATTGCTACGGCCAGTTCGTTTAAACGGAACTTGTGAACGCCGCCTACTATTAATTCCTACTGCAACTGCTCGTTTTAAATGCAAGACAGCGGAAACATTCCACCAGTTTCGCACCTCAAGGTGGCAGAAAAACATGCCGAAAGCACTCGTGAAGAAACATTTGGTGGATTGCTATACCAATTCCACCCTGACATTAAAAAGATGACCTGACAGTTAGAAAGGATCGAACAAAAACTCGTCTTACAAGAATCATCAGTAGAGTTTAACAAAACATATATATATATATATATATATATATATATATATATATATAATAGCTTAGGTGGGCGGGTCACGTTGTCAGAATGAATGAGAACAGACTTCCACAGAAGATATTATACGGACAATTGCCAAATGCTAAGCGTTCTATTGGACGTCCATTTTTACACCATAAAGACAAATTGAAGGACAATTTGAAACGCCTCAACATCAACCTGAGTGCTTGGTAAAATCAAACATCAAATTGGAAAGAATGGCGTAAGACATGTTTCGCTAGATTAAAGAGCTTTGAAGAAAATAGACTGAATTATCCAGATCAGCTCCGTCTAACTTTAAAACAAAAACATCTGACTCCCGCATTAGGAAATTACATCTGTCAGTGTGGCTTCTTAGCTCGCAGCAAGGCTGGGCTGCTATCACACTCGAGGAAACAGAAAATGTCTTCTTGATAGCATGCTCAATAGCATGGGAGAAAACAAATCACTTACTGCTAACCCTTATCTATCGTTCATGATAGGAGAGTCCACCATATATATATATATATATATATATATATATATATATATATATATATATATATACCACTTCAAGAAAGGTTGAAATGCAGCACAGTTCTCTAGGAACTTTTTTGTGAAGGAGCAATCACGAAGTTGAAATTGGGCGATACAAATCTCACAGATGAAGAAGGACGTGTTCGACCATCAAATTCCAACGACCAAGCACTTTTGAAGTGGAAGTGATCCCAGATGCAATGGCATTACCCTTTCCAGCTGGAAAAAATTTGGCTCAGGACCGCCCTCGTTGACGAGAGACAATCCGTTGTGGACTGTTCATGTTTGAAGTGACCTGGCGCAACAACGTGAAGCCAAGAGGTCCAGAAGTAATCAGCCGCAACAAAGCACCGGCACATCAACACCTTCAGGGACACACTTTCACATGCGACATCTGTGATCGAGAATTTTTTCGAACATTGTACTTCACAGTCACAGGAGGCGCTGTAACGTCAGGGACACAAGAACAAGACCTATATAGTCTTTCGAGACACGTGGTCTAATGGTTAGAGTCCTGGAAAATAGACCCGTCAACCCGTGTTCAATTCCTGGACGGAGCTGTTTGCATTTCACATGGCGCTAATACCCTTGGAAAGGTACGAATCCAATTTTCCCTTCAGCTATGGGTAAATAACAGGACAGACTGGGCTCTTTAACCATGGCTAGGTAACCTGTCTAGGAGAAGGAAAACTCTTAATTCAACTGTTAAACACCGCTTAAGAAATTGTCCTCTTGTCGGATCCTGCTCGTGCGGCGGGGTTGGTTTATATATATGTAGTCTTCCGAGACTGCAATGCCGATGAACTTCATGACAAAACTTTAAATTGTTGTTGTTGATCTTTTATTCTCCTGTTTGTTTTTTGTTACATCATTATCATCATCAACACCATAATCATCATCAATATATCCGTTATTGATCTGCATTCTCTCTCCCTCTCTCTCACCAATCTCTCTCTCTTTCTCTCTCTCCCTCTTATCTATCTTCATTCTCTCTGTCTCTTTTTCGACAGCCACTTGCATTAGCACGTCATAAAAGACGCTACCTGATACACCCCCCTCCCCAGCCTCCTCCTAGCCTTGAGTTCAACTGCACCAAACACTCACCCACCCACCCACGCCCACACCCCGTCTTCTTTTTCTAACTCCCTCGGCTTACACAATGCTTTCCTTTCAGTAACACCGACCCCCACACCCAATGATCTACCATCACCACCATCACCTGACCGACATCAGCCACCCCATCTTTCCACTTCCGCCCGTTGCTGGAACGGAAGTGGGTTACGTGAATCGAGACCTTGCGACGCGAGAGACTAAAAACACTTTCCAAAAAATGTGAGAGGCCACCCGATTTCGGGTGTAGGAGAGAGAGAGAGAGAGAGAGAGAGAGAGAGAGAGAGAGAGAGAGAGAGAGAGAGAGAGAGAGAGAGAGTAAATAAATGGCACGTGCGAGGTATAATGATCGGGGGAGAAACGGGCCAAGCTAGACGGGGATTATACAATCCGGTAGGATATAATGCCAACCTTGAGATGATGAAATGAATATATATATATATATATATATATATATATATATATATATGTTCATTTCATACATATATAATATGTATTATATTATATATTATAGTGTACAATGCATTTTAGGTGGAATTGTTACCATTGGTTTCCAAGCAGCATGTTAGCCACTTTTCTTCAAGACAACGCACCTGTTAAGAAATGCAAGGTATGTCAATTCATTTATATATTCACTGCCTTTCATAACATTAGTTCCCCAATTAAGCGCACAAATCCGTGCTGTACTACCCATGCGCTAAATATGTGAAACCAGGAATCGAGTGATTCGTAGGCGGATGGAGACCTGAGTAGACATGCTGTCACTCAGCCTCTAGTGAATTGGATGGTTTAAATAACTCTCATGTAGTGAAATCTTATTATAATGGAGATTGTGGGTTTGTCTGTCTGTAACCGAAACTATATTACTATACAAGTCACAATTCCTTTCGTTATTTACATCATATTCTCCATGATTTTATTTTTATTTAAACCTCAATTATTAATAAAATCGTTTTACATTACTTACATTGTTGACCATATCTACATACTAATAACATGCAATTGTATTTATATATACAACAAAATAGCGGTTTACAGTGTGAATGGGAAGGCTAATTTGCATATTGATCTTAAACAATTGATTTTAATAAATATATGCTTGGTATTATTGATTTCTAATTGTTTGGTTTTATCTTATTGAATATGAGCAAAAATCACTTCAATAAATCTTAAAAGAAATCCCTTAACAAGAAGAAATAACTGTAATATTATTCTTTACTTCCTATTTTAACTAAACAGTTTAATTAGGAAAATTAACCAATGAAAGACGGGAGTAACGGAAAATGATGGAAGAGTTAGTTTCAAAGTTGTTCTATTTTTCAATCATACCCCCTCTGTTCAAAATCTTTTTATCAACATTCTTATTCAATTTCATTAGCCTTTCTGATTTAATATGATATTTTATTATAACATTTTACTAAAATACTTGCAACCGGAGGGTGCATATATTTGCTAGTAATTATAATAATCTATCTTACAGTAGGAATCAATGCTATTTTACAGTAGGAAAACACAAACTCTTAAAACCAAATAATAATAATAATAATAATAATAATAATAATAATAATAATAATAATAATAATAATAATAATAGACCTAGTATTGATTAACAAAAAAGAAAGAACTTGTCAACTGGTGGATTTAGCAGTTCCAGCAGATCACAAGGTGAAGCTGAAGGAAACCGAAAAGATTGACAAATACCTGGACCTTGCCAGAGAACTGAAAAAGTTATGGAATACGAAAGTCAAAGTGATACCAATTGTAGTTGGTGCTCTTGGAACGGTCCCAAAAAGATTGGAAAAAAGACTGAAAAATATGGAAATCGGAGGAAGAATTGAGACCATCCAGACTACTGCACTGTTGCAATCTGCCAGAATACTCAGAAGAGTCCTGGAGAGTTGAGGATACTTGTTGTCACTCAGACTCTAGGGAGATATAATCAGCTAATGCTGGTGTGAAAAACTAAGATAATAATGAGAAGAGCCCTGGAGACCTGAGGAGACTTGCTGTCACTAGGCCTCTTGTGAACCACCAGCAATGTTGAGTGTAAAAAATAACAATAATAATGATACAATGTTGATTCCACTAAGAAAGAACAAACATTTGAAAAAAGAGAATCCCACATATGGAATAAAAGTAATCAAACAAGAACTTGAACGGAGAAATTTGAAAAAGAAAATTGTGAAACAAAAAACGAAATTGAATTGAAAAATAAATGAAAAGAAAAAAACATTTTTAATGATAGAAAACAACAACAAAATACAATTTCCAAAATTGCAAACATGAAATAAAGTTTTTGAAAAAATTAAAAAGAATTAATCCTAAAATTAGATTCAGTTGAAATAAGTTTCTTACTGCAAAATGCCGACAACAAAAAATAAAAGAGAATAAAACAAATAAAATCGATAGAATAAAATAAAATAAAATAAAATAGAATTTTAGAAAAAATGTTTTGAAATACTAAGTAAAACTTTCTAAAATCTTATTATAATGGAGATTCGATGTTTGCCTCTAATCGAAACAACATCACTGCTTATATCACAATACCCTCAGGAATTGGATAAGTTTATCAATGTGTACTTGGTTTAGCTCAGTCGGTAGAGCGTTCGGCTAGAAAGCAAAAGAAAATATGCTCGATATCGAAATTTATCGGAGCTACTCCTCTTAGCCTATATTTCTTATATATATATATATATATATATATATATATATATATATATAATTATGTCTAGTCATATTAAGAAATAATGTCTATATACCATAATGTCCATATATATATATATGTGTGTGTGTGGCATTAAATGACCCACCAATTTTGAAGCTGTAAAACAAAACAAAACAATAATATATTATATATATTATTATATATATATATATATATATATATATATATATCCGGCGTTAAATGACCCGCTGACGTTGATGCCGTAAGAGAAAATTAAACATATATATATATATATATATATATATTATATATATATATATATATATATATATATATATATAATTCATCGTAAAAGTCTACCCTAAAGACATTTGTTTGATTGTGGTACAGTATTTTGTTTTCAATTGCACCCTCGGATAGATAAATAGACAGAGACACAATCAATTTAGTATAAGTTTCTCTTGTTCTGTAGTTGCAAGTTTTAGTCATTCGGATGATGGTCCCTTGTTAACGATTTCGACCCAAAATATTTGGACTGTGCGAATTTCGGCAAATGGCTGAGGGCCTTTATCTTCCAATATCCTAGACTGGTATACCATACAAATGCTAAAAATCAAATATATCCTACTACTTACACGTAGCTCTCAAGAGAATAGATTTGTTGAGAATAAGATTTATTGGTGTTTATAATTTTTCCAACGCTACAAAACCATATATATTGTACAAATCCCGACAAAGAGTTATAACAAGCAGACTTTATTGCCCAATCAAAGTCCAACAGAAAGAATACAAAACAGGATAGATCAATATCCTAAAGAAAAGAGTATTTGTTGATAGCCTCAAGCTATAGAAAGAATGATGGTTGACAGTTACTATGAAGAAAGCCTAGATTAACAGGAAAGGCATTAGCTGGGGACTAAGCCCCCCAGTTTGAATTTATGGAGACACAACTTGTGTTTAGTTCGGACGGCTGCAGAGTCCAGGAGAAAGAGAATTTGACTTCCGCTGGACTGCCTTTATATATTCTGGTCGTAATGCGACCTCACGGCAAACAGAAGCAAGTAACAGAAGATAATCCCTAGAGGAATTCATGCTCTTCCCGAAGGCATTGGCGTGAAGTGAAGTCTTGTTTAGGATTTGAACTCACGTACTCTACTGTGAGGATAACCGTTACGCCAGGCATCTCCACAGATATGTACGTATATAAACGGCTCGCTATGCGTACTAGTATAAAGAGTCGTTTCCTCATTACCCGACATTTTTGAGTAATTTGCAACAATTTTGACCAAATTGGGGAAACGATTTTTGGTAAAAAGTCGGAAAGATTTGAGCGATCACAAAATCTTTTAGTTAATTGAATAAATTGTAGCTTAGTCTGTGTAAAAAAAAATGAGATCCACCTCATTATGACGTGTTGTTAACGTCATCAATCGTGGGGAAATTTTTCGCAGTTTTTACTGAAGTGTCACGATTTAAAGCCAATTTTAACCCCCTGAAGACGGCATATCACCGGAAATGTTTTGATCATTGGAAAAAAAAAGAAAGAATTATCTGTGATTTCTAAAAAAATTAACTGAAACTTTTTTATTTTTCTTTCTTTCTTATTTTAATTTTTTTTTTTTTTTAGAACTTTTTGGTTTTCTGAGAAAATTGCTTCCTGAAGGTTGTTAGTTTTCCTCTCTTAAATTTTTTCGCGTACTCTGCGGTTTGTATTAAACTGTTGTTTTAGCAGTTTTGCTGGTACAAATGCCTAATAGCGCGCAAGAGATAATATCATTAGATTACGTTTAAAAAGCATTACATTTCGTTATCTTTCACGGAAATAAGCGAAATATTTGAGACGCTAGGGCTAAGGTTAGAGTTAGTGTTAGGTTTTGGGTTAGTGTTAGTGTTAGATTTAGTATTAAAGTTAGTGTTAGGTTTAGGGTTAGTATTAGGGTGAGGGTTAGGGTTAGTGCTAGGGTGAGGGTTAGTGTTAGGTTTAGGTTTAGTGTTAGGTTTAAGATTAAAGTTAGTGTTAGGTTTAGGGTTAGTATTAGGGTTAGTATTAGTGTGAGGGTTAGGGTTACGGTTAGTGTTAGGTTTAGGGTTAGGTTTAGGTTTTTGGGTTAGGGTTAGTGTTGGCGTTGTTAGTTTTAGGGATTAGGGTTACAAAATTGCGCTATGAGAAACTTCCCCTCTCTCTCAAGACAAATGTTAGGTATCTATTATAAACAAATGTAATGTGATGTTTTATTAACACCAATATTTGTTATTCCTATTCCCAATCCAGTACTTATTCCCAAATCATGGAACAAAGCATGAAACAATTAGCGTCGTAAACCCCCTTTACCACAAGATATATTTACATGGAAGCCAAACAACATTAAATAGCATACATGTTATGGAAAATATATTGCATATAAAAAACTAAAAATATGTGTATATAGCGATTTACTGTTGTGGCTTTTTTAATTTCGAATAATAAGAAAAATTAATAAATCTTCAATAAATGAAATCCATTAACAAGATGAAATAACTGTGATTTTATTCTTTACTTCCTCTTTTAACTAAATACTTAAATTAGAAAAATAACAATGAAGACGAGAGTGATGGAAGAGTAAGTTTCAGTTGTTCCATTTTTTATTATACTCCCTCTGTTTCAAATCTTTTATTATACCCCCTCTGTTTCAAATCTTTTTATCTGTATTCTTATTTAGTTTCATTAGCCTTTCTAATTTAATACAATATTTTATTACATTAAAACTTAAATACTTGCACCGGAGGGTGCATATATTTGCTAGTTTATTTAAAAGAGTTTTATAATTTGCTTGAAGCATTGTGTTTATATTGGTTTGGTGGTTGGTTTTGAAGGCTATCACAATGCAAGTGTAAAGAAAAATGGGGTAACTATAATGTTTGTTTACATTTGATTTATTCTTAATATTTTGGGATAAAGATCCCTTCGTCAGAAGATTTCTGAAAGCTAAGTGCTGAAACTGTTACCATGTTGCTAGGATTTGTCCATTCTGTTGTCTGCTTGGTGATATCTTCTTCCAAATTATCTGCGTGTGTGTATGTGTAAGTGTGTGTGTGTGTGTGTGTGTGTGTGTGTGTGTGTGTCTGTCTGCTGTCCAATAATGTCTTAATATAATTCCAGATTATGTAATAAACCGGTAATGGATTAGACTAAATGGTAAAAAATGAATAAATTAAATTAAATTAAATTAAAAAAATTAGATAAGACACAGCAGACTAGTATGTGTAGTATGTGTGGAGACTGTTGATATTTAAAGAAATTGCTAACAGAACAAAAAAGCATATACACCTCTCACATCTTCAGTTTGGTCTCCAATGTCTCCTCTTGGCCTTGTACCTTGTGATGTTACTTGCCTATCTTCATTCTGGTCAACTGAGAAACACGTCTGTTTTGTTTTATTTTCTTAGCTAACTTTATTTTGGTTCGGAAAGATTTGTGGGCACCCATGATTGCATCGTCATAAAAATAAACTGAGGAGACTGTTAATGATTAAAGAAACATTATAAAAATAAACAAGAGGGGCTACTTCGGAAGTTTCCGTAATCTAATGCTATTTATACGTAAAATGCGATTCTAATGATATTCTCTCTTGCGCGCTATTCTGCATTTGTACTGTTTTGATTCACAAATTTCTCTGAGACAATTATATTTATTTAGAGTTCCCAATGATTTGTCCGTGTCTCCCTTGGCAACCGTCTCCCATAAATCATACAGATTCTCATAAAATCTCAGCCATTCGTCTTTATTATTAATTCTCTGAAATTTCCTAGCTTTCAGATTGCTTTCACTGGAGTCCGTGGGTCACGTCGGATTGCACTCACTGGAGTCCGAGGGGTCACATGCATGGACATACTTGGCTACGTGGAGAGAATCGTGACCCTGCACCTCTTGTGTCTCACCAGGCGCTTAATCCCACCTTGATGGATTTTTAGACCTCACAAATTAATCTCCTATCTAGCGATAGTGAAAATAGGATAGACTCCCTCGCCGTCTGGCTGATACCGACATTACCCCACCCAGCCAACTTTAAAAGAGAATAAATATTATATATATATATATATATATATATATATATATATATATATATATATATATATATATTAGTGAGTGTGTATGTGTGTAGATAGAGAGATAGATTTATGTATGAACAGAGTGAAATAAACAGATAGATAGATAGATAGATATCTGGTATGAACAGACAGAGAGATAGATATTAAAATACACACAGACACCCACGCTCACACACATATATATATTGAGTGTGTTTGTGTGTATGTGGGGCGGAAAATATATATATATATATATATATATATATATATATATATATATATAGTCAGTTACTACTACGCTATCCTCACTTAGATATACATGATCTATTCGACGATATTGAACACTATTTACTTATCAACATTGCACACTATATTATCATATAATATATATATATATATATATATATATATTGTGTGTGTGTGTGTGTGTGTGTGTTTGTGTGTGTGTTGTTGTGTGTGTGAGTGTTTGTTCAAAATATCTGTTCGTCACTACTGACTCATCAATAAAGAAGATATATATATTTTTTAAATTGTATTTCTTTTTATCTTTTCAGCCAGGGACTCGGTAAATTTCCCTTATATCAAACAGTCCGGGCGTATGTATACACTGCCTCGAGTGTAACGAACACAAACAGGGTAAAGAACGCACCATCTGTAAACAGAACGTTCCGCTGGGGAAAGTAGTGCGTCTAATTTAAGAGAATAGACTGTCGGGTAGAAATCCTGCAAGACATACGATGTCGTGTGATTAGACGCCACAAATAGTTTATTTCTTATTCGTTTATCAACGTAAATAACGGGAAAGCATTTCTTCAGAGAGGAGAGAGAGAGAGAGAGAGAGAGAGAGAGAGAGAGAGAGAGAGAGAGAGAGAGAGAGAGAGAGAGAGAGAGAGAGAGAGAGAGAGAGAGAGAGAGAGAGTAATTACGTGCTTGGCTTGTATACACAATCGTGGTGTAACGGTTCCCGTCGTAGGAAATGGACTCGTCGACACGAGTTCAAATCCTAGATGACGCTACCTACATTTTTATAGCGCTAATACCCTTGAGAAAGGAGAGAATACAACTACTCTTCTTCCAGCTATGGGTAGATAGTACGACAGACTGGGTTCTTAAAACTTTGGTTAGGCAACCCATCTAGGAGAAGAAAAACCCAGAACTGAAATTTTTAAAAATCCGCTTAAGAAATTGAATTCATGTCGCATCCTGCTTAGACTGAAATAAATATGTATATTTACCAACCACTCTACACGAGCAGGATGTGACACAAAGTCAATTTCTTGAGCAGAGTTTTACAGGTTTGAATTAAGAGTTCCTTCTCCTAGACAGGTTGCCTTAAAAAGATTAAAGAGCTCAGTCTGCCCTACTATTTATCCATGGAGGGATTATAGTTGGATTTATACCTTTCCTAATGGTATTAGCGTTATGTGATATCTAAATAGTTTCGTCTGAGATTTGAAGTCCATTCCTACAATTCTACCTATTATACTACGCGCCTCAAGCTATATAATAAGATATATATGAATAGAGTAATATATATATATATATATATATATATATATATATATATATATATATATATTCTTAGTTGGGTTACCAAGTTTCTTTGTACAAGGTGATTCTAGGCTGGTCCTATTCGCTAACAGTAGTTTGTTGTAGAGTTCAGATTCCATATGAGAGCTCAATGCATAATTTTTATAAACAGAGCAAATTTATTTGTGAATAAAAAGGCGTTAAATACCATAGGTATCGGGATTATAGACCATTTCCATTCATGGGTATCTCAGGCCCACCGAGCTTCGTCAGACCACGTTTTTATTTCATTCAGACTGAATAAAATAAAAACGTGGTCTGACGAAGCTCGGTGGGCCTCAGATATCCACGAGTGGAAATGGTCCATATCAACGATACCCCCGGTATTTAAGGCCTTTTTATTCACAAATATATATATATATATATATATATATATATATATATATATATATATATATAGAGAGAGAGAGAGAGAGAGAGAGAGAGAAAGAGAGAAAGAGATTCGACCACGTGAAAAACGTGTGCGGGCGAGCGAAAGCCATGAGTCTCGTTGTGTCTTTTATGCCACAAGACATGTAAAAGGAAAGCTGAACTTCTGAGCCACTTGCGTGCTCACAACCGCACTCTGTTGAAATTGCCTTCTTCTGTGAAGTAGCAATCACTATATATATGTATATATATATATATATATGTGTGTGGTGTGGTGTGTGTGTGTGTTGTGTGTTCAGCGATAGATAGATAGATAATTTTAATGTTCTTTTTTAATTCATATCTTTACTTAATTTGACAGAATATTTCAAATAATTTCCCATATTTTAGTCGACATTTTCATTAATCTATTGTCGATTGATTCAATTTGATCTTTATTTCGATATTTTACGAACATTTCAAAAAAATCTTCTTTCCATTCATTCCTTTTATGGCTCTTAAATGTAAGGCCATGAGTTATTTTTACGTTTCTATTATAAAATTCCCAGTTGCCTCCCTTTGTGCAATAATGGCCGCCTTCAGTTTTACATCTCCTCAACGATGGTTTTTTTATTACCATCTTTTTTCCTTTCTATTGTCCTCTACTTCTTTACGTTGTCTTTCATTCTTTCTTTTTGTTATTCTGTCTGTGTGTCTTTCTTCATTTTTATTCAACGTTTTTCCCTTTAGAATATTTGCAGTTATTTGTACGAACTCTTTTAATGTTTTTTTTTTTCCCTTTATTTCATTTGTATGTTTTTGTTTTCCAATCCTCCAATATTTTCTTCAACATTTTCTTTCTTTTTCTTTCATTCATTTTTTTCATTATTCTTTCTTTCTCTTCTAAATACTACCTTCCTCCCCTTTCTCTCTTTTTTTCTTTCTTTTTATTTACTTTTCTCTATCTTATCTTTCAATTGATCTAGAACATATTTCTTCGTATCTTTTTTCTTCAGTGTATTCTTTATTTTTTCATCATCATTCTTTCTTATCTATATCTTAAATCTTTTATTTAGCTTTCTATTTATATCTTATTTCTTTAGCTTTCATTTAACGTTTTTACATATGTCCATATGTTCTCTGTTAATGCCATTACGTCAGGTCATTAGATTAATAATAATCGTTATTTCTTATTCTATTTATAACCATTTAAAGTTTATATATTACTTTAATTTGTATAATCCTTCTTTTTCTGTTTCTTTTTCTGTCCTTCTCTTTCCTTGTCTTTTTTTCTCGCTCCATAACTTTTGCCTTGGTTATTTAATCGTCTACATTTTTCTTACTCCACATCTTATACATTATTATATTTGGACCTTCACGGTTCATCACATTTTTATGTATGACATTATATTATCATTTCTTTTTAATATATTCTTTCTTTCTTTCTTCTAATTTAACTTCATATACTTATTTATCTTTACCATATGTAAATTACTCAGATAATAACATGGGTCTCCGACTCTAGCATGGATGAATCGGAATTTATTTGTAGTCATTCTAATTTCTTATTGAGCTTTCCTCTTAGCCGGGTACGCTCTTATCGGTTACTGATCACCTTATCACACCACTCAAGTTAAACCCATTCGGATATAAACTTATTCATTCCTGTAGTGGATTGTGAGTTATAATGCAGGCTGTGACTTGTATGCTTCGATTTAGAGGCAAACATCGAATTCCATTATAAAGATTAGAAGTTGCTTTTTTACTTATTAATATTCAACTATTAAAATTTATTTATTTTTTTTTAATTATTTTCATCGATATTTTATTTGTTTCTATTCCTTTTATTTTTGTTTAGTCGGCATTTTGCAGTAAGAAACTTATTTCAATACTGAAATCTAATTTAGGGATACTTTAATTTTCAAAACTTTTTTTTCAGTGCACATTTTGGAAATTTTATTTTGTTGTGTTTTCTACATTTAAAAATCGTTTTTTTCTTTTTCCTTACTTCAATCTATATTTTTCTTATACTGTTACGTTTTCTTTTTCCTTGTTTTTACTTTATCTTTCTCTTTCAAATTTCCTCTCCGTTCAAGTTTCTTTTGTTCATTCTTTACTTCCTTCTCGTTGGGATCTCTTTCTTTTCAACATGTTCTTGTTTTTTTACCTTGAGCTTGTAACTCCAACATTTCTCGTTATCATTCTAATTCTTATATGTTATTTTTTACACTTCAATCTGCCTGGCGGTTCACCACAGAGGCCTCTAGTGAGCAAGTCTCCCCTCACGGTCTCCTAGTGCTCTTTTCTTCATTACTATCCTTACGTTTTCTCCCACACCATCATTAGGATTCTATTCCTCCCTAGAGTCTGAGTGACCACACAAGTATCTCAACTCTTCCAGACTCCTTCTGAGTATTTCTGGCAGAATTGCAACAGTGCATGTTAGTCTGGATGGTTCAACTTCTTCCTCCGATTCCATATTTTTGCAGTCCTTTTCAATCTTTTTGGGACCTGTTCCAAAGACACAACTACAATGGTATTCACTTTGACTTTCGTATTCCATAACTTTTTCAGTTCTTGGCAGGCCAGGTATTTGTCATCTTTTCGGTTTTCCTTCAGCTTCACTTGTGATCTCTGCTGGAACTGCTAAATCCACATTGACATTCTTTTCTTTTTGTTAATCAATACTAGTTATATTATTATTATTATTATTATTATTATTATTATTATTTTTTATTTATTATTATATTTGGTTTAGAGTTTTGTTTTCCTATCGTACATAGCATTGATTCCTACGTATAGACTATCAATTACTAGCAATATTGCAACCCTCCGGTTTGCAATATTTTAGTAAAATGTTATAATAAAATATATATTAATCAGAAAGGCTATGAAATTAATAGAATTGATATAAAGATTTTCGAACAGAGCGGGGTATGATTGATAAAATAGAACAACTTTGAACTAACTTCATCATCTTTTCCGTTTCTCCCGTTTTCATTTGTTAATTCCTAATTAACTGTTTAGTTAATAAGGAATACAGACATTAATATTACGTTTTCTCTTCTTGTTAACGGGGATTTCTTTTAGTTATTGAAGTGATTTGCTATATTATAGATAAACCAAACCAATTAGAATCAATAAATACAAGCATATATTTATTAAAATCAATTGTTTAGATCTATATGCAAATTACCTTCCCATTCCAATGTAACCGCTATTTTGTTGTATATATAAAATCAATTGCATGTTTATTAGTAATGTAGATATGGTCACCATGTAAGTAATGAAAACGATTTTATTAATACTTGAGTTTAAATAAAAATAAAATCATGGAGAATATGATGTAAATAACGAAAGGAATTGTGACTCTGTATTAGTCAATATAGTTTCGGTTACAGACGACACAACCCATCAATCTCCATTTAATAAGATTTCACTACAATGACGAGTTATTTAAACCCATCCAATTCCTAGAGGCTGAGTGACAGCATGTTACTCTAGGTCTCCATCCGCTAGATCACTCGATTCCTGGTTTCACATATTTAGCGCATGGGTAGTACAGCAACGGATTTGTGCGCTAAATTGGGAACTAATGTTACTCGAAAGCAGTGATATATAAATGAATGCATACCTTGCATCTTCTTAACAGTGCTGTTGTCTTCTGAAGAAAAGTGGCTAACATGCTGCTTGGAAACAATGGTAACATTCCACCTAAAAATGCATTGTACACTATAATATAAATATATATACTATTATATATGTGAATGAACATATATATATATATATTATATTATTTATATAATTATATATTTTCTATCATCTCTACTTAGTCGTTGCACTTATACTTCTTCTTCCGCTTCGTATCCTTTGCTTCAATCCCCTGTCTAGCTGGCCCGTTTCTCCCCGATCATTTATTCTTCGCTCACGTTCTCTTGCCATTCTTATCTTCAACTTCGTTCTTCTTCTCCTCATCCACCTCTTTCTCTCTATCTTTTCTCTCTTTTTTCTTCTCTCTTCTCTTTTTTTTTCCTTTCTTTTGATCTCTAGACTATTTTCTACTTTGATTTGTATCTTCCTCTATTGTCTTTGGACGAATTTGACAGTTTCAGCCAGAATATCCCACTAAAATAAT
>CM042163.1:85805108-85812608 GCA_023376005.1 Doryteuthis pealeii | reverse complement strand
GCATTTCACATAGCGTTAATATCTGTGGGAAAGGTATGAATCCAACTATTATAATACTGTGGTATATACACAAGTCTTTAAAAAAGATTCAGGAGAAGGTTCTGACCGCATCAGCATGGATATGGCAGTCCTATATTGTGATATCAAACCGACAAAGTCTGGTGGTATCGTGAGATACTGCTGGGGCGCTCTGGGTTAGTGGTAATGATGCTTCGGTCCCGAAACCCTGCCTGAACCTAGAGTCACCATCTGATGAAGGCTTTGTTGGTTTCGATGCTACTGTGTAAATAGCAGTCATTGTATGAATATTATGTTGAAAATATGTGTATATATGTAAAATGAAACTCCTGACCGAAACACGTGTAAGTAAAATTGATTAAAATATCCTATACTATCATTTTATACATTCTTTCCTTTATTCATTTTTTCAACATACCGTCGGATTCACTTACAGTTTCATTTTACACACACACACACATATATATATATATGAGATACGGTACCACTTTATTTTTTTGTTTAAATGACAAGGAATGGTGAATACTAAGTTTGGATGTATAATAAATCCATTTCCACACATTCATACACGCGAGTTGACCCCCGGTAAGGATCGAACTCACAATCTATAAATAGTGGTCTGTTTGATGACCCGCTAACGATTAACGGGCGGTGATACGACGGAGGGCGTGGGGGTGGTGCTAGCTAGCAATTGAGCGCTGTCAGACATTAAATAGCCACCCAGAGAATAGATGCGAATTTCGGGGTTGTGAGGGTCAGACGTTAATGCAACGAGTAAAAGACAGACACACCCAGACACAAACACACACACACACACACACACACACACACACAGACGCACACACAGAGTCACACACAGACACAAACAAACACACACACACACACACACACACAACACACACACACACATACACACACGAGGAAGGAGAAAGAAATTTCCTGTTCTTAATAGAGGTCAGATGAAAAAACCGATTCCAAGGACATAGAACCATATAACGACAGGAAATAGTTCCTCCGAAAATACAATTATTGATCATAGTATTATATATATATATATATTATATATATAATATAATATATATATATGTGTGTGTGTGTGTGTGTGTGTGTGTGTATGGTATGTGTGGAAAAAGTGACTTACCGGTGAAAAGGGTCACAGTGGTTAGTTGATTCAAGTTTCACAATATATAAGCGATATAACAAATATAAAGTTCTCAATACGTTAGTAAAGCAAATGTATTATCATAAACGTACACGGTATTAACCTACTCGAGTTTCACCATAAGGATCTTCAGGGTTAAATCCATGATTAATTGCAGTCGATTTCACGTGTGTGTTTTTTCGCGATAAACGGTTGATCAACCGTTTATCGCGAAAATATACACACGTGAAATATATATATATATATCTTATTATAATCGAGATTGTGTGTTTGTCTGTCTGTAACCGAAACTATATTACTATACAAATCACAATTCCCTTAATTATTTACATCACATTCTCCATGGTTTTATTTTTTATTTAAACCTCAATTATTAATAAAATTGTTTTACATTATTAAGACTCTTAGCCATATCTACATACAAATAACATGCAATTGTATTTATATATACAACAAAATTGCGGTTTACAGTGTGAACGGGAAGGCTAATTTGCATATTAATCTTAAAAATTTGGTTTTAATAAATATATGCTTAGTATTATTAATTTCTAATTGTTTGGTTTTATCTTATTGAATATGAGCAAAAATCGCGGGGATAAATCTTAAAAGAAATCCATTAACAAGAAGAAATAACTGTAATATTATTCTTTACTTCCTATTTTAACTAAATAATTAAATTATGAAATTTTACCAATGAAAGACGGGAGTAATGGAAAATGATCAAAGAGTTAGTTTCAAAGTTGTTCTATTTTTCAATTATACCCCCTCTGTACCAAATCTTTTTATCTACATTCTTATTCAGTTTCATTAGCATTTCTAATTTAATATCATATTTTATTATATTAAAACTTAAATACTTGCATCTGGAGGGTGCATATATTTGCTAGTATATATAAGTGTTTTATAATTTGCTTAAAGCATTGTGTTTATATTAGTTTGGTGGTTGGTGTTGAAGGTTATCCCACAATGCAAGTGTAAAGAAAAAATAAGGTAACTATTATATTGTTTGTTAAACTCTCATTTAATCTTAATATTTCGAGAAAAAATCTCATCAACAGAAGATTTCTGAAACTAAAGCTGTTGCTAGATCGAGAGAAACAGAGAGAGAGAAAAAAAAAGAGAGAGAAACAGAGACTCCTAGAGAGAGAGAGAGAGAGAGAGAGAGAGAGAGAGAGAGAGGGGGGGGAGAGATCTTTCACAATTTGGGTGTGGCAAGAGTTAAAAGGAAAAGAAAATAATTGAAGCTGATAAAATGTTCAATGTTGATAATCTTGATGTTAGTTGCAATTGATTCAGTGGGCCAAACGGAAGGTGCAACGTCACGGATGACGTCAAAGTCACGCGAGATGTCAGCTTCGTGTCTCATGTCGACGTTTCAAATTTAATCATCACCATGTTTTTGTAATTGTCATTAGCAAAAGGGCGGGAAGGAATGTCACGATCTTTCTTCTTTTTTTTAATCTTTTTTTTTTTTTGTTTGTGTAAAGGGTTTTTGGGACGAGCACCATTTTGAGGATAATTCTAGAGGTAACACATTTTATTTAGTTGATGTTTTTGTTTACTGTTTATTTGTTTGTTATTCTCTCTCTCTCTCTCTCTCTCTCTCTCTCTCTCTCTCTCTCTCTCTCTTCTCACTCACTCACTCTCTATCTCTCTTTCTTTCTTTCTCCCTTTCTCACCCTCTCTCTTCTTCTCTCTCTATTTCTCTCATCCTTCTATCCTCTCTCTTTCACTCTCTCCAATTCTCTTCTTCTCTTTTTCTCTTCCTCACCGCCTCTCCCTTTTCTCTCTCTCTTCTCTCTCTCTCTCTCTCTAACTCTCACGCTATCAACCCTTCTCATCCCATCTCTCCCTCTCTCTCTCTCTTCTCTCTCACTTTTTACCTCCTTCTCACTCACTCCCCCATTCTTTCTCTATCTTTCTCTCTCTCTATCAATTCATCTCCCCCCTCTGCCCTCCATAACTTTCCACCCCTCTCTTTCTCATTCTCCTTCTCCTTCTCTCTCTCTCTCTCTCTCTCTCTCTCTCTCTCTCTCTCTTCTGTTTTTAAAGCGTTTTACTGAAATCAAAGACATTTTTCATGCCCTCTTTGATCGATCGGGTTCGATTGAAGGATTAAACGCATCAAACCAAGATAACAAAAAGAGCACAATGTAGAGAGAGAAAGTATAGAGCAACACTAAAAAAAATAAAAAGCAAATAAGGTCAATAACTCTGAGTTTCACGTCTCTGATCATCAGATGAGAGAGAAAGAAACAGATAGAGACAGAGAAACAGAAACAGAATAGGAAAAATAACGAATTGAAGAGCGAGAGAGAGAGAGAGAGAGAGAGAGAGAGAGAGAGAGAGAGAGAGAGAGGGAGGAAGGGGGAGAGGAGAGACAGGATTAAAGAGATTATATTGAGAAAAGAGAACGAATTAAAGAATGAGAGAAAGTTGGGTTGTTTTGTTTTAATTCATTTCAACTACTTCGACTCATGGTGCTTACAGTACCTGCTCTGGCTTAAGTGGTCACTCAACTAATCATTGAACGGGTTCGTCACTGCTTAACTAGTGATCTAGTGAGAATTGGTGCTTCCAGCATGACTGGACTATAATAACCCTTTTCAGGTCATTTAATGCCAAATTAACTCATTTTTAAAAAAAGATAAACAAAGGGCTCAGGTTGCTTGCAGTACCGACTGTTGCTTAAGTGGCCACCCAATTAATTATGGAACATACTCATCGCTGCTTCCCTTATGGCAAGCTCCAACCCCTTTTTATCATATAGGTGCTAGAAGGTGGTGGCTGCGGGTCTACATGTCCTGGGAATGACGTTAAACTCTATCTGATGGTGAGGTTCCAGTTTTGGAGTTTTGGGGAATGTGGAGCACCCCATTCATCACCATTGCTCCCTGGTCCACTCTGACCCGGAGTGCTAGTACCTGTTAGGGTCCCATCTATGGGTTAAATAGAAAAATGTATTTATAAACAAAATTGTATTATCCATTAAGAATTGATTTATTTCAAAACTTTATCGGCATTAAATGGCCCACTGAGGTTGATATGCCGTAAAACAAAACAAACCAAACCAAATCATCGCTGCTTAACTTTGGTGATCAAGCAAGAACTGGTGCCTTCAGCATGTTTGGACCATAATAACCCTTTCCAGGTCATTTAATGCTAAATCAACTCAGTTTTTTTTAATAAACAAAGGAATCGGGTTGCTTACAGTACCTGCTATTGTTTAAGTGGTCACCCAATTAATTATTGAACAGGCTCATCGCTGCTTAACTTCAGTAGTGTTATTTGGTTAAGTTTTTGTTTCATATATTAGAATTATATTAGATTGATTTTCTATGAATAAGAAGTTGTTTTTTATTTTATTTTATTTTTTCGCTGTTTTTTTTTTGTTTTTTTTTTTGTCTCGATATTTGATCTTGTTTGATTGTGTTCGTGACTTCTTATAGGATTTCCATTAGTCTTCAACTCGAGATGTATAATTGCCCAAAGTCAACAAAAGATGCTCTCACTTCTGTTTCCTGTAGATCGTTTTACCTGATTTTTTTCCCCAATTCTTTTTTTTTTATTATTATTCTTTTTATTCACTTCTCATTTAAGTTGGCTGAATTCATTGTTCATCGTTTATTTGTTTGTTTGTTTTTTTTTTTTTTTTTCCTTCCTGTGTTTTTTTATCTATTGATATATATTGACACAACTAACAATGCCAGTGGGGAGGGCTTCGTCCAAAGCGTAAAGGTCACGGTCAGGCCCCCAGTGCCAAAAACTCAAGGGTCACAGAGATTCCTGTTCAAAGTTGATACTAGACTATCGTGTTATTTCTACAATATTAAAAATTATTGTTTTACATTTGATATATCTATCAATCTATCTATCTATCTATCTATCTATCTATCTGTCTGTCTATCTATCTTTCTATCTATCTATCTATTTTCGTCATTTTATAGCCTTGTCAGCCTGTTAGTAATTAAACTTTTCAATCTTTCTCTCTTTTTCATTCCATACTTCTTACTCTCTCTGTCTCTCTGTCTCTCTGTCCAACTCTGTCTCTGTCTGTCTCTGTCTGTCTCTATCGCTCTCTCTCTCTCTCTCTCTCTCTCTCTCTCTATATATATATATATATATATATATATATATATCATGTTATTGATATACATCAAACTCTTAGATAATTGCCAGTCACTTCATATCTATCAAGTACAATAACTATATCAACTTGCTTCTATCTATCTATCTATCTATCTGTTAATATCTATCTACCTATCTATCTGTCTGTTGATATCTATCTATTGATCTACAAATCTATCTATGTCTGTCTGACTGTCTGTGTGTATAAATCTGATCATATTTATCTATCTGTTTGATTGATTATCTATCTATCTATCTATCTATCTATCTATCTATCTATCTATCAGTCTGTCTATCTATCTCTATATATCTATTTTTAATACATATCTATAGATATATCTATCTCAATTTGTTTCTCTCTCGTCCTCCTCTCTCTTCTCTCTCTCTCTCTCTCTCTATATATATATATATATATATATATATATATATATATATATATTATATATATATATATATATATATATATATATTAATCTAACTTAATTAACTATCTCAATTGGTACATATCTAGATATCTCAGCCTATTTCTCTCTCTCCCTCTCTCTCTCTCCCTCTCTCTCTATCTATCTATCAATCTGTGTCTATTAATATATCTCTCTCTAGATCTATCAATCTATCAATCAATCTATCCATCTTTGACCTTTTAGTGTGTGTGTGTGTTTTTTTTTTCATTTCCTGATCTATATTTAATTTTCATCAGAAAGATAAAATAAAAAAATATATTTTCCTATTTTTTTCGATTATTCTGTTTTTTGTTTGATTTTCATCTAATATTATTAGACAAGCGAAACTCTAACAAAAACATTGAAATTCTAAATTAAAGAAGTAAACAAAAAACCCAAAAATTAACAAAAGAAGAACATAAAGAAAAAAGAAAAGACAATATCTAAACAAATGGTAAGAAAAGAAAAGAAAAAAAAAACCTCATTAAAACAATGGAATGTCGGAAAACTCTTTCGATGCACTTCCTTTTGTTAATGTAGTTTCTTTTGATCTAAATTTTAATTTTTTATTTATTTATTCTAATGGCGACCGACATGTTTTCTACCCACAATTCCTCAGTTCTTCATTTCCCGCTTCTTTTATTTTCGGTTTTATTTTTTCATTTTTGATTTCTTTTTTTTTTTTTTTTTTAAATGGCGACCGACATGTTTTTCTACCCACAATCCCTCAGTTCTTCACTTCCTGCGTTTTTTCATTCTTCTTTTTATTTTATTTTTTCTCCTTTTTTTTTTTTTTTTGTAAACTCTGAATATATATTTTTTTCTGTGGTTTTGCAGCTTTTTTATTCTCCATTTAATTTTCTTTTTTGTTTTGTTTTATTTACTTTTTATTTATTTATTTATTATTTGTTTATTTATCTATTTATATTTTTTTAGCTTAAGTTGATCTACCATCACAGATAGTGATTGCACATACAATGTAAATAAAGAAAGAAAGGAGAAAAGAGAAAAAACAAAACAAAACAAATGGTTTACAAACATCGAATAATTGTAAAAGCTTTGATGGTGAAGTTCATAATAATATTCATGGAAGAGGTCATGTCTGGATCAAGACTGTATTTAAAGAGGAATGAGCTCAAGATAAAAGACTTGCAAGATATTTAAGACCGGAAGAGGCGCATGGTTTAGAGTCATAGGAAATGGAATCGTCGACCAGAGTTCAAATCCTGGACGAAGCTACAGTTCACATAGCGCTAATACCCTTGGGAAAGGTTTGAATCAAACTACTCTCCCTCCAGCTATGGGTAAGTAGTAGGGCAGACTGTGCTCTTTAACCTTGGTTAGGCAACCAGTATAGGAGAAGGAAAACTCTGAATTCTAACCTGTTAAACACCGTTTGGGGTGTTCACTACAAAAATAGGCTCAGTCATAATTAGTGATTTATTTCACTAAATTAGAAATACACTAATTAGGGTGCTTTTATTGATATCGACAAAGGAAACGAACAGTCTGCTATCTTTCTTTCTCTCTCTCTCTCTCACTCTCTCTCTTTTTCTCTCTCTCTCTTTCTCTCTCTCCTCTCTCTCTCTCTCTCTCTCTCTCTCTCTCACACACACACACACACACACATACACACACAAAAAAAAAACTGTCTTAATATCAGATATTATATATTCTACATTCAAAACATAACAGGCCAGTGTAATCATATCTTCTGCAGACAAATTGATTAAAGGAATGTCCATGCAA
>CM042163.1:85797608-85800108 GCA_023376005.1 Doryteuthis pealeii | reverse complement strand
ATGTATATGTATGAATATAGATGTACGTATATATGTACATACACACACACACATATATATATATATATGCATACAAACATACACACATACACACATAGGCACACACAGACACACACACAAACACACACAGTCGCACACACACACACATATATATACATGTGTTTGTGTCTGTTTGTACTTATATATATATATATATATATATAGTTGGTTAGTTAGGGCATTTTTTTCATTTCAAAAGCAAACGAAGTAGAAAAACAAGTAAACGAATGATGTTTCTGAAACAAAAATAAAAATAAACGATGAAAATGAAAAAAAAAAATATGAGTGAGCAATTCAAAATAAAAATAATTAAAAAAAAATTTATTTGACGGGCATTATCAACAGAGAAAATGAAGCTGGTGATTTGTTTTTTCATTTGAAGATGCAAATGATGATGTTAGGATGAGATGTTTTTAATTATTCTTAACTTAATTATCTGGTCAATCCGCAGACATCAGGCATGTCTTTACACCCCCCCCACACACACACATACAATTCTTATATGTAAATTAAATGTATATTCGAAATTGCTTGTTTTAGAAATAAAAAAAAAACTCTGAATTTACGTTTCGAATTTGGTATCCACTGAGTTTGTATAATTATGTTGGAATTTATGTTTAGAAAAAAAGGGGGGTCGTCATTTTGATAAATTTGTTTCACAAATTGTCATTTGTCATGTGTTATTTATTCGTCACGTACGAGAAATTCTCAATAAGTTCTTTGTTTAATTCTTTAAAAAATCCTTGGTATTCCGTTTTTGGTAAAATTGTGGAAGGTGTCATTTGTATTTTGGAAATTTTTTTGAATTTTTAAAATTTGTTGAATTCTGGAAAATTTGTTGAATTTTGAAAATTTTTTGAATTTTGAAAATATTTTGAATTTTGAAATTTTTTTTTTTTATATAAGCAGGAAATTCGTCGTATAGATAAATAGATAAATTTGCTTTATTAATTATTTTGAGGGTAGTGTAGATTTTGAAAAGTAATAAGAAAATTGTACCCGGAGACATTAGCTAAAATGAGTTTGATTGACAAGCGTCGACCCCGAGGTCAGTTTTGGTAGCCTTGGCTTGGGGACTTAATTATTTCAGTCATGGGATCAGGCTACAATAGAAAATTTAGAAAGGGCTTTGAAAGTTAACTATTTGGTGCCTACTTGTTAAGGTTATATTAGCTTACATCAGGCTCGCCTGATTAAATCACTAAAAAAGAGCTGGTAAAGGACGGATGAGCATCCTCACCGATAGTAGTAAGATTACTACTGTTTACCAATAGTTCAAAGTAAAAGGTGCCCATGCCTTTTTCAATGACATTTAGCGCAAAATAAAAGTAAACTGTGGTCGAACATAGAACTTTTTCGCCGGTTTCATTCTTAGGACAGCCACATCTACACCTTCCACACATAGACGATTTTTTTTTTGTTTTAATTTACTTTAAAAAAATTATTTTCCTTTTTAAAAAAATCATCTGCTTTTTAACACCAGTTTTTTAAGGAATTATTCAACGCAGAACTTTGTGATTATTTCCGTACATTGCAATGAATATCTGATATCATGGGGGTCTGCGTCCGCGCTGTCGTTCGCGGTCGCGTTTGTGTGTGTGGTCTTAAGTGGTACTTTACAAGGGTACTTGATTTTAATAGTGCTTAATGGTACTTACAAGTTGTATAGTAGGATATCGGGTAACCATATTCTATCTGAAGGTACACGGATATTGGATATGTTGCCATGTTCTATTGGGTCCCATTTCAGGAGATGATCTATCCATGCCTGGAAAAAATGAAAAGAAAGAAAATATAATTAGAAACATTAAGGCAAATTGAAACAGAAAGAAAAGATTTTGAAAAAAATAGGAACATCAGGTTTCCTTCTTTTCATTAAGTTCACTTGAAACAGATTAGCGTTATCGCTTCCACGCGCTCACTTCTTCTTTCTATCTTTCTCTTACTCACTTTCTTTTTTTTCTTTTTTCTTTATATTTTTTCTGTGTAATATTCCTTTTCCTTCCATTTCTTTCTTTATCATAAAAACGGAATGGTTCATAATTTAGCTGAGGTGACGACATTCATAAGAAAGAAAAGAGCGCATAAGCAACACCAGATAATCAGGATTTACATTTTACATTTTATCTTGGACAATTTGGACGGTCTCATTTCTAACCAGGGTGAGTTACAAGATGATATGGGTCGGAAGATTAAGGAACAAAATATTAATATATATATATATATATATATATATATATATATATTATATATATATAATATATAATACTCCCTTGCTTCCTGTCGAACTTGCCAATAACCCCCCTCCATTCTGAAAGTGACTGATCGATCAGATTTTGATAATGATTTTAACATTGGAATGAGGTAAGAAACGAGAAAAAAATCGATCAAGCTAGCGATGATGAATTTAAGAAAGAAAGAATTGTGGGGCGGATCTCTCTCCCTTTTTTGTTGTTTGTGT